>JADPUM010002252.1:0-354533 GCA_016618105.1 Dendrobium huoshanense | reverse complement strand
TTAGGACTTTGATAATGTCAAAATCTGATGTTTTTTCGGATTTAGAGTTCATCTTGTTATGTATGTCGGACTTTTTGAGGTTGTTCACAGATACTTTTGTATATGATATTTCAAATGTTTAGTTTGATTGTTTCCAATGTTGAAATTTGTTTAATGGAAATGAAAGATGTTGATTGATTTGTAACTAGAAGTGGTATGTAAATTTCGATGACGAAATTTTTATTAGGAGGAGAGAATTGTAAAACCCGAAAAAATTTCATTTTAAACCTTGCACGCTTTTCAATGCATCACGATGAGATTAAGTGAAAATTCAAAGTTGTCTGTTTTCGACGAAAATAATTTTATAAAATTCTACGCAAAATTTTGAGCAATTTGATATATAAAACATATATCCAAAATGAGAAAATTATAAATATTGATATGAATATGTAAATGAAAATGAAAGATATAATTTTATGATATATGATATGTTAATGACATGTTTATAAGAAATCAATTTAAGTTATGTTTTAAAGGAATGTGACATCTAGCATATTGTTCATTTTATCTTGATAATGTAGTTTAAAATAGTATTTTACTTACTAAGCATTGGCTTACTATTAGTTGTTAATATTTTTCAGGTGTAATTATTTTAAATCAAAATGAGTAGAATGGGGTGAAAATATTTACCGTAAGAGAGGAGCACCGGAAGAAAGGTAATATATGAATCTGTTTGAGATATGTTTATGTGTTTTAAATTTTATTGTTTTAGTGACTCTTTCAAATGTTAAGGTGATAGTTTTAGAAATTAGATATTTTAGTCTACCCGTCCGACCTTTGTTCCCGCCTCGCCTATGCGAGCTCATCAGGCCGGGTCGTGACATCATTAGCCTTCACAAAAATATTTAGGGTCAGATTTATTAATCATAAATCTCGATTGACTTCTACTGAGCACCAAATGAGTTGTAAAACTTCTTTTGCATAAATATTCTTGCACAAATTATATTCATGTTACATTCAATCTATCACTTTTTATTCCTAATCCTTTGACATCTTTTTTTTTTTTTTTTTTTTTTTTGGTCTACAACATTCACTTCAAGTTTATGCTACCGAAAACCCCAAAAATCTCTTGCCCAAAATAACAATTTACACAAGCTGTAACCAAAACTTTCATTATCCTCCACCAATCACCCCATCTAGATTTGACTGAATGAGGCAAATTGTTTTACCTGATTCTAAGTCAAATGGCAAAGAAAAATATTGTTTCAACTAATGGTGATTAATAAATAAGAATCCAACAAGAAAGAAACAACCAGATAAAAGAAAAATGGGGGCATAAAAATAAAAAGAAAAACATGGCTAACCAAATAAAGGTACTTTCACTCTAAATGGGCCTAAATAATTAATATATGTAGTTATATTAACAAAACCAAAACAAACATCCCAAATGTCATGTGGGAAGCAATAGCACAACAAAGATAGCAGCCTTACCTGTTCCTATAGTTGGTAAATTGTCATCAGCAAATTCAAGGAACTTGATTGTTCTCCAAATGATGAGTATGAAAAATATAATGATACGATTGATGGAGATGATGCCTATGGTTGAACAATGTTGAAACTAATTGGTGCAAGCACGAAAGCAAGAAGACTCTTTTCTAGTGCTGAAGAGCTTGGTTGTGGCTTGATGACAGTGATCATTGTTGTTCATAGATAACAAGGAAAGGAGATATATCTTAGAAGTCCACTAAAGATGGGAACAAAAAAAAGGAACTATAGAAAAACCAACCATGAATATTTCATTAAAAACAAATCTTTTATAAAAGGATCCTATATAAAGTAATATTTTATTGAATAAAAAAACCTAATAAAGCGAGTGCCGTGAAATCAAATATAGTAGATTTATGATAAGAGACATGTTAGGTGATTGCGCCCTACATTAACTCCCTATGATGTGAAGAAATCTTTCCCAAAGATTTGAAGAGTAGTAGTTGGCATCCATGGAGGCAATAATGGTGGAATAAGAATAAGTGCTCAAAGAACAACCAAAAGTAAAAAGGTATTGTAATCTGGCAATCGTAGAGATGGTCAATAACCATCATTAGGGACCAATAGAGTTCTTAATAATTGAACCACCTATGGAAAACTAGGAGGCTTGGACCTAGACATAGACTTACATCATGAATTTGATAAGTAACATCAGCAAATAGCCGTTGAAAATAGGATTGTGTCTATGGTAGAAGTAGGAAGCTAATCAATAAGAGTGAAACAGGAAATTGTACAGGTAACTAAGTAGCATTCTAATGATAGCCTGAAAAATTGGTGAAAAATCTGGCCATATCCATGCCATAAGCCACTACATATGATATTTTATATGACAATCTAATAGTGGACGTGCAACATCCGATGGAGTGGGAAATAGAATAGTTTGTTGGGAAACAACTTGTATATGCAATTATATAGACTAGAGAGTAACAACAGTGACTGATGGCTTACTCAGAATCAAGTGTAGCATCCATCTTTGGCGAAATTTCCTGTTCATGCTCTGGCGCAAACTCATTCTTGAATATCATTCAGGTTCAGATGCCACATCATCACACTCATAATCAGGTTCAAATTCAACCACCAGAATATAATCAAACTTAGCCACATAATGAGGTAGTGGAACGGTGAAGTTAGTGGGATGCAAAAAATGTTTGGGATTCTAGTGATCGGACGTAAAAGTGAATGGTATTGTTTAGTTCCCCAATGCATCAAACTTTTAGCCTTATAACATTGCAGTCTTCAACGAGAGTCTTAAGTTGATTGGATATTTGATGAAATCTAAAAGAAGAGTGGGCATGCTGAATTAGTCGACAATGAGAATCATATTGAGAATGGAGCATGCATTATCATCATGATATGATCCATAACAATCATTAGGTATAATTTGATGTTTGAAAGAATGGGAATTAGAAGTATAGAAAGGTTGAATTTTGATGTCTTGTCATAGTAATGATCATCATAACACATGTGCATAAAGTTAATTTTTCTTAAAGATATGATCAGCAAAATAATATGAAAATCCTTTAGAATTATGATAATATGAAACCATAAAAGGAAAATCAAATTATAAGAAACCAGCACAATAGACGATGGACTAAAATCATCAAAGTATAATGAATTACAAAATATATGCTGCCCAAACCAATCAAGTACTTAATATTAGGGATTGAGTTAAAAGAATAAGGAACCAAAAATCAAAAGTTGCATGCAAAATACTTTAAGGGATAGAAAGGATTGTGTACCCAAGAAGCAAATAAAGCAAGTGGATAAATGAAAGAGATGTGTGGTTGTTTTGCTTTGCCAATTTTGAAAGAAGATTAAGGATTGAAGAAGAAAAGATTCATAAGGACTTTAGCGGAAATTTATGAGTTAAATATGAATATATAACGATTTTAATTTTAGAAAGTGATACCTAATATTTCTTAAGTTAGATCTCACCAGAGGAGAGAGATGGGTGGATGTTCTGAGGATGTGGGGACTCAATTTTGGGGAGGGTTTGCTTGTCTGCTAGAGGTGGCAATAGATGGTAATGGGGATGGTGATGGTGGTGCAAAAAAAAAACACAAGTGACAGTATTTAGTTTATATTAATCTATCATTCAATAACCTATTGGCATGATATGCTGATCAAGGTGGCAATAGAGAGTGAAGTGGGTTGTGATTGTGGTGAAAGAAAAAAAGAACAGGTGATAGTATTTAGTTTATATTAATCTATCATTCAATAACCCAATTGGCATGATATGCTGATCTGAAGATCACAAACAAATGAATAGAAATAAGTATGATTATTGAAAAAATAAAAAATTTAAATATTAAAAGAAATAATTGCCATAGTAACTCTCATCATCTCCATATGGTTAACGATGTTAATGGACTCTAATCAATATGTAAAACTAAATGGGTATCTAAGGCACACCATGTCCTCTATTCACTCTAAAATTCTTTACTTAATGGTACGAAGGATTTTGCTATAAGCATTCTGAAAAAAGAAGAATTAGTTTTCTTGATATAAAATTGGGGAAATCATGCCAGGTTTATCTGTCAAATATTGCAATTCAGATATTGGTATGGAAAATTATTAAAATTACTGATTTTTTTAGTGTTAGATGACAACAAATATTTGAAAGCAGATATGCCACTGTATAAGGTCTCCCTCCTTTCATTTGTCCAAAATCTTATTTTCTATGCAGATGAATGCCAACACCCCACAACAGAAAGACCTAGCCTACCACAAGTTAGGGGCCAATATGGAGAATTTTGGCCGGTGACCTCATATAATCCTAAGCAATTCCGACCACCAAAATAAAAAAATTACATCTGCTCCTACATTTCACCTTTGCTTATCTATACTTATAATTTAACACAGCCAAAAAATGGCATTTTGACCTTTTCAGTTGAAACTTCTAAACCTTCAAGTATTGCTTGGGGAGAAAATAATTCTCCCAAAGCAATCTCCATTTGTTCAAAATTTGCAACCCATCTTCAGATTGCTCTCTTTCTTCATTAAATCTAATTAGCAGATAGGCCATCACCATTTAACTGCTGCATGACAAACACTCATCATCGTGGTTTTGTTATTTGATAGCTTGACAAATAGAAGATTCAGGTTGCTGAAATTACAGCGAAGATGCGACCTCTTCTGCACTGGACAAACCTAGGTTGCGTACATCACAATGGGATACATTACTCTCCTTATTGTTTCAGCTTTCTGTGTTACTCATTTTGAGTATTTTTTCAAGCTTAATTGAAAGCCACCTCAGCACATCCAAGAACAAATTTTTGCACAAATCGAGGGGACAATCAATAGAAATAAAGTCATATTCATTTGGAGATTTAGGAGAAAGACGTGAGAGTATTCTCAAACTAAGAGCCCCAATTTTGGCATTAGCTCTACAATATAATATTTTGCACTAATAATGCATGTGTTTGATATAATAGGAAATATACCTAGTTAGTGCTTGGATTGATTTCTTCATGCAACTTAGATTAGCAGCATAAAGTGTTCTACATAAGCACTTGCCATTACCTAGTCAAAACCCTAAAATTGGAACCAAAATCAATTTCTCTGGAAAGTATTTTCACCTGCTTAAATCATGCAAAGTACTTGAGCAGTAATAAAGACTACTCATGTATTTCCTTCAAAAAATCAAGAGGTGAAATATGATAAAATAATTATTACCTTTAAAATGTAAACTAACAAAGAATCAAAGCACAAAAAGCGATTCTTCAGGCTGCTGGCATCAACAGGTGGCTTTACACTAAAAAGCAGCTCAATCACCTCATCAAGCTGTGCAGAAGTATAGAAATCCTTCTCCTGTAGGGCATCTAGTAAGAGAGTAGCAAAAGCATTTTGCTCCCAATAATAAACGAAGCATAAATATGGTACTACCAACCTTCAAAATTCTACTTAAAGTAAAGTAAGCTTCACATTGGCATACACCATTGATATCCTAGAAAAACAAAGTAAACATATAGATTGCATAATAACTTATGTCATATAGGAAAAAGAAAAACTAGTTCAATGCTTCAAAAGCAAGTGCCTATTTCAGGACATGGGGATTAAAAGTACCAATAAAGAAGATCTAACAAGATCAAATATTATATTAGTAAGATCAGTGTCTGCTGCCTCAACAAAAGAAGATGCAAGCTCCATCACTAAACGGCTGCAGAAGAGTAAACCCAAATCAACTTCATCATAATGTATATTAAACAAATAATGTGAATAAAGCAGCTTAATGACTCTCCCTAAAGAACAAAAACTATTTAACAAATGGAAACACTAAATAAGGATGCAGAAAATTTTCCAATACAAATTAACAAAGAAAAGGCTAAGAATCTGATTATATAGAACTAAGACTACTTATCTAACTAAATGACAATATAAGTTAGATGATAGGAAGTGAATGCAATTTCAGCAAACCAGAGAACGGCATGAGAAATTTAAGAAGAAGAACACACAAGAACTCTTTTTTATTGAAATAACTAAGAATAAAAACACAAGATACAAATGGATCTTCAATTAGAGAGGAAGATCCAGCTCTCCCAAATCCCTAGCCGTCAGCTAGAGCCCACACAACCTAAGCAAAATTAATTCCAGCAAAATCAAGCATAATCTTAAATCACCCCATGGTTAGCCTTATATAGGCTTGCATAATTCCCTCCCTATTCAGCCACCCTTTCTCCAAATAATTCCCTCTCATATTTGAATTCAATTAGATATATTCCCTAATTAATTCCCTCTCAATTATAATTAAAACTTTCCTAAACAATTCCCCTTGATTTCTCCTTACATAATGAATATTAACTCCCTTGGGCTTTCCCTAAATAATTCCTACTCATATTTAAATTCAAATTAGATTTAGTTCCCTAATTAATTCACTCTCAATTGTAATTAAAACTTTCATAAACAATTATCCCCTCTCATCTTGCCCACCACACCCTAGTGGGGCCGACCGGCGGAAAGAAGGAAGTTATTGTTGAAGCTCTGGATTAATAGCAGTTGACTAGAAAATGGACTTACAAAAGATCGAACGATCCCAGCCTCAAGCATCACCTTGATTAATCTCTCAATATCTTCATTCTGGATTTGAAGATGACAGTACAGATAAACACAAATAGGTGAGACTTTTTCCTTCAAGATGATAACATGCTTGCGTTCCCGCAGATGAGGCAACCCCTGAACTGGCTGGAACACCCCTCGATATTGCTATAACGGTGACTGAAACATGTCTGGTGCTTATATGTTCTCTCCATCTTTTTCTCCTTCCAAACTCTGCAGCTCCATCAAAAATCCCGCTCCTTCACCCTTCCCCCTCCTTGGAAGTGGCTCCAAAGGTAGCATATCCTCTTCTTCCCCCAACATTTTCACCTCTTAATCTTCCCCTCTCATCATCAGATTAGGGTTTCCTCCACTCCCTTGGCCGGCGATGGCTCCCCCTGCCTCCGACGACATCGTTTTGGCTTGGACCTCAAGCATCTTTGATGCAACCTAAGTTATATAGCCAAGTAGAACACTAGGAATGAAACAAGACAATTCCTTTCAATAAAACATAAATCAACACCAACTGAATGAAACTTAATAGTAAATAGATATAAGTAAATGATTAGAAAATCTTGCAAAGAAATAAATTAAAACTTAAAATTAACTACCCTCAGACCAGCTTAGAAATGTCACCTCAATGCAAAACCCAAAATAGGGAAGGTGCTCAAAGGAAATAACAAACCAATGGTTCACCACAGAAATTTTGATCTAGCTCAAGTCGGCACTCCGGCAAATACAACAAACAGGACACAACAACACCTTGAACTCACAATATTTGGAGAAGAAAGATACAAGTGGAATGGGAACCAAGGAGAGAAGATTAGATAGAAGACCGAAATGAAATAGAAGAAGGAAGGTAGAAGAAGATAGCTCGCAAACTACATAACCCATACGTTTTAGTGTGATTACACCAGTAACAATAACCACCAACTCCTTCCAACAACAAAACAACCCATATATATATATATATATACAACAACATCAAGCCTTTATCCCACTATGTGGGGTCGGCTACATGAATCCTTTTTCTTCATTGTGTCCTATTAAAGGTCAAGTTCTCGTTTAAATCTAATAAAGAAAGGTCATTCCTAATATTTTCTAACCAAGTCTTTTTAGGTCTGCATCTATCTTTCTTAACATAAGTCAAATCTAATACCTCTACTCTCCTAACCGGGTCATTGGAAGGCTGTCGTTTTATGTGACCAAACCATCTAAGGCGACTGTCTCTAATCTTATCTTCTACTGGAGCTACTCCAACCTTTTCACGTATATGCTCATTTCGTATCATATCTCTAAGGGTAAAGCCACACATCCACCTGAGCATCCTCATCTCTGCCACACTTAGTATTATGCTTCTCTTTTAGTGGCCAACATTCAGCACCATAAAGCATTGCAGGCCTCACTACCATCTTACAGAATTTTCCCTTAAATTTGAGGGGTACTTTTGTATCGCACAACAAGCCCGATGCATTCCTCCACTTCAACCATCCAACTTGAATTCTATTGATAATATCTCCATCAATTTCACCATCAATCTGAATAATAGATCCAAGATATCTAAAACGTGTACTCTTATTAATGACTTGATCTCCCAAAGTCACAATCCCCTCACTAGGTCTATTACTACTAAAATTGCACTCCATATATTCCGTTTTAGATCTACTCAAGAGAAAACCTTTAGTCTCTAATGTTGACCTCCATAATTCAAGTTTACCTTCAACTCCCTCTCTAGTCTTATCAACAAGAACAATATCATCAGCAAAAAGCATACACCAAGATACATCCTCTTGCAAATGTCTAGTGAGAGCATCCATGACTAAAGTAAAAAGACATGGACTTAAGGTTGATACTTGATGTAATCCAACCAAAATAGGAAAATACTTGGTCAAAAAACCTTTTGTTTGAACACAAGTAATAGCTCCTGTATACATATCTTTAATGATTTGAATATAAGCATTATTAACTCCTTTCTTTTCAAGAACTCTCCATAGCACTTCTCTTGAAACTTTATCATATGCTTTCTCTAAACAAATTAAAGAGTCCAAAACATATAAAAAAAGAAAACATAGATGTTGACCTCAATACTAGTATCAGAATCGAGTTGACCGTGCATGATAAGTTTCGAAAGCATTAGAGCTCGAAACTACGCAAAACTCACTTGACATGTATTGACCAAAAACCAAAAATAGTCGAAATGGCCTCCGTTCGTGAAACGAACAGCGCTGATACATTTGGAGCAACTAAAATAGCGATCAACACCTATATTATTTGGGATTATCGATCGATGAAAATTTAAATTTTGTGTGCGCAAATTGAGGTAACAATATTCACGGGCGATGACGACGACATGACGATCAACTTAATGCACGATTATTTTTTTCATGCCATATAATTATAAATAATAATCTAAAGAGGGCGAAAAAGAGAGGTTTAAAAATAAAAGAAAAAAAAAACTTAAATAAAAAATTCATAAAATATCCCTCCCACACATTCATAACTCCCTCCCCATCTCATCTCTCGGCTCCCTCTAACACCAAAGCGGCACCACTTTGGTTCTCTACAAGTTAGAGAGCAATTTTTAAAAATCGGGCCAGCCAGTTCAACCGTGAACCGGTCACAAGACCAGTTCGATTCAGGCTTAAAACCACTTCTACATCGAATCAGACTGAACCGGTCATAACCGCTGATTCAACCGGTGAACCGGCCCAGGTTATTTTAAATCAGCCAGTTCAAATCCCACAAATTTTAAATATTTTTTTAAATAAATTATTAATATATATTTAAACATTTAGTTAAAACTATAATAATTTTTTTATTATAAATATTTGCCCTCAAACTATCATGAAACATCTTCACATGTCCCCACCACACCATGTGAGCTCTTTATGTAAGGAAACTCAAAAGGCTATATAAACAATAGCAAGAAAATATTTCCAAGAGATGTGAGACTAAAGAAAAGAGTTGAGGTGTGTATAAATTCATAACATATATAATGCCTATAAAACTTATTTTAATACATTTTTTAATTAATTATTTTTATGTGAATGATAATTATTTATTAGTTAATAATAAAAATTTATTTCTTTATACATTATAAAAAATCATTTATCATTAATAATTTTATCTATTTATTAATGATTTTAGATATAAATTTATAAAATATCATTGGTATACAACATAAACATGTAAAATATATATTTAATCATATAATATAAAATAAGAATAATTTATATTAAATTTATAAACTTATGTTATAATTAAATTTATATTAAATATGTGACATAAATTAATAATAATTTAAATTAAATTATATGGTTATATGTAAATTAAATTTAAATTAAAAGTTTTATGTTTCATAAATTTTTTTAGTTTAATTTTGTCTCATACTTTAAATAATAACATTATTATTATGTTAATTTTATTAAATATCAATAATATTTATTATTTATTACGTCATCCAGTTCGACCCCGGTTAGACCGGTCAAACCGATTGAACTGTAAACCTCTCCTTCTTCCGGTTTGTTGTTCGGTCCGTTTTCAGAACCTTGTTAGAGAGTCGGGAGATGAGATAGGGAGGGAGTTATGAGTGTATGGGAGGGGTATTTTATGGATTTTTTATTTAAGATTTTTCTTTTTCTTTTCTTTTTTAAACTTCACTTTATCTACCTCTTTAGATTATTATTTATAATTATATGGCATGAAAACAAATTAATCGTGCATCAAGTCGATCGTCACGTTGTCTGCGTACATCGTCACCTCGATTTACGTGCAAAAATTTTAATTTTTTCACCAATCTATGATCCCAATCAATATGCGTATTGATCTTAGCTATTTTCACTACTCCGAACGCATCAACGCTGTCAGTTTCGCCAATGGAGGCCATTTCGGCAAATTTGGGTTTTCGGTCAACACACGTCAAGTGAGTTTTGCACGGTTTTGAACTCTCTTGCTTTCGAAACTCATCTTGTGTGATCGATGCGACTCCAACACTAGTATTGAGGTCAATAATAGATTAACAATTCTTGATTGCATCAATCTTCCTCACCATCTCCTCCATGATGGCAAACTTCCATCAATCTTCTCACAAATGGCTGAAAATTATTTTTTGAAATCTAAAATCTTTTCTATAAAATCATATTTCAATTGTTTGATATCCCCATCCAGCACTTCTACCTTTCTTCCTAGATATATCCCGAAACAGCAAAAGAAACAGCAAAAAATGAATCTAGTCTTCGAACAGCAAAAATTAGCAAGACTAAGGGAACAAACGCAGTATCAATCGGCGAGGAAGACTTATATTGCAACCCAGGAAATGACTCTGATACCAATTTGATAGGAAGTTGATGCAAATTCAACAAACCAGAGACGGCTCAAAAATTTAGGAAGGACACACAAAAACTCTTTTTTATTGAAAGAACTAAGAAGAAAAACACAAGATACAGTTGGATTTTCAATTGGAGAGAAAGATCCGGCTCTCACAAATCCCTAGCCATCGTTTAGAGCCCATTCAACCTAAACAAAACTAATTCTAGCAAAATCAAGCATAATATGAAACCACCCCATAGTTAGCCCTAAATAGACTCCCCTAATTCCTCTCAAATCAATCCCCTTTTCCTAAATAATTCCCTCTCAAATTTAAATTCAAATTAGATCTCTTTCCTTAATTAATTCTCTCTCAATTGTAATTAAAACTTGCATAAATAATTTCACTTGATTCCTCCTTACATAATGAATATTAACTCCCCTTGACTTTTCCCTAAATAATTCACTCTCAGATTTGAATTTCAAATTAGATTTCTTTGCCTAATTAATTCCCTTTGAATTGTAATTCAAACCTTCCTAAACAATTCCCCCCCCCCCCCTTCTTGCCAGCTGGGCCCACCGGCTCAACCGCTAGTCCATCATTAGCATCACCTATTGTAAGCATATATATAAACAAAAAATAAGCAGCAGGAAACTAAAACCAAATAAAATTTAAATTATCATCTTATATGAAACCTATGCATGAAGAAATTATAAGACCGTCTCTGCAGTCTTATTGAAAGGGATGGTATCAAATCTCAGGCCAGCATCACCCCACCATATATCACAACAAAGTTCTTTAGCTGCTAGCAATGTTTTGTTTAATTGGGCAAGTAAAAAGCATGTACACCAAAATCATGGTAAGACGACATCAGCCAAAAGAAATTACAAGCTAGATTCCAATAACGGCTCATTTGGTTGTTTGTAGATGGAAAATATGTTTTAGAAAGTGATGATTTTATTTTCATTCATTTTAGTTAGGAAAATGAAATCATTACTTGTGATGGATTTTGAAGGCATTTGTAGAGTTGAAAATCCATATTTATTGCTAATTACATCCAACGAAATGATAGAATTAATAATTCATAATTTTTTAAACATGATTTCTAATTTCAAGCACACAAATGAGAACAAAATGTCCGAATATTTATGATCAAGTAAATTTTTCTACCTGGCCATCTATCTAGCCTTCTATTAAGAGACCATATTAAGTGTCATATAAATGATGAAAATATTTTAGTTTTTGATAGGAAGATTAAGCAAATTATAATTGCAAAGGTTCGGCATATCAAATACCAGGATGGAAATAACACGATGATATAAGCACTAACGCCAAGAGTTACATCACTATAGCATGTCAAATTATGATCGAGAAAACAAAATATTTGTCTTCAATTGACTGATTAATGATACTTCATTCAATAAACAAAATACATCTGAGATTACCAAACAAACGCTACCCACACATACCAATTCCTTTTCAAAGATGCCAAAAATTTAACCCAAACTGCAAGTAACAAAGCATCATAATGAAAAGCTAAACACCTTGAATGAGGGACAAATATAAACAGATATATAAGACTGACAGATGAAAAAATAAATATCAGGATGGAAATAACACGATGATATAAGCATTAACGCCTAGAGTTACATCACTATAGCATTACTATAGCATGTCAAATTATGATCGAGAAAACAAAATATTTGCCTTCAATTGACTGATTAATGATACTTCATTCAATAAACAAAATACATATGAGATTACCAAACAAACTCTACCCACACATATCAATTCCTTTTCAAAGATGCCAAAAAATTTAACCCAAACTGCAAGGTACAAAGCATCATAATGAAAAGCTAAACATCTTGAATGAGGGACAAATGTAAACAGATATATAAGACTGACAGACTGCAACACAATAACTCAACACCAAAGCTATAAAAAAATAAAAAATAAAAACTCAACACCTAAGCTAATAATGATTCACCACAATCAGAGATCCTATATCGAGAGAATGGATATATTTAAAATTAAGAAAATAAATATAACAAGAAAAATTCAGTACAAGTAGCCTGTTTATCACCTCCTTTCTTCATTTTTCTCCAATACTGCTTTGGCCTCACCAACCCTTTTGTTTTCTTCTTGTACGTGATCATATAAACTCTCAGAATCTGTTAAAATACTAGAATGTTCAACAATTTTCAATTCTGAAAGAAAAAAGTTCCTTATAAATTCACTTGGAATAATGAAACCGAGGGATCCAAGAGCATCCTGTAAAAATGGAAAAAAATTTAGTTAATAACTGATTCCAATCTCACTATAATATCTTTGTTGAGTCTTTCAGCACTATTAGATCACTTAATTCTAAAAGTGGTAGGGTCAAGGACAAAAAATGAATTTAACCTAAATTAATATGTCATTCTCACTAAGCTGTCATTTTTGAGACACACGGTAACATTAGTCAAAAAGTTGCATGCAAATAAGTTTCTGAATTTTAGCACAAAGTAATTCAACCAAGTATAGATGGAGCAGAGTCTGTATATCATTGACCTATGTTCACAATCTCCACAAAAATAAAATAATAATAATAATAATAATAATAAAACAAGTAAAGAAATTGAAGATTCAGGATTATGGCCAGGTAAGGCTTCTTTTCATCCAAGTCATGATCAAAAACACATAAAACTATGACAAGCAGCAAAAGAAGTTGGACAACTCCCCACACATTATGAATCTCACAGGAGAAATCGGATTGTGTTTTAAATTATGTTGATTTTAATAAAGATCTTCAATTTAACCTTCAGTAATACTAATCTTTTTTATGTAAATGATGTTAAAAAGGATTCACATATGTATATACATGAACCAAAAATGTTTTCATGTTTCTACATGCATTTTGTCTGGTAATGGAAATCTAAAAGTCTATACTAATTAACAACTAAAGTTGTGTGGTTTTATGAGCAGATTGATGATTTGAAATATTTTACTTTGGTATTCTTTGTTTTTTTTATGAGTTTATTAACTTATCTTTTCATAAGCATGCCTATGATGATGAGAGCAAGTTGTGTCCTCTAATATTTATTTTGAATCAATTGGTTCCCTATTTTAGCTTTAGCTGATTCAACTGCTGGTTCCTTGGTTCAGCTATTGGTACTCTGATTTTGTTGTTTCGCTGCTAATGATTTTGTAGATGTGCTTTTGGCTAACTTCTCTATAGAGTTGCGATTGCAGCCTTAAATACGCTTTTAACTGTTGAATTCATATGGTTGTTATTCGTGATGCTGTAGCAAAATGGTACTTGTGAATTCTTACAGTTAGATTGCATTGTGAGCTATATTATTCCCCAGGATCCTGCAACTTTCGTCTACAGTTTTTGCAAGCATATCGGTAATTAGTTTATTAGCCAAACAGCATGTTACTCCATTCACATCTTACATGATGGGATTTAAATGGGGATTGCTACTACCGATTTTTTTTTTTTTTTTTAATCTGAGGAAAGGATGTTAGTCAAACAAAGAGATAAGAGTAGAAAGGATTTAGTTGAAGTGAAGCATATTAAGCATGAAGATCAAAAAATACTTTTCTTAGAAGATGATATTCAACAAAGGTGGATGAGATATTTTGCTAAACTTTTTAATGAAAATTGTGAAAATAAGATTGACTAAAGTGACCTTAGCACCCTAATAAAAATAAAGATGTATGTTTTTATCGGCGTATTAGTAAAACCGAAGATAGAGAGGCTTTAAAGAAAATGAAGGATGGAAAAGCTGTTGGACCTGATTATATTCCAATAAAGGTGTAGAAATGCTTAGGAGATGAAGGAATTTATTGGCTTACTAAACTTTTTAATGCTATTTTGAAGAGTAAAAAGATGTCATATGAGTGGAGAATGAGTGTGTTAATTTCTATTTTTAAGAATAAAGGTGATGCACAAGATTGTGCGAATTATAGAGGAATTAAGTTAATGTGTCATACTTTAAAACTATGGGAGCGAGTTATGGAGCATAGGTTGCGGTGTGATACTAATGTTTCTCAAAATCAATTTGGATTCATGCCGTGTAGGTCGACTATGGAAGTCATACATTCATTAAAAGGTTTGATGGAGAAATATAGAGAAAATAAGGAGGATCTACATATAATTTTTATTGATTTAGAAAAAGCATATGATAAAGTTCTAAGAGAAGTGCTATGGAGAGTTCTTGAAAAGAAAGGAGTTAATAATGCTTATATTCAAATCATTAAAGATATGTATGCAGGAGCTATTACTTGTGTTCAAACACAAGGTGGTTTCACCAAGTATTTCCCTATTTCAGTTGGGTTACATCAAGGATCAGCCTTAAGCCCATATTTTTTTGCTTTAGTCATGGATGTTCTCACTAGACATTTGCAAGAGAATGTACCTTGGTGTATGCTTTTTGCTGATGATATTATTCTTGTTGATAAGACTAGAGAGGGAGTTGAAAGTAAATTTGAATTATGGAGGTCAACATTAGAGACTAAAGGTTTTCGCTTGAGTAGATCTAAAACGGAATATATGGAGTGCAATTTTAGTAGTAATAGACCTAGTGAGGGAATTGTGACTTTGGGAGATCAAGTCATTAATAAGAGTACACGCTTTAGATATCTTGGATCTATTGTTCAGAGTGATGGTGAAATTGATGGAGATATTATCAGCAGAATTCAAGTTGGATGGTTGAAGTGGCGGAATGCATCAGGCTTGTTGTGTGATAGAAAAGTACCCCTCAAATTTAAGGGAAAATTCTATAAGATGGTAGTGAGGCCTGCAATGTTTTATGGTGCTGAATGTTGGCCATTAAAAGAGAAGCATAATACTAAGTTAAGTGTGACAGAGATGAGGATGCTCAGGTGGATGAGTGGCTTTACCCTTAGAGATAGGATACGAAATGAGCATATACATGAAAATGTTGGAGTAGCTCCAATAGAAGATAAGATTAGAGAGAGTCGCCTTAGATGGTTTGGCCACATAAAACGGCGGCCTTCTAATGACCCGGTTAGGAGAGTAGAGGCATTAGATTTAACTTATGTTAAGAAAGGTAGAGGTAGACCTAAAAAGACTTGGTTAGAAAATATTAGGAATGACCTTTCTTTATTAGATTTAAACGAGAATTTGACCTTTAATAGAACACAATGGTGAAAAAGGATTCATGTAGCCGACCCCACGTAGTGGAATAAAGGCTTAATGTTGTTGTTGTAATCTGAGGAAAGGATGTTACGATTATAAATATGGAATTACAAAGACATGTAAATAACAGTAATTATTTAATGAAATTTCAGTATTTCCCCTAAAACTTATGTTTCTATTGGATATTAAGTTCCTTTAGTATAAGTATTGACTGTCATTTTTGCAAGGAAGTCGTCTCCTTATACCGGTGTCAGGCATCTATATGTTATTTGGTGATTTCTTAACTTGCTATTTGTATTATCTACATATTTTGTGATTGATATTTGAAGGCGCGGTAGTTTTATTCAAAGTTGCTACAATTTTGGATTTTTAATTCCATCATAAGGGGCAGGTCTGTTTGGCAAAAAGATTTAACTCAAATAGGATTTAGTTAATATGAAGTTAGTAAATCGCAGTTAAATCGTGAAAATTGTTTGGCATAGGAGAGATGAATCCTGTTAAATCTTCATCTATTATTTGACTATTTATTTCAAGATTTAAGTCTATTAATTGAAATAAGATTTTAATAATATCTAAAAATTGGTATAGGTTTAAACACCTAATTTTATATTTAAATAAATATTTATTACATGAATTGTTATATGTTAATTGAATAATTTGACAAATTGGTATTGGTTTATCAATATATTAAAAACATACTATTGAACATTAATTAACTTAACTAATTTTCACCTAATAAAACATTAGATGTTAACTTAAGCAGATCAAGGATTTATTAGGCTATTTTCTATTGTGTGTTAATTAGGGATTATTTAAACTTAAATAAAAATAAATTAGTATATAAATATTTAATTAAATTGAGTATAATACTTAATGAATACGATGCTAAGTTAAGCTAACTAGATACTAATTATGATTTTCTTAATAGGGATAATTAAGGATTAATTATACGTAGATATATATTATTTAATTAGTATTTGATTTTCTAGTAATTAATAAATTTAAATTAAGCTGATTAGGCCTGTGCAGTTCCTTTTCCTCCTCACCATTTGTTCGTTGTTGCTCATAATTGTGTGAAGAGAATGGCATTTATAGCATCGGTGTTGAACATTTTTCCTCTTTGCCATTACATTGTAGCTACAACAGATTTGCATGAAGAGAATGACGTCTACAACATCAAAGTCAGAGTTCGAGCTTGCCTTCGATTGGCTGCCCATTTAGGTTTAAGCTGACAAAAGAATAGATATTTATCTGCATCTATCCCCCCCTCCCCACCACCACTCGGTGCATCATCTCCATAAATCCACTGAACACCCAAATTTAGTAAATCCAAGATTTAGGGAAAAAAAAGGAGGAATGCAATGTTATCTCAGGATTTAATTTGTCGTGATATTTACGAATGCGTTTGTTTGCATTTTTCCGGATTTAGGTTAAATCCTGCAACCAAACAACCCCTAAATCCAAATTGAAGCGAGAATTTTATGGTCACAATTTTTTGAAGAATTTTTAAAATTATTCAGTCATTACATTATTACTACAAGGATTTTATATTTTTGTTTTAATTACATTAAAAGAAAAAAATACTTGTTTTAATTATAGGTTCGTTAATTGTGAATTCTGAACTATGAGTGTTTCAATTTCATTTGTAACAATATTTAGCTATATTAGGAAATTAGAGACTAATAAAGACTAAGTCCTACATCATATGGCACCTAAATCATGGGTTTAAAGGCAATTGGCACCAAAATCATTTTAATTTCTAATCAGCACCATTTCCTTAGAATAAAAATTTTAAAGGCAAAATCTTTAAATTCAATTTCTTTGGTAGTTTTTTTGTTAAGGGTAAAAATTAAGAGCATACATGTATTACAATCTATGCATACATAAATTCTAACCCTTTAGGTGATAGCCTAAAATGAAAAATACAATAAGGTGTATTGAGTTATTCAAGATACAAGTTCCTAGAAACAAATATATGAAGCAAAGTAGGATCCAATGGTTCTCAAGAACTATAAAGGCCTAAATCTATTTTAATAGGTCAAATCAAGCTAGTTCAAAATGCAATATACCTAGTAAGAAGTTCAGGAAATAAAACAAACATAATAGAAATAAATATAACAAGAATAGTACTTGAAAAATTACATAACTATTATGATATTTTTGAGAAATATTATATATAACACTTAAATATTATTAATTTTTTTACAAAACTAACACACAATACTTCAATTTTTAATAATACAACAAAAATCTTAAACAGAACGGCAAAACTATCAATTTCATTCTCAATGTTTGGTTAAACTATCAATGAGGGTTAAATCCCATAATGGTCCTCCAACTATTTATAGGTCGCTAATTTATTCTCAAAGTATAACAATTCTCTAATTTAATATGTTGACTATATAAGGTCAATCAAAAATGGTCCCTCAAGGCTAAATTGTGATCAATTTTGTATGGTACAAGGACTAAATTAAGATCAATTTTGAATCCTAATTTCTACATGAGAGCCCACTTGATCAATTTTATACAGCCGAGAGACTAAAATGGAGAAACTTGATACTCCAGGACTAAATTAATCATATACAAATAGTAGGACGATTTTAGGATTTAATCTTGACACCTATAGGTGTGGAAGAACAAAGGACTAGACCCTTAAAAGACTAGGCAACTACAAGAACTCTATGCAACTACTTGCTAATGAAAAATCAAGAAAGAAACAAGAATTACATGATTATGCAAGAATGCAAAACCACGAAGCTTGCTTTCCAATGAATTTTTGTGCAAGTGTGAAGAACTTTGCACAAAGAAATGAGTATTTGAGCGAAAGACTGCTGCTGTACCCTCAGATTTTAGCAATTTCAGCCACCAACATGGCTTTCAGTAACCTTCCAGATTCACATTACAATGGCTGCAGTTATTTCAAAAATGACTAGAATTACAGCCACCTACACCGGATTTCAGAGCTTGCATGGTAGTAGGGTTTTAATTTCCCTCATATTTAGTTTTGGACCTAATCTCAAGCAACAAAAACTTCTCACCTTCTGTGAAAATTTTACACAATTGTGAAGATAATAATAAACAATTTCTTGTAAAAAACTTATCTGTAAAACAAGAAAAAAACTTTAACAAAAGAAACACACCTTAATGCATTCACGTTTATCCGGGGAATCAAAGAATATATCTTTGAGAATCTGAAACAATTCCATTGACCTCGAGGCCAATGCCTTCATGTTCTTAGAAGCAACTTCCCTTGAATAGCAAAAACTTCTGAATTCCATATCAAAATTTTGAGAAAAAATGCTACATGGTTCGTCTACACAATGTCGAGTGTCATCTCTGTTTGAATGGACAAGCACCTGGATGCACTCAAATCTTCAATAAGTATAACTTCTTGAATGGAACAATATGCCATGGGGCACAATACAGTATCATAAAAAAGGTATAAAAAGCTGGCTAAACATATATATAAAAAGGGAAACCTGCAAAGCGGAAGCTATGATTTCATGTAAAGATGGCTCTTCCTTCAGAACAACCACACACAGCATAGACAATGATTCAATTTTTTCTGATATGTCAATTGGATACCGACAAAAGGCAGGAAGAAGATCCCACAGGCTATGGAAACATGACTGCAGACTCTTCCGTATGGATTCTTTCTTAACTGAGAAACAAAATCAATCATATTTTAAAAAATCTTAAGATGATGAATTTTTAGCATTCAGCATTTCAGGTTATACCTTTTTTACATGATTCCTGAATATGCTTTGCCAGAGGAGCAATGCTATCCATAAAATATTGTAGGGATGCTCCAACTACATATTTCTTCAAAATAGGTATGATCCATGAATTAGTAAAGGTCGATTTATCCATATCAAAATCTATGGGCACCAATGAAAGCAGTTTCTCAGGACCCACTGCAATTACAGCTGCCCCAAGACACTGATCTAGCTGAGAGAAGAAAGTAAAACATTAAGTAATCACATAAACATGGGTAAATTTACCAAGCTTTTGAAGAGAAAACTGCAGAGGAGAAATGCATTTATAATATCATGCCTGAAGATCTACTGAACGAAAGGGCATGTATGCTAATTTACAGTTTATCACTTCTTGCTCTACATAGATACTAATTATACAACTTTAAACTTTAGATTAATTTGTAGGCCTTACATTAATAGTTTGCAAATAATAGTGATGATTACACCATAAACAATAGCATTTCAAAATAATAGTCTGCAAAAAATATGATGTTAAGCAACAGGAGAAAAAAAGAGAATAGTGAAAGGCATGACCACATTACATTAAAAATTAGAAAAATGAATAATCCAATATTACAATTAGCAGAAAAATAATTATCATAATCTTTCTTCAATGATCATAAAAGATTAAAATATGCAACAGCCGCTATTCTGACTTACATGCTTCATTGTAGGTTTCTCCTCGTCTACGTTGAGTGCAAATTGTGCTAATCTGAGCAAAATCTCCTTCATGAAAAAAATTGAGGACCCACCTAGAAACAAGATTTATGGAATTAATAATGCTCGTTAAGATAAATAAGAAGATAGAATTTATTAACTAAATTGAAGCATTTCCAATGATTCCTCGCATAAGCTTAAACAACTTTTGGCAACTAATCAGTGATTTCCGATGTCAATCAATTGGATGTAAGACATCTAATACATATCAAAAAGCAAGTAAAATTGTGAAGATGAAACTCTATTACTAACTCAGCACCTTCAAATCTTTAGTGCCGACTGTTTATGGGTGCATTTTATGCAGGTTTCATGATAGTTTGATGGGTTGTTAGAGTGATAGTGAAAGATTTAGAGTATGATAATTTAAGATAGTGATTAATTTTAGAATTTTGGAGTATATTTATTGCTGAAATTTTCTACAGTAGATGATCAAATTTTCTTTAATAGAAAAGCATAAGGTTATCCAAATCAAAGGCTTAGGATGTTAGCTTAATTGAGGTCATTATAAATCAATTAAATAAATAGATAAATTATAAATTTATATGTAAACTGGTCACAGCAGATAGGCAGAAGATAATAGGAATTAAGATTATGAAGTGTGGCCTAATTTTGATGAGATTTTAAGTGATTTAAGCCAAGAACAAGTTTTGAGAGGTAGAGAGATAGCTTAGAGTTTGCAAACCTTGATTGTAATTGATTTGCAAATCAATCTAAAAGCCAACAACGCAACAACAACTTGTAGCTACGAGCTTTACAAGAGATAAAATGTAATATCCAAAGACCCAACTTTGGTATGTGCTTATATTTTTGTGAAAAGTTCTGTGAAATAACTATTTATTTAAAATAAAAGGATTCGTTATATAGTAGAATTAATATAATTAAGTAATTAACTAAGTTTAAATTAACAGCCGAATAGATGCCTTGGGGAGGAGATTTTTGGAAGTCGGTTGAAGAGTGGGACCCACTCTTCTATCCTTATCCTGTAATCGTTTCATGGGAATGCTGCTGTTTTTGTTAAAGCAATGCAGAGAAATTCTGCAGAAAGAGGCGGAGAAGTCCTATAGCAGAAGTGGAGAAGTTCTGTAGCAAGAGGCAGTGAAAGACTACAGCATATTGCAGACAAAGTGCTGAGTTTAACAGTGAATTCCTGTAGATAAATTCATTGGATTAACCGATTAACTGAGAAGATCTTGGCCTGATGCAGGAATTACTATTCCTTGGTTCGGCACAGTGAATTTCTTCAGAATTTGGGGTGGCTGGAGACTGCGGTAGAAGAACAATTTAGTGAAAAACTGTAGCAATTAACAATGAAGAAAATTCAGAGATATCAGTAAAGGTATTTGAAGTGTTTTGGTAAATTCAATTTAGAAATTTTATCAAAGATTGAGAATGATGAATTGAAGGAATTATAATTATAGTTCATTGTGAGCATAAGATCTAAAGAATATATGTGAAGTAAGAATCAAAGGAAAATCAAAGGAAGAAATCAAGGTATGTAAATTAGTTTCTTTAAATTATTTTTAAAGAAAGTTTTCAAGAAGTGTATATCAATCGTAATTGTAGGATTAATCAGATTTATGCAGAAAGAAAGTTTTGAGATAGTTTATCAAAGGAGAAGATTACATGGTGTAGAATTAGGAGAGGAAATTCATCACGAAGGTAAGTAAAGCAAAGATTAATGTTTAAATAAACTTATATGTTATTTTCATTTGTTTTGATTTAGAATGTTTTCTTCGTACCTTTAAATATGACATGATGTTTATATCTTTGTTATGATATAATTCCAAGTCAATGTTTTGTAAGGTCATTGGAAAGTTTTCTAAGGTGATCTTTCTTGAAAAACTTATGTATATTAGACTTACACAAGATATGTCATGAATGACAATGAAGATTGATATATCTTTCTTGAAAAACTTATGTATATTAGCCTTACACAAGATATGTCATGAATGACAGTGAAGACTGATATGATATGAATTATGAAAGAATGTTGAATACTAAATTAATGTAAAGTTTGGCTATGAATAATGTATACCTTATCATTGTAGTTGGGACAAAAGGGTTCCCATATCAGAACTACATGATAAGTGGGGCAAAAGGGACCCCAGAGAATTATGAAGCCTGCATAGCATGTGGGGCAAAAGGGACCCCAAAAGAGGCAAAAGGGACCTCTATGTAATTCAATGGCGATAATATCAAGTTTACCTGGGCTCCATTGAATAATGTTATGAAAAATATAGCCAAATCTTTCACATAAAATTTATATTCAACAAAGATTCAAAAGATAGCAAAGCATAATATTGATCAAGACTTATAATGTTTCAATAATAATTTTCAAAGTTGTAATTATTCATGTTATATTATTTTAATTGCTAATTAATCCTGCATTATTTGCTGAGCCTCATAGCTCACCAGAACTTTCTTCTTGCTGTTGTTACAGGAAAGGGAAAAGAGAAGATTGACGCAAGCTAATTTATGCAAGTGTTTCTTCTTTTCATGTTAGGTTGCCTTTTGTTAGTAAGTTTAATTTTCAAGGTATGAAAGCAAATTAGACATGTATTACTTT
Source organism: Dendrobium huoshanense (assembly GCA_016618105.1). Lineage (NCBI taxonomy): Eukaryota > Viridiplantae > Streptophyta > Magnoliopsida > Asparagales > Orchidaceae > Dendrobium > Dendrobium huoshanense. The sequence continues at coordinate 331,488 of JADPUM010002252.1, read as the reverse complement.
GAAATTATTTGGTTTTCCTTAGTGGCTCTGTACTGGGTTTTGGATGAAACTTGAAAATTGGTACATGCTTCTTTTATAGTATTAGATGAAGTTTATATGATCTTTTATATGAAGTCTTAATGTAATGAAATCATAATGAGATGTTTAGTGATGGAAATGTATGTTTATTCTTGTTACACTCTATCTTATTGTTAAGGGGTACTGTGGGGTATAACATAAAAGCTATTTTTTATTGAAGCATTGGGGTATAAATACTAATAAAACGTTGTAAAAAAATGAAATATGCCAAAATTTCCTCCTTCAAAATTCACCCACTGGTTATAATGACAGACCTCACTCACTCCTATTTTGAAAAAAAATAAATCACTCTAAATACAAAAGATTCATTGAAATCTTTGATTGCCATTAAGAATCCTCATTTTGGATTGATTTATGAGTTTATCAAACGGTATTTAACATTTAAAAAATTTCCTCGAAAAATTCAAAAGTAAAATAATAAAAAACAAATTATGATTATTGTCATAAAATTTGGCCTTTCTAGTTGATCTAATTAGATGAATGCTTGCTTGTCTTGCACGATAATCCAAAATAACAAAAATTTATAAATATTCTTACTAAAAGAAAATTAATAATAATTTGTACATACCCTAAACTCATCTATTTTAAATTTTAGGCTTATCATAGCAATATTATTTAGGACAAATCTTAACAATTCTTCCCTTTATGCAAATCATGTGGCAACATATTTGAATCTCATATATTACCCTTCAACAACCCAAACTCTCTGAGCTCCTAAAATGCCAGGGGTTGAGCACCACATAAGCACATAAACACAAATAATATATGAACTTTACATCTAAAAGAGAGCTATGAAGAATAGATGTTGCACACCAAGATAGATTTACTGGTCATGAAAATGCATATGAAACTGTTGTGACCCCAAGTGGTCGTCTTTGTGCTCCAAATACCGCAATGGCTTGGCCTAGCAGTGGAAATAGACTATGCAATGAGAGAAATCCACCTGATCGTCTCATATAGTCTTCAACGAAACATGCATCGCCTTTAATTTTTAAATTTTGAATTGTTGAAATGAAACTCAATTTTTCTACTTGTTCGAGTCACAAGTTCCGCAACACAAATGATGATTAAAACTTTACCCTCTTACTTCCACAAGAAATAATGCAACATTACAAATTTTAAAAACTTTGACATTTCTTGAGAAAATGCATCCATATTGACGTAAAGCACTCAATGAAATCAAATTATTCCTCGGTCTAATGGACGTTTGATTCTTATTGATGTCCTAATCACATCATTATGCATCTTTAACTTCATCACATTAAAGTCATCATTCACATCTTGCTTCTCATACAAATATAGGCAATGACACATGGCTCATAAGTGTAAACCAATTTCTTATGAAAGTGCAAATAATCTTAGTAAAAAGTTCATAGATCATTACATTGCATCCTGCTGTCAAGGACAAAAAATCTCTTAAACTTGCATCTTACCATTTTGAAGTTAAGATGGCAGTTATTGATTTATCTTTTATGGCTGACATTAAAATGGGGTTCATTCCTCTCCAAAACATGAAATTCTTTCTTTATGTGTCCTTTTTTTACTCTTTTTTTTTTTTTTGCAATAGAAGCAATCAGCATTATTATACCTACCACATACCTTTTACCATAATTAAAGATAGACCCATTTTCAAAATATTTTCTCCTAAATAGGGGTATAACTGACTTTATTCTGCTTGGCTTCAACTTGATAAATAACTGATAAATTGATCTCAACGATGACAACAAACTAACAAGTCAAACTAGAATCAGGGCTAACAAGATTTGTAAGCTTGTGACATAGCTCGTTTAAAAAATATTAATATAAAATGCACTTAAAATATATTAAATTCAAGAGCGTAAATACTAAGTAATTAAAATTCTTTTAAAATTATATCTCAAAACCTTATCTTGAGTGATTTCTTATTATTTCTCCTATAACTTCACATTATTTTTATCGTTTAATTACAACTACTTGAATCAAATTTATTCTCTTTCAAAATAAACGAGTCAACTCCTGATTGGTTGGAGCTCATAGAATAGTGCTTGAGCTTAAGTTCAAACTCAATTAATTAATCAAGCTCAAGCTCAAGGTATAGGCAGTTCGAGCTCAACTCGACTCATTCACACCCCTTCTCCTAACCAACAATCCCTTATCAATTTTTCATCTCCTATAGTTTTAAGCTTAGCAACTACATCTTTAGAACAAGTGAATGCTAATCCATCATACAATTTAATATGAAGGTGTTATAAGAAGGCATTAAAAAATACAAGAGTAATAAATATTAATTCTCTCAATCAAAGTTTTGAAAATCGGATTGGACATCGAATCTGAAGAATAAGATGTTCAATGTTCAATGGTTCAACCGGGGTTGAATTGGGGTTGAATTGGATGATGTAATAAATATTAAAATTATTTCAATAAGGTCTAAATAATATAATAATGTTCTAATAAGTATATAATCAAATAATTGTGTGACTAAAAAATAAAGAGAATTCATGCATAATATTTTTTAAAATTTTAATTTAAATATTTTTCAATTTTAAATTTGATTTTTAATCTAAAATTAATTTACATATAAGTATTACTAATTTATGTTAAATATTTAAATATAATTTATGCATATGATAAGAAAGCTTTATTTTGTATAGTTATGTAACTTTTGCTTTTGCATATGATAGGAACTCACATGGATTGGTGGTGTCATGTGAGAGTGTGGAATGTTATTATTTAGTCATTCTAAATTATATGTATTTAATTTTATTTAAAAGTTTTAATGTATAATATTTATATTACTTTATTAAATTTAATATTATATTTAATCTTAAATTAATTTATTTAACTATTTTAAGAAACACATGAACCAACCAATTTTAGTAAACCAAGACCGGTGTTTCATGCCGGTTCGGTCCGGTTTGAAGCAAAACTGATTTTTAAGTTGGATTGGACCAGTCATTTGACCAGTTCACGATAGAACTGGTCAAACCAACAGGTCTGTTCCGATTTTTAAAACTATGCTATCAATAACTATCAAATATAAATTCCACAAATCCCAAACAATAGACTTAAACTCATTAAAAATGCATTGTTTGGCCTCATGGTCCCACAGAAAATTAAAGGCAACCAAATCATTGTATCCTTAAATAAAGTTGAGTATCATTTTGATTTAAGACAAAATAGTACTGGAATTAAATTGGATGGTCCTACGTACCAAAATTAACAATTTCAACTATGGTAGAATAAGTAACCTTGTCATTGATATAGAAAGGATAAAGGGAGTTAACTATGCAATGAGTCCATCTACTAAGTTAATGGAAAATTCAACATTGATGTTTTAATCATTCGTGCCATAAAGAAAACAAAGGAACGTACCGAGTTTGAGAAACAAAACAGACATGACTTCCAACATATGCTCAGTAGGAAAAATGCACTTTTTTAGCATTTTATCGGATACACTGCAAATAGAAGCAACTGCAGCTGCTTCAGGACTACTCTCCATCTTATAGTTGTCTGATTGACCTTTGTTCAACCTGAAAAGGCTCTGATTTATATGAAAGTTTATCAATTCTTTCAGAATATCAGCAACAAGCTTCGAAGTATCAGAATCAGATCCCAAATATCCTGAATATTTCAGAAAAGAAAACATATCTGAAGCTACTTTATTTCTAAAAATAGAAGCAGATTATGCAGTTTCAAAACTAATGAACAAGCACAAGAGCCAATTTAAGAAATGTAAGCTTAATGACAAGAAAGTATGAATAAGGCCAACCAATACAGTTTTTGCATAAAATGCTTTAAAATACCAGCAAAGTTTAGTTGTTAAGGAATCAAGAAATATTATCAAATCATACTAAGCCAAAGCAGAGTTTCTAAATATGCACCTATAAGAGCAGTGAAGACAAGAGGAAGGTATCTTATCCACATGGTTGGAAATGCATCTCCGAATTTCCTTAAAACATTTTTCAACAATGAAGATGCAGAAACAATAGTATCTACGGGGTTCTTTTCAGCAGAGGAGACATATGATGTAAGAGCAGACATGACGTTTTCTGCTTTGGGGACAAGAACTTTGACATCAGACTGCTCCAACAGCGCTTCAAGAATTCTTAGAATATGTCTAGTTAGCCATGAAAAATGGCAGCCAAGTAGTTCATAGGAATCAGACAAAATTTTCATTCTAATTTTATCGGAAATATATGGAAGCATAGTATTCAGAACATTTAGCATATGGAGGGCTTCCAAATGCTCAGGTTTGGACGTGGCGTTGTTCGGAGCTGCATTTGTAGGTTCAATTGAATAAGAGTTTTTCACCAACGCAATATACTTTCTATGCATACGATGTACAACTTTGCTAGTCTTTTTGACAATGGAGGAACTACGACAATTTTTTGAAAGCTCTTCAAGACAGGATTGGGCACATCTGCGAACCTGCATATGCATCATCCATTATAATTAGCAGAGTTATTAATAAATTCCTAAGCAAAGGACAATTGAGCCAAAGTCGCTCGTTTAATGTAGACATCAAAAAGCAGATAGTCCAAAAAAATAGCATCTTCAAAAACAAAAGTAAGCACTAATCCGTAAAGAACAGGGACATCTTCAATGTTGTCAAACCCATAACATATAATTATCAGTCCTTTCTTCTTCTTTTGTGAAAAAGGGTAAACAGAATTATTTAACACAAACAGAGTGAAGCTGCTAATACATTGCAAAAACAGTTAGGTGACTTTATAGAAGATGCTATCTAACTTCCTCCTTCAAAAAAAAACACAAATGATAACATTAAAGCTTCTTCTCACATGAGTTTTCTCTTGTATTAATGAGCACTTTGCATGCTATGTCAACATCAGTATGAGCGTGGGTGGGTGTATGATAGGAGGTTGTTGATGTATGTATAAGGTAGGAAGGGAATGTCATCTCTATTCAGATTTAATATTTGACAGCCCGAAACAAATACTTGCAAGTTTACACCCCCAACATGAGAGCGAGGAATGTACACGTCCGGCAATAGAATTGCCAATTAGATTCTAATATGGCGATATCAAATAAATATATAACCAAATCTAAAGTGCATTATGAGGTTAACAGTTTAAAGTGATTGTACACATTTCAACTAATACAATTAGCTATGCCTCCTTTTCGGTCAGCAAAACAAAAAACAAAAAAATTGTACCTTAGGACGTTTATCCACTGCAAACACTAGCAGAGTCTCGAGAGGCAATTCAATGGATAGCCAGTCTTCCAAATCCAACCTCAGCGCCACTAGACCCAATGACTTCACCATGGACCGCAAGGTACCAGTAGATAGACCAGCGTAGGGATCCCTCAGGAATGAAACAATAACAAACGCCGCATCTTTAGCCCGGGGCTTTGGCAAGGACTCTGAAGGGAGAAGAGGGAGCACGATGGCCAAAAAAGCAGAGAGGGCGGCAACACCTTCCCGGTCCGACCGATCAGCGTCGCGAAGCGCCGTAATGGCGGCGGCGAAGTATGCTGGAGGCGTAAGAGGGAGACCTTCCTCTGAGAGGATGGACTGCATAGCGGCGGCTGTGGCGCAGAGATGGCGATGCTGCTGTGCGGAGGACCGTGCATAGCGCTCCATGAGGGCACGGCAGACATCACCGTCACCGCGGAGTTCGAGGATGGACAAATGTTCTTCAGCTTCTCCCTCGTCATTATTCTCCTCCACTTCTTCTGCTGGTCCTCCCCGAGCAGCGTTATGCTTCTTATTTTTCTTCCGCTTGGCCGCGAAAGCTTCGCCGCTCGTAGTCACTTGGGATTCTTCTTCGCCGCCAACGACGGTGTCGTCTGATTCTGCTTTACGCTTCATGCCTCCTTGCTTGATTTGCCGAAAAACCTGATAGGGTTTAAACTGAAAATCTAGGCTTTAAACCAAAGGGCCGATGCAAGTATAAATCTTCCGGATTTAATAAATTCTACGTGACTTAAATACTAAATTTTGATAAATAAGATATAATTTAAATTAAATTAAATTCACGTAAGTTATATGTTTCCACATTTAAAATTTCGTATATGATTACAATTCTTATTATATTTAATTATTTATCTTATATATATATTATTTACACTAATTAATTTATAATTAAAAATAATTAATTATATCAATAAATAATTCATTAATATTTTACTAAATTCATTAAATGATAACATAAATTTTGACAAATTAAATAAAAAATAAAAATATTTCAACTAACTTAAGATAATAACTTTAATTAATTAATATTAATTATTAATTATGACCATAAAAATTAGAGTTGATTGCAATTCAGAGTAATATAAATCTGATTCAGCAAGTATATAGTTGAATTGAATGTCTTAAAGAAATAAATATAACACATCAAAAATGATCCGATTCAAGTTCAAAGAAGCTCATATCAAATACTTGAAATATAGAAAGAATCATTGGGATATTAATTAGAAAAAAAAAACATCTTCAAAAAGTGCATGCTTATAATCAAATTGATTATCTCAACGAAACAAATTTGAGTCCAAGATTCTTGATTCTGGTATCATTAAGGTACCAAATAATTAGATAATAGTATATAATCAAGATAATCAATAGGTCGTCCAATGGAGTATTTTGGATGTTACCTCCATTCTTTTGTATAAAAGGGACCTAAAGTGAAAAACTTGGAGATGGAGAGAGTTATGTCTAATGATCAATGTCGATGATCACCACAACAATTATTATTGCATGACCATCAAAACTTAGTCATTTCCCCTCAACTACAACTTCCATTGTCGACTAACTACTACTATCTAATTATAATCTCCCCGCTAATATCAGTCAATCATCATAGTTCATTCATTGTCGTCTAATCATCGCCACTCAATGAATTTTTTTTCACCACTTTCATCCAACTATTGTCATTCGATTAACATTATCCAACTATTGCCAATTTAGCATCTTCTCTACATTTATAGAAAGGTAAACTTATATTCCATATTTTGTGATTTCATATCCCTAATTGTGGAAAAAAGCATACTATTAAAACATACATACATAGTGGATCATTCCATTTGAGGTAGCCCCATGATTTTTTCACTTTCAAATTTTTTTACATATAAACTCTGATGTCTTCTATATACTTTCATGCTATATGTATGTGTTGAATCTTTATGCAACAAAGCAATAGCATAAAATTCCTTTTTATCACTGTTGAATTTTCTACCCAATAGTTTAGCACTGTCTGCAAGAAAGATTTTCATCACATTAGAAATACTTATTCGATGGCGAAAAATCAATCTCACAATAAATGATAGTTGGTGAATGACAACCATAACTCACTTCTGAGAATTTTAAATATATGATGAAATAATTTCAAGCTCAAATCATCATGCTCTACACCAACAAGATAACCATTATCTCACATATGTATGTTATGTTTTAAATCATCATCTTTCTACGGAAGTGCTAGTTATCTCCATATAAATAATCATTTGTAGTATTGCTTGTACTATGGGTGTTGATATTTGACCCAATACAAAATCTTATTCTAATACATCATTATAAATTCTAGTTAGGATCAACCCATTTAATATTTGAGTAAACTTAGGGTAAGAATAAAAGACTCAATAAAAAAATTAAATCAAGCTCAAGAGAGGGTCGAATAAACCCAAACATAGTGACTAAAATATTTTATTCTTATTATTTTGCAATATTTTTTGTTATTTTTATGAGGTTGGCATACCCAAATTGGGCAATTGTGTTAATATTGGATTAGGCTGACACTAACACACCATCATCAGCTCTCAAAGACATGCCAAAGACATCACCTATGAAGATTTGCCCTAGGGATTTGCCTTAGAATAAAGGGCCATGATAGAGGTAGGGATCCATATGGAGATCAATGGGTTAGGCCACATGCTTCTGAGAAGCTATAACAAGTAACAGTCACATGATATATTATACTTTTTACTTTTCTTAAAAGAAAATTTATAGCATTTTTTGTAACCCGCAAGCTCTATAAATAAAGACTTAAAAGTAGAGATGTAAACAAATCGAGCCGAGCCAAACGACTGCTTATTCATGTTTGCGTTCGTTTATTATCAGCTTATTCATGTTCGTTCGAGCTAGATTCAAACTTTTTTGTTCGTGTTCAAGATTGGTTTGCTTAAGATGATGGATATTACTGTTTGGTTTGTGTTTAGTTCATATTCATTTCGTTTCGTGCTTATCAAGTTTTAAACAAACGGGCCTTATCAAGCTATTAATGAGCTTTACTTCTAAATATTCATTAGCTTAACGAACAAGCTTTATCGAAACTACTAACAAACATGTTTGTGAATATTTCTAGCGATTGTTTTGAATTACCAAATGAGCTTGTTCACGAACATATATTGCGAGTATTTTTGAGCTACCTAACAAGCAGGTTGATCGATGTAGGGAGAAATACGAGGGTTCGGCAGACAAAGTAATGGAGAAAGACACGAGAGAATGACTAGGATTTGCTATTTGCCTGGGAATTGCGATTGGCAAGGGATAGGAATTAAATATTTAAAATATAAATGCATATTAGATAACATCATTAAAAAAATTATTTTAATTAAATTATACATAAAAATGTAATATCAATTAATATATATTTATGATGTATTTTTGTTAATTTATTAATCACTAATTATTATATTTTTAAATTATAATAAACATAAATATTTATATTAGATTGTTCATCATTTTTTAATGAGAAATAATCAATATTTTTATCAAATATTCAACAAATTTTTACATGAGTTCGGTATCAAACAAGAATAGAGCTTCTTAATGAGCTTCTTATTGATCTCCTAACGAGCTTCTTATCGAGTATATTCACGAGCTTCAGATGATGTTGTTCATGAACATAAATGAGCTAAACACATAGTTGTTCAAGCTTGTTTATTAAAGAATCAAGTATTTAAGAAAATAGCCGAACTTGTTTGATTATTTACTTAAACAATCAAGAACTAGCTTTAATAGAGTCGAGCCTCAGGTAGCTTATTGAACGCTCAGTTCTTTTACAACCCTACTTAAAAGGTATAGTTTTGGATCATTTTGGACCCACAATTAAATGCTATGAGATCTACAAAATTAATATATATCTTCTTATTCTTTACCCTCATTAAATTCTGCCTAGCTCTTTTACTCTCACTTAGAGGCTACCAACTATCTAGGTTGGGTGTCATCCATAAACAATTTTAGATCCAACAACTTCAGTGATGATTAAATTATTTTAATGAAATTAAAAAATTTTAAATTATAAAAATAAGCTTAATTATTTTCAAAATATAATCTTATGAAAAGATGAAGTTAATTACTTAAAAAATCTAAGCTTATGAAAAGATATGCTCAATTATTTTGAAAAAAATAACTAAAAATATGAACTTATGACCATCTTCAGCTTAATCATAATTATAAATTTACTGACCATTATTATGAGCTCAATTGGTGCCAATAGAGAGGATTAGATTGTTTTAGATTTGAATGACTGTGATACATAATCACATTAGTAAATTAAAGCAAGTAATATAAAGCAAATGAATGAAATAGCACAGAAAAGTTGTAAGAATGGTTGAATTGTACTTCCTCATAGATATGAACATGACATAATGTCGAGACATCCAAAAGCTAGCGTAACAGGGGCCTATAGGCCATTGAGTGTGATAGAACCAATCTCTCCTAAAGGTAAAGACGATATGCCAAAATGTGATAAATAAGGCAGTGTGAGAAAATCATGGAAGCCACTAAGAATGATCAAGATGCTCATTTTTTTTAGGTAAAGATGGCACAACCTAAGGTGATGTGCAAGCGAGTTTATCAAAGTTGTGGAGATGATGACTATGATTAGTTGGGATTGCGATCAGTGGTGGAGCCAGAAACTTTTCATAGGGGGGGCCTAATTTTTTTTTTTAAATCCCCTCAACTTTTTTCATCCGGGCTTGGGACCGGCATTGGCAGTTTTAAAAATTTTGTTTTAAAAATAATAATAAATATAAGATGAAGTACACTTACAATTTATACCGTCTGGTCTTCATATTTTGAAAAAACTGAATAATAACATCATTCTCAATACAATCTAAAATTTCTTTTTCAATATAAGCGATTAAAGTATCGTTCATCCACTGATCTCCAATTCGATTGCGAAGTCAATTTTTTATGATAGTCATTGCAGAAAACGCTCTTTCAACTCCTGCTGTTGCAACGGGTAATATTAATGCCAGCTTCAATAGCCTAAAAACAAGGGGATATAGTATTGCCTTCCTGCTCTGAACCATTTTTTCATCAAGACTTCCTATATCTTTTAACAATGAAAATTGAAGATCAAGCCGCATATCCATAATATAAGTTTCCAGCTGATTATCAAGAATCATCAAATCGAAAGGAGTGAAATCACTTGGATATAAATTTGCCATTTGAATTAACTTCTCTTTGTTGAATGCATAGAACGAATTTGATGGATACAAACAAGCAATACAAAAAAGAAGTTCAGTATTAGCCTCTGTGAAACGATTATTTAACTCTTGAAGTTGCATATCAAGTGATGTGTAAAATACATCAATTCGGTAATGATGTAAATTTGTCATTTGTTGAAGTCTACGTCGCGGTCGTCCACGGGCAACCCATTTATCATCTAGATTTGGAGTGATAATATTGTGTTCAACACAAAAGGAAGTCACCTTTTTAATGAATTCATCACACTTCTTATCTCTCATGTCTTGTAATCTATTTTTTGAAATTTGAACTAAAGACATGGCATTCACAATGTCTTGATCTTTTCTTTGCAAAGCTTCTGATAGTTCAGTAGTGATTCCAAGAATGTCTTTCATTAAGTGCAAGCAAAAACAGAAGTCAAATGACTGCATTGAATCTAATAAAGCATAAGCCTCTCCTCTCTGTTCAGATCTTATACCATCCTCCAAAACAATTTCAAGCACATTAATAACTGAGGAGAACATTGTAATTGATACGTCATCTCAAAATTAGCTTGATCGGGCACGAATCTCGAGGCAAAAGCTAGTTAGAAACTTCAAAAATTAATTTTGGGAGCACCCAAACTCCGTTTTCAGCGAGCTTATAGTCAAACTGAGCGTCTCGGAAATACGAACCCAACGACACCAAGATCAACCCAATCCAAGCTCAAATGGGTCCAAATCATGGATCCGAAGCACTGTTGGAAGGTTCAAACCACTATTTGAGTTACCAAACGGACTCCGATTTTGACGAGCTTATACTCGAATCGAAGGGCTCGACGAGACGAATCCAACGAGCCTAAGATCACTGAATTCCGACATCACTAAGGCCTTCAAATGACCAACAAACGGTGAACGATCGTAGGATTCAATATCGACCGTCCATTCAACCACTCCCTATTCGCCCATGATCTCACGCTTATTTACGGGCCATGCCACTCCAGAAAATCTATAAATAGAGCCCTCATTTCTCATAAGAAGGGGACTCAAGCAAGAAGAGAAGGAGGAGGAGAAGGAGGAAGCTCCTCCTCGACGGCCACCGGACCACCGCAGAAGCACCGCCGGACCTCCGCCGGACCACCGCAGGACCTCGCCGGACCTCCGCCGGACCACCGCAGGACCTCGCCGGACCACCGCCGGACCACCGCAGGAACCTCGTCGGATCACCGCCGGACCACCGCAGAAACCTCGCCGGACCACCGCAAAACCTCGCCGGACCACCACCTTAAGGCTTGACGTTCAGCCCCTACGTCCTACTGAAGACCCGACGTCCTGCCAAAGACCCGATGTCCTGCCAAAGACCCGACGTCCTGCTTAAGGCCAGACGTTCAGTCCCTACGTCCCGCTGAAGATCCGACATCCTGCTTAAGGCCCGACGTTCGGTCCCTACGTCCTGCTGAAGACCCGACGTCCTGCTTAAGGCCCGACGTTCAGTCCCTACGTCCTGCTGAAGACTCAGCGTCCCACTTAAGGCCTGATGTTCAGTCCCTACGTCCCATTAAAGACCCAACATCCTGCTTAAGGCCCGATGTTCATACCCGACGTCCTACCCAAGGCCAGACCATCAACACCCGATCTTCCAAGTGACACTGGGTCTAACACCTGACTCCTTGTCTCCTAACGCCTACGGTCTTTCTGACCTCTGTCGCCTACTATGGTCCTTCCGACCTCCATAAACGGACAACGATCTTTCTATCCCCGGTCTCCTGCCGACTACGGTCCTTCCGACCAGACAAACATGTATATGTAATTCCTACTATGTAATGCAATCTATATGATGTACATTTGCTACATCAATCCAAGGCCTTCTCCCAATGAAGAGCCTCATTTGTAATCGACTACAAATATTAGTGGATTCATTTCAAACTGGGCCAGGCCCCGTGGTTTTTCCCCCTTTTCAGGGGTTTTCCACGTAAAAAAAACTCTGGTGTCTCTTATGAATGCTACACCCTCTCACTTATCTGATTGTGTGCTGGATCTTCGTACAACGTTAAGACGTTAAACTATATATTTCTCTACCGCCGCGAATATTCCAGGACGCAACAGTTTGGCGCCGTCTGTGGGAACGTAGTTCCCGACTGGGGGGCAACTTTTGCTCCAATCTCAAAAGTTCACACATAGCATCAATATCATAAGAAGCAGATGCGGACTGGGGGGCAACTTTGACTCAAACCATGGTCAAATAGATCCTCCAATACCTTCAACATCAAGTTGATATTTCAGGAATATCCGAGCAAATGTAAGGATAATTCAAATCAATTGCAAGCTTCATACAGTCCCTTATTGGATTTCTACTCCTTGGGCAAGGTCATAACCTCGACCTCCAAAAGGCAGTAACGGTCTAAAGATAGACCTTCTTCACTTTCGATTCGAGATATACGCGGCGTTCGCCCCCTCCCAATCAAAGCAAAATCAATCCCAGGGGGATTCGATTCGGCCTCTTCCACACAGGTTAACGTCGTCGAGCAAAGGCTCCGACATACAACCTCGGAAAGGTCCTACATCCTTGGTGGATTCTCCCGACCTCTTCCACACAGGTTAATGTCGTCGAGCAAAGGCTCTGACATACAACCTCGGAAAGGTCCTACATCCTTGGTGGATTCTCCCGACCTCTTCCACACAGGTTAACGTCGTCGAGCAAAGGCTCCGGCATACAACCTCGGAAAGGTCCTACATCCTTGGTGGATTCTCCCGGCCTCTTCCACACAGGTTAACGTCGTCGAGCAGGTCTCCGGCATACAACCTCGGAAAGGTCCTACATCCTTGGTGGATTCTCCCGACCTCTTCCACACAGGTTAACGTCGTCGAGCAAAGGCTCCGGCATACAACCTCGGAAAGGTCCTACATCCTTGGTGGATTCTCCCGGCCTCTTCCACACAGGTTAACGTCGTCGAGCAGGTCTCCGGCATACAACCTCGGAAAGGTCTCGCATCCTTAGTGGATTCTCCCGGCCTCTTCCACACAGGTTAACGTCGTCGAGCAGGTCTCCGGCATACAACCTCGGAAAGGTCTCACATCCTTAGTGGATTCTCCCGGCCTCTTCCACACAGGTTAACGTCGTCGAGCAGGTCTCCGGCATACAACCTCGGAAAGGTCTCACATCCTTAGTGGATTCTCCCGGCCTCTTCCACACAGGTTAACGTCGTCGAGCAGGGCTCCGGCATACAACCTCGGAAAGGTCTCACATCCTTAGTGGATTCTCCCGACCTCTTCCACACAAGTTAACGTCGTCGAGCAGGGCTCCGACTTACAACATCGGAAAAGTCTCACGTCATTGGTTAACGTCGCTAGAATGTCGTCAATAGACTTCTATCTGACTTCTCCATAATGTTAAAATTCTTCCCGATTTTGAATTTCCTCCTGCGCTAAACTTTTGCCTTGCAGGACTTTCGACGGACTATTACACGACGCTGCACCTCCACCCGACTTCGTACTTTTACCGGATGTCGGACTTCTACCAGTTAATAGACTTTCATCGGTCTTCTACTCGACGCTGTATGATTACCCGATGTTGAATTCATGCCTGTCATCATACTTCTCCCCGATGCTGGAAGTTTGCCCGTCATTCCAACCTCTCTCCTTACAATGGTCTATCCGACCTCCATTGCCAACCACCAAACATCGGAACTCCACAAGATCTCTCGAAGAAAAGAGGGAGAAGAGAAGAAGGGAAAATCTCCGGACTTCCTTGCCAAGAGAGGGGCCTCGAAAAATCGAGGGAAGGCCTCAATAGTAAGGACAGAGGGAGAAGAGAAGAAGGGGAAATCTTCGGACTTCCTTGCCAAGAGAGGGGCCTCGAAAAATCGAGGGAAGGCCTCAATAGAAAGGACAGAGGGAGAAGAGAAGAAGGGGAAATCTCCGGACTTCCTTGCCAAGAGAGGGGCCTCGAAAAATCGAGGGAAGGCCTCAATAGAAAGGACAGAGGGAGAAGAGAAGAAAGGAGAAGAAGAAGAGGAGAAAAGATGAGAAAAAAGGAGAGAGACAATTTTTCTAAAGGCCTAGGGGGCCTATTTATAGGTTTTAGAGAGAAAGATGAGAAGTTTCTAGAGTTCTCCAGAAATTTCAAAATTTTTGAAATTTTCTGAATTTTTCAGGATTTTTTCGGAATTTTTTGGGCCCAAAAATAACAAAAAAAGAGTTTTTCCGGCTAGTGGGGCCCACTTAAGGCGGTGCAGCCAACCGGCCTCCCGAAACAGTGCGACCAGCGCACCGATCCGCGGGCACCACGCGCGGATCGCGGCTGGCCGCACACGGCCAGCGGCCGGCCAAGGCGGCTGCGGCAGCGGCAGCCAGCAGCACTGCCGCACAGGCGCAGCGCGGCAAAGCACGCGCGCGAACCGGCCTGGCGCGGGCGCGGTTCGGCCCAGGCGCGCGGGCGCGGTTCGGCCCAGGCGCGCGGCCGGTTCGGCCCAGGCGCGCGGCCGGTTCAGCCCAGGCGCGGGCGCGGGCGCGCGGTTCGGCCGCAGGCGCGCACGCGGCCGCGATTCCGTGCCGCCGCCGGCGGCGGTGGCGGCCGGCCGGCCGGCTCGGCCGGTTCTGCCGCCCAACCCATTCCGGGCCCAAATTTCGCCCCGGGAAGACCAAATCGGACGTTTTTGGGGTCCCCGGACACATTTTTCGACATTCCGGACTCGATTTCGCAACTTTCAGGGCCGTTCGGACCTCCTACACGCTCAATTCTGAGTCACTCCCGAAAATTTTTTAAAATCTGTGACGCATATTTTCAGACTCCTGGAGCATCGACGTCCGAAAATAGGGGGGCAACTGATACGTCATCTCAAAATTAGCTTGATCGGGCACGAATCTCGAGGCAAAAGCTAGTTAGAAACTTCAAAAATTAATTTTGGGAGCACCCAAACTCCGTTTTCAGCGAGCTTATAGTCAAACTGAGCGTCTCGGAAATACGAACCCAACGACACCAAGATCAACCCAATCCAAGCTCAAATGGGTCCAAATCATGGATCCGAAGCACTGTTGGAAGGTTCAAACCACTATTTGAGTTACCAAACGGACTCCGATTTTGACGAGCTTATACTCGAATCGAAGGGCTCGACGAGACGAATCCAACGAGCCTAAGATCACTGAATTCCGACATCACTAAGGCCTTCAAACGACCAACAAACGGTGAACGATCGTAGGATTCAATATCGACCGTCCATTCAACCACTCCCTATTCGCCCATGATCTCACGCTTATTTACGGGCCATGCCACTCCAGAAAATCTATAAATAGAGCCCTCATTTCTCATAAGAAGGGGACTCAAGCAAGAAGAGAAGGAGGAGGAGAAGGAGGAAGCTCCTCCTCGACGGCCACCGGACCACCGCAGAAGCACCGCCGGACCTCCGCCAGACCACCGCAGGACCTCGCCGGACCTCCGCCGGACCACCGCAGGACCTCGCCGGACCACCGCCGGACCACCGCAGGAACCTCGTCGGACCACCGCCGGACCACCGCAGGAACCTCGCCGGACCACCGCAGAACCTCGCCGGACCACCACCTTAAGGCTTGACGTTCAGCCCCTACGTCCTACTGAAGACCCGACGTCCTGCCAAAGACCCGATGTCCTGCCAAAGACCCGACGTCCTGCTTAAGGCCAGACGTTCAGTCCCTACGTCCCGCTGAAGATCCGACATCCTGCTTAAGGCCCGACGTTCGGTCCCTATGTCCTGCTGAAGACCCGACGTCCTGCTTAAGGCCCGACGTTCAGTCCCTACGTCCTGCTGAAGACTCAGCGTCCCACTTAAGGCCTGATGTTCAGTCCCTACGTCCCATTAAAGACCCAACATCCTGCTTAAGGCCCGATGTTCATACCCGACGTCCTACCCAAGGCCAGACCATCAACACCCGATCTTCCAAGTGACACTGGGTCTAACACCTGACTCCTTGTCTCCTAACGCCTACGGTCTTTCTGACCTCTGTCGCCTACTATGGTCCTTCCGACCTCCATAAACGGACTACGATCTTTCTATCCCCGGTCTCCTGCCGACTACGGTCCTTCCGACCAGACAAACATGTACATGTAATTCCTACTATGTAATGCAATCTATATGATGTACATTTGCTACATCAATCCAAGGCCTTCTCCCAATGAAGAGCCTCATTTGTAATCGACTACAAATATTAGTGGATTCATTTCAAACTGGGCCAGGCCCCGTGGTTTTTCCCCCTTTTCAGGGGTTTTCCACGTAAAAAAAACTCTGGTGTCTCTTATGAATGCTACACCCTCTCACTTATCTGATTGTGTGCTGGATCTTCGTACAACGTTAAGACGTTAAACTATATATTTCTCTACCGCCGCGAATATTCCAGGACGCAACAGTAATCAATCTAATCAGTGACTCATAATGAGAACCCCATCTTGTTTCACCAGCACGCCTTAGAGAAATTTCTTGATTTAATCCTCTTCCAGTGAATACCTCACCATTTTGTAATGCACTTATTGTCATCTCACGTTGTTTCTCTCTCAGTTGATCACGGCGTTTGCATGAAACACCAACAATATTCATCACATTTGAAATGATAGTAAACAACAGTGCAATCTGAACATGATTTTTCGCAACTGCTACTAAAGCTAACTGAAGCTGGTGTGAGAAACAATGAATATAATGCGCAGATTTATTATCGTTTAGGAAAAGAGCTTTTAACCCATTGAATTCTCCTCTCATATTGCTTGCGCCATCATAACCTTGACAACGAATTTTAGAGTGAGACAAACAATAATTTGAAAGTACTTGTTCAACTTCTTTTTTGAGACATCTAGCTGAAGTTTCAGAAACATGTACAATACCCAAAAAACGTTCAATAATTTGACCTTTCTCATTCACATATCGTATAACAAGAGCCATTTGTTCTTTTGATGATATATCACGAGCTTCATCAACAAGAATAGAGAAGAAACTATCACCAACTTCTTCTTTTATGTAGTCTGTAATTGCAAGGAAAATAGCTCTACAAATATCTTTCTGAATATCAGGGGCAATTAATTTAAAATTCTCAGGTGCATTCTTCAGTATAAAACTACTTATATCTTCATTATGGTTAGCTAAAAATTGAAGCAGCTCAAGAAAATTTCCTTGATTTTTAGAGTTAAAACTCTCATCATGCCCTCGAAAAGCCAAACCTTGTCTTAATAAGAATTTCACACAATCAATAGATGAATTTAAGCGAACACTGTATGCATTTGTAGTTCGATCAGACTGCACATGAAAGGCAAAGTGTATATTTTGATCTTGTTTCATTAAATCCTCACAATTTTGCCTTGCAATATTATGAACACTATTAGGTCCTCCAATATGAAGATCAAATCTATCTGGGTTTTTCCAATTTGAGAATCCATTTCTACGAAAGGCCTCATCATCTTCTTTTCCTCTCCCTTCTACTCCAAAAAGATAACAATACAAACAATATGCTTTATCCTTCTGAATACTATACTCTAACCAACTAGAGTATTTATCAAACCACCTCGGATTGAAACGTCGGTCTTTCATTCCAAACTTACTTTTAGGGAAGTCATGATTGCGAGGCTGACATGGCCCTTTTTGCAAATATGATCTTCGAATTTGATCATGAATGTTAAAACTAAATTCAGAAATATGTATACGTAATCCAGGATCTGATTGAAGATTCTCTATATCTGTTAACGTGCTTTTTGATGATTCACCAATTGTTCGATTCCTTTTATTTCTTTGTTCATCTTCATTTTTTTCTAAATCCACTGTTGGTGTTGATGCACAAGAATGACAAGATTGAGAGGTTTTCTTAAAATACTTTTCCATAATCTTTATGCAAATTCAAACTACCTAAAACAAATAAAACTCATATATATTATAAACTAAAAAATAACAAAACTTATAAACTACAAAATATGCAAACGAAGCATCAAACTTTGCAAAACTTATAAACAAATTTACGGAATAGAAACAGAACCTTCAATTGAACACATGACATAACTAAAACATGCTAACAATACCTTAGCTGATAAAGGCATAAAGCTCGAAGTTATTGATCACGAGCTAGAAAGTAGCAATAGATGAACAAGATCAACCTGCATATAACGGAATAGAAATAGATAACTATCCAACCTTCAAATAAATGTTTACACGGTTCTTCTTATTAAATTATATAATTTATACAATTCTTCTTAACAATTTTATACACAATTCATATAAACTTAAATCATATGAAGCTATGGAGCTTGTGCATTACTACTAAATCATAACTAAAACCAGTTATGTAGTTCTTTTTGATAAATTAAAATTTACCTTAAAATTCTTTTGTTCTCACTGATTTGGTAAGCAAAAAAAAAAAAAAAAAACGAGTGAATGTCACCAGCAATCAGAAGTAATCCAGAACCAGAAGGTAGCTGTTTAGGAAAAGTATTAGATCAACATCAAACATCAAAAATCAGATTTTTCCATTAAAAAAATCGAAAACCTAAAACACAAAACATTTTAAAAACCTAAAATAGAGGCGAATCTGTTTTGATTCGTTAAGACCGAAGCAGAGGAGTATTAACAAGCAAGGATATGCAATTTTAAAACTCAAACTATCATAAACCCAAAGTTACCCGGTGAACAGCCGAACAAATCTTGGAGGAGGCAGTCGAGCGTGATGGCTGGATCAAAAGCGGAAGAATGTGCGCAAAACGAAAGAAGGATGACGAATCTATCTTTGTACGCACGCGAAACGGAAGAAGAGAGACGAAGCTTGAGCTCTGACCTGCGAGAGCGACTGAGCGAGAGTGAGAGGCGAGAGTGTGCTGGCTACATCAAATGCATAAGATTGTGCGTGAAACGAAAGAAGGAAGACGAACAAATCTACCTCTATGCCGAACGAATCTATCTCTGCGCACGAAACGAAAGAATCGAAAGAGACGAAGCTTGCGTCGCGACCTGCGAGAGCGAGAGCTGCCTTCTCCGAATTGTGAAGCCGAATAGTTTTAGGGCAGCGAGAACCTCTGCCCGATGTTTTTATTTTTTTGCGGAGGGGGCACGTGCCCCCGCGGAACCCCACTTATATCCGCCGTTGATTGCGCTCCATCTGGAAGTGGAGATGACCCAACTTGAAGTAACTATATGAAGCAAAGTAAGGTACTCCATCTCTTATACGGGGATTGTATGACCAAAAGTTGGTAGACAAGGGGGTAAGATTATTTCGCTTCTAAAAGAAGGGGCATTACATTACTTGTAGTTGACAAGCGAGAAGGGAGATCAGTCCCGCTCATGAATGGGGCAAACTATATGACCCGAAGGCGACATGCGATAGAGGTAGGATAGTTTCTTTATACAACCTAAAGTATAATCTCTCACTTATAAGGGAGGAATATATGACAAAAGTTTTTGTTAATAAGATTTTTATTAAGAAATTTTGTGTCCATCCAATTGATGATCAAACAATTTCAAAAAGTCTTCAAATTGTATAGCTCAAGTAAAGAAAATCAATAACTTTAATTTAGCATTCCAAGATTAAAACAATTAAACTAAGATAAAATTTTCTCGACAGAGTAAAAAATAATTTTCACACACACATTCTTTTTATTCAATTCATCTATTTTATTATAAGATCCATCGAATATAATATGACAATCAAATAACACAGTTAAAGTTAAATAGCATGAAATATATATTACAAAGATCGACAAACTTTTTAGTACAATAACAACCAACAAATAAAGTTGTTAGTCTATTAATTGATCACACTGGCTTTCATATGGTTAAATATTGGCTTAACTTGAGAATGTTAGAGCCCAGCCTGAATAATAATTTTGAATTTTAATACTCATGAGATTAGTAAGAAGTTTGAATTTATAAGTGCCATTTACTTTAATATGAAAATCAAATAAATATATTTTTAATTTGAACGAATAAAATATATTTTACATTATTGTTGCTTGTCAGAACATTCGTGATAGTATAATAGTGTTGTTTGAATGTTTAGTGTGCAAATAAAAACTAGAAAAAAATATAAGAGACTCTAAAATTTTTTCGTAGAAAAACTAAATACAAAATAAAAAATCAAGGAGACCTAATCAAAATGATTTTATTTCGTACGTGTTCATTATTAATTATAAATGATGTCATTTTTCATTATTGATAAGTAGTTGATCTAATATATTAAACATAAACTATTTAGAATGAATTTTGTAATAAAAAGTCAGAAAGTCATACGGTATGAGATTTGTATTCAAGGAATTATTTACTATATGTTCGGTCATTCTCCTTTGAGAAGAGAAAATTAGGGGCCATGAAGTATGGTATGAATTTGGTTTTTATGTCGGAAGACAGAGTTACAATTGATAGTGTCACCACCGATAAATCTAATTGGAAGAATAATTCTTAATTCAATTTTGTAGTTTCAATGATCAACACCAGTGGCTAACTAAAATCATGATATTATAGTAAACATACCATTTTCATTTCATTCATATCATTGAAAAAAAAAACACTTGGACAACAATCTAATATAGTTTCTCTCACATCAACCCATGTATATAAATAACTTGATTGCCAAAAGAATGCATCTATAGATGAAAAAAATACATACATTCTGGACTTTAACCTTAGTAACAATTTTTTACTCAGCTTGGGTCTTACCCTTTCATGAAATGACATATAAATAACAATAATGAGTAACTCATGCTCAATAGGCTATAGCACACCTACGGATATGTGTAAATCATGATATATTTTATGTGTTAATTTATCAATGAAAATATATTATTTTAGTTTTATTTGTGCATGAAAATACAAGAAATGAGCAAAATTTTCAAGTATGGTACAACAGTGTGGCATCGGACACAATACAGTCGCGACACCATCATTAACACCGCCAGAGCACCCAAATATGGACATGACGGTGCCCAGCCTCTATTTGACAGTGTCACAACATTGAATGAGTCAGTGCTACAAAGCTCAATCTCTGTTTGATAGTGTTTTAGCATCAGAGGAGTCAATGCTACAAAGTCCAATAATGATCTGCATAACGTCTCGACGCTAAATTACAGTGCTGCCAAGTCAAAGAGACTGTCACGTAGATGCCATAATGCTCAAACATCAGCAGCGCCACAACACTACAGTTGTAACCATTCAAGCCACAATTTTTAGCGAAGCGTTGCGTTGATTCATTAAACAATGGGTCCATTTCAGCAAATCACTACAGGAAAATCACCCAAAATCGGCGGTTTTTTCCGGCGATTTTCAGATCCACCGGCGGCTTTCCGGCGGTGCTCAAACCGCCAGAAAAAATGGCGTAGGAAACATGTTTCCGGAGGTTTTTGCCGGCGGCTTTATTCGCTGACGGTTTTCCGACGGCGTAGACCGCCGGTTATTGCCCGGCTTTTGTACCGGCGGTGTTCCGGCCTTTGAGCCGCCGGTAATTTTACCGACGGCTCACCGGCGGTCCCTTCACCTGTTGAATCTAGTAATTAGGTTGTTAAACCTAAGTAAATGTCCCAAGGCTACCAAGAGGGGGGTGAATTGGTAGTTTTAAAAATTTTATACCCTCTTAAAATTTAAAGTTGAACCGAAATGAAATTTTCTTTTAAAGTTTGTAGAAAAATGTTTTTCAACCACAGAGTTGTTAAAACAGAAATTTAAAATGCGGAAACGTAAAAGCAATAAAGTAAATGACACCAGATTTATAGTGGTTCGGTCTATAACCAGACCTACATCCACTCCTCAGAGGCACCCTCTGAGTATTGCACTAATACCACAAAGTGACTCTCCTTTAGCACCCACAGCAAGGCGGAGAAGCCTGTACAAAACCCTCTTTTCACCACTCCCCGGTGCGGCAGAGAACCGTCGTCCTTTTACACAATCCACAGTGTTGGCAGAGAACCGTCGTCCTTTCACACTCTCCTAGTGTGGGCAGAGAACCCTACGGCTGTTCACACTCTCCAAGTGTAGGCAGAGAACCTTCTTCCTTTTATACTCTCCTAGTGTAGGCAGAGAACCCACGTCTGTTCACACTTTTCAAGTG
Source organism: Dendrobium huoshanense (assembly GCA_016618105.1). Taxonomy (NCBI): domain Eukaryota; kingdom Viridiplantae; phylum Streptophyta; class Magnoliopsida; order Asparagales; family Orchidaceae; genus Dendrobium; species Dendrobium huoshanense. The sequence goes on along the minus strand of JADPUM010002252.1, from coordinate 308,988 downwards.
TCGGCAGAGAACCGGACCTTCTTGAATGATCTTCTCACAAGAACCTAGAAGAAAGAAAGAAAAGAGTGAAGAATTCCAATTTCACAAGTAGAGATTCTTACCTTAGCAATCCAAGTGAAGCCTTCTTGCTCCAATGGTAGGAATCCTCCTTTGAATGCTCTCTTCCACTCTCCCCTTGACTATTCTCTCAATAGGCACGAAGTTCAAGTGACAAAAAGATTGGGTGGCAGTCTAATTTGAAGTATTTATACAAAAGACATGAAAAACCGCCCAAAAACTGCAAGTTTTCAATTCTGTACGCAGTGGATCGTCCGGTACGATCGTGGATCGTCCTGGACGATTTTACTTAAACGATCTGAAACGACCCAATTTGTATATGTGTATGAAATGACTTCGTACAGCTGATCGTCCTGTACGAACTAGGTTCGTCCAGTACGAACGGTTATTACAAGGTCGGTTCTAGAAACTGCTGAAAACTGTCCTAAGTCGGTTTATCGTTTGGACGAAAATATGTTCGTCTGGACGAAAATTTTCCAGAGAGCCGATCGTCCTGGACGATTATTTATTTCGTCTGGACGAAAATTTTTCAGAGCGCCCATCGCCGGGGACGATAATTTGGTTTCGTCTGGACGAAAATTTTCCAGAGAGCTGTTCGTCCGGTACGATATTTATTTTCGTCTGTACGAAAATTTTCCAGAGCGCCCATCGCCGGGGACGATATAAAAATTCGTCCTGGACGAATAGGACTTAGAAAATTTTTTTGAAGCAAGTTCCTATTCGTTCCAAATGCTCTATAGGAGATAACTGACAGATCGTCCAGTACGATATATATCGTCCTGTACGATCAGTATAGAATTTCAAGATCTCCTTAGTTTGTGTGTGAGAGATTTTATTCACTCAATTACAATCACTCCCTTTCAAAATTAATTCAAAGAAAAGACACTTCAAATAAACAAAATTTCTCATGTTGAATTTGATTTGAAGTTTTCGTAGTCTGGAGTCTGATTTTCCTGAAATGTTAGTACACACAAGAGCAAGTGCAAATCTTCGAAATTGTTAGGAGATAATTATACATCTGAACAATAATGTTTGGAATCATCAAAACTACATAAGTTGCACAAATATAAATCATTCAAATAGCAACTATTCAAACATCACCGACGGCTTGCCTGCGTGCGTTAGATCAACCACCGGCACGCGTCGGTACACCGCCGGTGTATTACCGGCAGTTTTCTGGCGGTCGTGGCCGATGGTCGTACCGGCGGTCTAGACCGCCGGGCTTTCACCGGATAACCGCTGGGTGCCGTCGGTAACCGTCGGTATGTTACCGGCAGTTTAACGAAGGTACCAGCGGCTTGTATAATCCGTCTGGTATCATAATTTCCGGCGGCTAAACCGCCGGTTAGCCGCCGGAAACCTATTGCACCTGAAAATGGATAAAACTTGGACCATCAATCAACTTGGACACAAAATTGGATATGGTGAACTAGAGGATGTTATTTACATCTCCTAATGTTCTTTATCAGCAATATGATTGTGCAGCGTTGATAATATCCCCTTCTTTAAAAGCAATAAGTACTAGGATCTTATTAATGATTTAATCGCCCAAAGTCACAATCCCCTCACTATGTCTATTTCCACTAAAATTATACTCCATATATTCAGTTTTAGATCTACTCAAATGAAAATCTTTTGACTCTAAAGTTGACCTTCATAATTCAAGTCTAAGGAAAGTACTTCATACATCCTCTTGCAAATGTCTAGCGAGAACATCCATGACTAAAGCAAAAAATATATGGACTTAAGGCTAATCCTTGATGTAATCCAACCAAATAAGAGTAGATAGTCAATGTAACCTGACCAAAGAATCGTTATTAATAGTTATTGGTTACTTTCTTCAAAGATGTTAATTTCTATCTCTCTCTCTCTCTCTCTCTCTCTCTCTCTCTCTCTTTCTCTCTCTCTCACTCTCCCTCTCTCTTGCTCTCTCTTACACTTGCTTTCTCTCTTTCTCTCTCTATATCTCTATCCCTCATTCTAGCTCTCTGTCTTGCTCTTTCTCTATCTATCTATCTATCTCTATTGCTCTCTCTCTCCCCCCTCTCTCTCTTTTCTCTCTCACTCTTTCTCTTTTCCCCCCTCTCTCTCTCTCTCTCTCTCTCTCTCTCTCTCTCTCTCTCTCTCTCTCTCCCTCTCTCTCTTGCTCTCTCTCTTACACTTGCTTGCTCTCTTTCTCTCTCAATATCTCTCTCCCTCTTTATAGCTCTCTCTCTTGCTCTCTCTATATATCTCTCTCTATCTGTTTTGCTCTCTCTAGCTCCCTCTCTCACTCTATTTTCTCTCTACCTCTCCCTCTCTTCTCTCTCTCTCTCTCTCTCTCTCTCTCTCTCTCTCTCTCTCTCTCTCTCTCTCTCTCTCTCTCTCTCAATCTCTCTCTTGCTATCTTGCTCTCACCCAAAGTCACAATCAACCCATTAGATCTATTATTACTAAAATTACACTTAATAAATTCAAATTTCGATCTACTCAATCGATTACAAAATTACCTATTGCAAATATCTAGATTCTAACCTAAATCATACACTAAATTACAAACTCTTGCAAATGTCTAGTGAGAACAAAAAATCACAGAAAAAATTTCAAGTTTTCCTTCAAATCCCGGTTTTCCTTCAACTCCCACGAACACTAGGGTGGCCGGTGTGAGATCGACGACGGCAAGACAGGTAGCTTCCAGGGCGACCGGTGTGGGTCGGCGGGGGTCAGCGGCCGGAGAGAAGTCATCGGTGATTATCAGCGAGCTCGATCGAGCGAAGAGGTGGGCGAAGGCGACGCGTAGAGCTCGTCTAAAGTGAGAGAAGGAAAAAAAATAAAAATGAGATGGGAGGCTCGGGTCTGTTAATTTTAGGGCTTTTACCGGCGGCTTACCGGTAGGGCTTTTACCGGCGGTCTGGACCGCCAGTAATGAGTTTACTTAACAGCGGCGGTCTACGCCGTCGATAAACCGCCAGTCCTATTAATGTCCGACGGTGTATCCGACGGTTACAGGTCTGTCGGTATTACCGGCGGCCTAAACCAAAAAAAACCTCCGGTTTAGCCTCCGGTAGTACCCGGCGGCTAAACCGCCGGCAACACCGTTGGTGTTACCGGCGTCCATATAACCGCCGGTCAAGGCCGCCGATATTGGGTGTTTTTCCTGTAGTGAATGCTACAATGGAGGAAAACCTTCAGCGATGCAGCATTAGTTCATTTTATGGGAGCTGTGGCGTAAGTGTCTAGAGTGTCGTAGCTCCAAAATTTGTTTTCTACATTTTTATATAAATAGTTTGTTTGTAATGTTAGTATGGGGAGTTTAGTCACTTGTTTAATTCATGTCTTTAAAGTGCTTATATGATTTTTCTTAGGAGTCACAACTAAGATAATTCAAAGAAGTACTAGATACATTATATTAGAGTGTTTACTTGTATTTGTGGAAATAATTCTATAAGTTCAAGGAGTGTAAAGAAGATCATTGAACCCATCCAATGATATCTTTTCTTCTGAACTTTTTTTCCTTTGTAAAATTAATGAAAATAAATTTGCTTCACTTGTTCTTTATATCTAGCTAAATACTCTAGTTTTGAATTGATGGTGTAAGTAGAATGTAGAGTACTAATGAATTCTCTTCATCAATAATTTCATGATATTTTCAATATACTAAGTCTTCATTTAATGCAATTAATGGTCAAATGTGTAGTTAATATCATGTGTAATGTGAAGCATATGAATAAAAAAGTATGCACAACCCGGTATGTTGGACTTATATGATGCAAGCATAGGCATAGTGCTTGTTATGTAGTAAATTTATAGAGATGAATTATTATGAGGGAGTTTTAACAGTACATACTTTACTTACTTTTCTAACATTTTCATTGGGTGGTTGACTATAGAAGTTTAGAGTGGTATTGAAGTTGGAAGGTTTAATATTTCTTTTATCTTTTCATGCTTCGCTGAGCGGTTAGTGATGCATATACTCTGAATAACATAAATATAAAAAAGAATCATTAGAAAACATATTGTAATAACATTCCATCAAACCAAAATAATTTATCCAAATAATATTTCATTTAATTATTTTTTATTTTAAATTAAGTGATTGAATCTCCACCAAAATTTATTTTCATTGAGTAAAATAATTATTATAGTTAAAGTAGATAGAACTAGCATTTGCAAGTAAATAGTCTTCATCGTGGGATCGATCATCTACTCTATCATTAAATTATTGACTCGGCAAGTATACTTACATATATTAAGTAGGATTTTTATAATTTTTATATCAAAGAAAATCTAAATATTGTTTAGGGATTGATAAAGCCCTAAATCATTTTCATAATTATTTAGGTTACTCCAATGCTCTCATCAACTACTACATAATTTATTTATTTAAAAAAAAATTTATAAGGGCTAAACATTATATAAATAAAAAGTAATACAATTTCAATTAAAGTATCATGGAATTTGTGTATAGTTATTATCCTTAACATGATTATAATAGTATGATTAGTACAACAGTAGTCATGTGTCAATAGTAAGAACTTGTCAAAAGTAAAAACATAAACATCACTTGAACTTGAACATGATATCATAGCAGAATGTGTGATCAAACATAACATATAACTCATAAATCAAAACATTTTTCACATTTACATATCATATTTCTCAAAACCTCCTTATACATTTACTTCCAGTTATACCTCCACTTGATCATATTTACTTGATTCCTCTTATAACTTCACGTCCACTAATACCTCAACTTGCTTAACTCACATCTATTCTGGCATATCATACATAAAGATAGATGAATTACATGTGTGCACAATCCTTTATACCTCTACTTGTATTGCATAGATCATAAAATAGTCGTCACGTATAATACCTCCTTTCTCTCTCCGTCCACCATATTTTTATCACATACACATGAGAAACATTTATATATGCAACATAAAAGCATTATTTAATAAAATATAGATATCTGCGCGGGATAAAACTTTTTCGTATAATAATAATAACAATTCAAAAAATTATTCATTGGGAGCATTCATAGCATCAAGTTGAAACATTTATTATTTTGCATAAATTTTTATAACTATGAAAATTCTGATAGAAATACATAAAATAGAGCGCAAATCAAAATATTTGATAAAAATATATTTTTTCTACCAATATGTCCAAAATGTTCTATTTTACGACATACCAAAAGTAATGTAACACTCCAAAATCTAATTTTAAAAAAATTATTCTTTTATCTTTTAATAAATAACAACTTGAGGCTACTTAATATATTTTATCAATATAAATACCAGTAAAAAATTATCGGGTACATTACTCAAGATCTATACAATCATAACATATCTATTAAGCCCTAGTTATAAAAGAATAACTAAAATAATAAGAACATGAACCTAAAGGATTATGGTCAATCTCACACTCGTGCTTCCTTGTCCTGACGTTAAATCATTAACAACATATAATGAGCTCAAGAGCCCAATAAGTAACCAAATTCTACAGCTGAACTCAATACACAATGAAGAAGAAATGCATGTCAGCAATTAAATCATAGCAGTAGTAAAACTTGACTATGGATCATTACAAAATAGTAAATCTTATATACAATAGCTGAAGAATTTATAAATAATAAAAAAGTATAATATGGAAGCCAATAAAATAGTATAGTGGAAAAATCAGTAAGCCGGTTGGGTATCAAATAACTAAAATATTTAGTATATATGTACTTTCAATAAGTATAAAAATGTATATAACGATAACCAAATCATCAATAAAATTATCAAATTCAAACAAATGCAGTAAAATCATTTAAGAGTGTACACATATTATCCAATATGTCATATGCTCAGTATATTACATACTTATTATGTCACATACTTAATATTAGTACAATGTATTAGTAGTATCAAATAATAATAGTGTCCATATTGGTAAAGGTAAAAGTTTTATGTCGTTAGTAAAATAAGTGACAGTAGTAGTAAAATAATGCAGTAATAATATATTTGTATAGTTAAAAAAAATTCGTACAATAAAAGGATCAATGCCTCAATAACATGCATTTTAGTAGTCATACTAAAAGGGTAAGAAATCATGGTTTAAGCATTGTTTTTTTAGAGTCTTCACTCTTTGCTTGTTGGTACAATAATCAACTTCTTATACCTCCAAATAAGTGTATCATATAAATCAGTTGAGGATAATATCAAACCATATAATTAAAGGAAAGTTCGTCAGTCAATCATATTGTACAAGTAAATCAATCTCCGACCAAAGTTTGTGAAAAACCAATATTTACTTATTTTTTCCCACACATAAATTATTATCATAGTGTTATAATAATAATAATGACCAAATACCTGCATACATATATTAATTTTTAATCATTATGATAAGTAAAATATAATTGGGCTTAATTTAAAAAGTGATAAAATGTCATTACGGAAGGTAACAAAAAATCCTGTTGAGCATAAATTTATATTTTAAAAAATTAACTAAATTATATATAATAATATTCTAAAGCTTTAGTAGAAGTAAAATGCTATTTTAAATGTTAAAGTAAAATTTTAAATTGTTAAAAATTGCTACTTTTTCAAAACCACTCAGTAAAAAATTTTAAAAAAAAATTAAAAATATTCATATTATCAAATTTTATAACATATAAAAAATTACGTGGTGAAAATTTTACGGATAAAAAATTATTCTCATTTTTCAATAACAAAAATACAAATTTGATTAAAAAAACTAAGAAAATACCAAAATATTAAAATAAAAAAATAAGATAATAGCTCCTCACAACGAGACGATCGAGCAAATCTCTCATCTGGGTTGACGGACAAAAATCGCTCTACAACCTTCTAATTCTAAGATTTCTTTCTCTCTCTTATATTTTTTCTCTTAATTTGTTTCAAAGTGCTATCTGCTAAAATGAATTTGAGTGAAATGACTTTAATGGAATTATGATTTTATAATAATATAATTAATTTTTTAGCATAAATTTATATAAATCTTTTTGGGACTTCAAAAATGTTAGAAAAATATTCATAAAAAAATACATTTTATTTAAAAAACTCTGATAAAATTGATTTGCAAAACAGACACGTAATGATCTTAAAATCTCCACTTGTACTAACAAATGTCAATTTCATAAAAATTTGCACTAATGCCCAAAAATTATAAAAATTATTATAATTAAAGAACTATAATATCGAAGTTATGGTGAAGATAATTTGTGATTTAGATTTATAATGATCTTGAAAAAAATTATTTGTCTAGATCAAAATATGTGCTATTACAAGTAACAGGGTGAACACTTCCTAAATCTTTGTAAATTAGTGTTTATATAAACTTAAATCAATTAAAACACTAAAAATACTCACACAATTAAGTAGCCAAATTGATATTTGAAGTAGGATAACAGTAACCTACCTTAAGCTGAATAACTCACTCAACTAGCTTGTTGGACAAAATTAACTCCATGACAAGCAAATGCAACTTTATATCTCCAAAATTATTGTCCTGCCTTCTCTAGATGTCCTTAGGAGATAAAATGGAGAAAAAAATGTAGCTTTTAAAGTGGAACTTGCTATTTATAAACCAATGCTACAATGCTCAAAGTGAAAATTTTCATACACATTGACAGAGAACCTTTCACCACAACACACCTTTCCTAGTTCTTCAACAATCCCTAGGGGAATTTTAGGGCCATATATAGACTTTAATGCTGCAACGCCAACCATTCAGTGCAATATTGCTCCCCTTTGCTGTTTGACTAACATAGAGGGTGATAGTGCAACACTTTAATTAAAGTGTTTTAGTGCTCCCAAGAAGGATTTCACTCATCATAGACTTTTCTTTTCCCAACTCAACTACCACACTCTTTTTGACAAAAAATCAGCTTAAAAATTAAAAAACTTTCACAGAAACTTAATAGGTACTAAATGAACTTACAAATCTTACTGACTTAAATTCAGATTATTATAAGTGGATGACATACATTGGTGCATTTGTTGGGCAGTAAAAGGCGATGGTGGTCAAAGGACTATTCTGGATAATTGTAGCTAGACGATCATAATCGAGCGATAATGATAAAAGGCATGGAGTTGTGTGATCATGAAAATATGATCATAATTTGGAGACTGTGGCTAGAGGGCTATAGTTTGATGATCATAGTCGAAGGGATGCATTTATGTGATAATGGCAAGGAGATTGGATTCGGATGATGATGGCTGGAGAACTATAACTAAGCGATTGTGAACAGAGGATTATATTTGGAAGATGGTAGTTGGATGAATGGATGATCGTAGTTAGTCGGATGATTATAGTGTAACACGTACTTTGACCTATTGTGATCGAGACTAAGTTTTAAAAATTGAATCAGATTGAGCAGTTCAGCCAGAAATTGATCAAGCTTATTCTGTCAGCTATACAAACTGCGATCAAGTGGAATCGCAAGCGATGATATCAAAACCACAGTTCGATTGCTAAACTGAAAGATTAAACATATTTTTAAAAAATCAAGTAGTTTAAAAATAACTAATTCTAAGTCATTGATTTCAAATCAAATGGTCAAAATTATAGTAATCTATTTCTTAAATAATAATTACTAATTCAATATTCACTATTCCTCTTCTTCACATTCATAACCCATCCATGAACAGACCTTATTCTCGATCTTATGCATGACATAACGTGTGAGATGAAGGCATTGCTAGTGCTATTCATCTTCATCGGTATCTCCTCTAACCTTAATCGATACTCAGCCTCCTTCACACCCATTTCTCACTACTGCTACCAACCAAAAATATTAGATTTCTTTGCCAAGTAAATAAATTTTTTTGTATCAATTTATTGAGGCTTTTAGTTTAAATTTTATTTCCATCCATTTCAGTCTTATTCAATATTTATTGTTTTATATTTTCTTCGTAATTTGTTAGTTTATGATTTTAGTGTTTAGGTTCTTTTTAGAGAGAGGAAAAATAAGTTGTTTAATTCTTTATAGGAAGAATATGTTATTTATTTAACTTTGATTAATTAATGCAATAGATGCTTATCCTGTTGAAATATATAGTCGGGATTGTCGGGTTTGGGTACCACACAATGTTCAATACGGTAGTCATTACTATGAAGTTAATAGCATTCCTTTCTGTTGGAAAGAGTTTATGTTAAGTTGGAAGGAGTTTATGTCATGGCCCAACCTGGTAAGACTCATAGATTGAACATGTCCTATCATGTTGGCTTGTGATAGGCTAACCCTAGGATTTATGTTTTGAAAATTTTTCAGAATTTCTTTCCAGATATAAACTTTAAAATAAATAACAAATCATAGAGCTATTAATAACATCCCACATTTACTATTCTAAATTTCTTAATTAATATTTTACTAATCATTTAATTGAATAAAAAGTAATATAATAATTTACTGTGTTGAGTATAATAGTAGTTATAGTAATCACTAAAACTTACATCATCAGTTCAAACCTGATTTCAACCTTGGTCAAGCCATCAAACCGTTAACATTTTATTGTCCCTGTTCGATGACCGGTCCATTCACTACTTTGGGTAAGAGCAATAAAATGAAACTTCTATATTTATATCTTTTGCACGTGTCTATAAGTGTTTTGCATGCATGAGAGTATCTGAATCTATTCTAAAGTAGGTCCACGAGGTATGTGTCTAGCATATAAAATCTATTTTTTTTAGGAGACTACGACGTTGGGTTGGCAGTGTTGAGGCATTTGAGCTCTCAAGCAAAGTTTTGAAAAATAAACTAACGCTACTACGCGGGTACTAGGTGTTGCGGAGCTGCGCTCTCTATCAAGGATCATTGCATGACAGGTTGTTGTGGTGCTAGGTTAAATTTTTATAAAAATATTAAAATCCATTTTAACTTTTTATTAACCAAAATTTATAAACCCCCTTCACCCGATAAGAGAGAGGGAGAGATTCTAGTATGAGAAAGTTCATTTTGCGCACCTTCGATCGATTTTTTGTTATTGCCTGAGTTTAAGAAATTATCCAGATAGAGGTAGGTTATATTCTGCTTATTTCAATTTAAAAAAAAATTAATTTTTTTTAGAATTTTTCTAATTTAAATTATAATTTTATATTATAAAATTTAGAGCAACTTTACACTACCAAAAACTTGATCACATAACTTTTTTTATATCGTAGAGTTAGTCATTCTAGACATGTAGGTATTTTTTAAAGAAATTTACACTTGGTAGTTTAAAAAGTTTGTTATTTTATTTATTTAAAAAAGAATTTTGACCCAAACATTATTAAAATTGCTTTAGACATGAACCGGCTTAAACCGTCTTGAACCGACGGTTCAACCGATTAACCAGCAAAATGGTGCGTATTTTCAAAAATGGGTCTCCTATTGTTTAATTAAATAACTTAATAAATTTATTATTAAATGTTAAATTAATATTTTAGTTAAACAAGCATCAATAATACTTTATAACATGGCCCAACATACCATGTGACTTTGTTGACTGTATAAAAAAATTATTATGACAAAAAAATAAATAAATTAGAGCAACCGACATACCTCCAAGCCGGCCCCACCACGGGCAGTTGGTCGCCTAATGACGCATCTCTTCGAAGGTACCGACAATTCAAAGCGACAAAAGGGAGAAGGAGAGCACGAAAAAAGAGAGAAGTTACGCTATTTTCTTCGGCTTCCTTGTCGCTGTTCGGCTTCATTGCTTCGCACGAGCGTCTAGGGTTCGCCGTTCATCTTCTCCTTCCATCATTGTTGTTCGTGTTCGTTGATTCGGAAGAAGGCAGAGAGGGCACGGTCGCTCCTTCTGCTCCTTGTGGTTGTCTGACTTCACCTCCCACGCCCTAATCCACATCTGACGCCGACTGACCCCGCCGTTCGACCCTAGCAAGCCGAACTCGAACGCTCGACGCGGAACTCCTCTCCCCCGTGCGTGGCTTCCGCCTCCGACCCATGCCCGATCGGGCTCCTTTCTCTGTTTCTCGCATATCAACTTTCTCCCTCTCTTATATTATATGTAATATATAATAATATAATTATTATATTTTATATTATAATATATTGTTATAAATATAACTAAAATGATATTATTTATATAAAATATATATAAAAAAGAGATGGTTTCAACAGGTGTCGAAGACCATACGCCGTCGATCTTTGATCCGGGTATAATGGTTTAATTATTGAAGACCATACGCCGTCGATCTTTGATCCGGGTATGATGGTTTAATTATTGAAGACCATACGCCGTCGATCTTTGATCCGGGTATGATGGTTTAACTATTGAAGACCTCACGCCGTCGATCTTTGATCCGGGCGGGAAGAATTACGGCAGTGCCGTCCCGATTTCTCCCTTGGTGGGGAGGAGACGCCGGGAGGCTGCCGAAATTTCCTTAAAAATTCAAAGGGAAATTTAATTTGACTATTTAATTAACTAAAATATCAAAATTAATTTTTTAAGTATTAATTAACTAATTTAGTTAATTAAGATTTAATGAAATTATTTTGATTAAAATTAATCAAAATGATTGATTAATTGAAATCTTCAAAGTCTCCTATGTCATCAAATGCACGGAAGTGTGGAAGTTACAAACAGTCATTACTCTCCCAAGTGTCGCTCAGCATAAATGATAATTTGTTGGCTTTCATCTTAGCCCAATTTTTTTTTTTTTTTTTTCATTCATTGAGATAACTCGAAGGACTTTAAATGAAGCTATCTTAATTGTCTCCAAATGAGACCTCTCTTTAAAGATTCTAACGCAAGTAATATTATGTGGAAGACTTTAAATTATTTTGATATTTTAAATAATATTTCTCTTTGAAACATTTGAGATCTCTGATCTTCAACTCATTACCTCTCCTTCTAGTTAGTGAGATAACAAAGAATTTTAAATATATAAAAGCATTTCAAAATTAAGAGAATTTTAAATTCTTAAAGTTTTAAAACCCAAGAGTTATTTAAATTTTTTTTTGAGAGCAATGAAATTTAGAATTGGTTTATTGATTGATTATTTGATTAATCAAATGAGATAATCATAAAATAAAAATGCCGTAAAAAAAAGAAAAACAAAAGGAAGGGGGAAGATAAGTTTCCACTAAATGACATATACATGCTCTCAAACTCTCCAAAATTCTCTCCAAATAATAACTCTCAAACTAATTGTACAACCTCTCTAAACAACTCAGAATTTTTTTAAACTCCCTTTGCATGTTCTCCAAGGTCACTCTTGTATGAGTTCTTGCAACCATCTTTGGGCTTTATCCTCTACAACTACAAGACCTGATTACTGCAACCACTGGTTACAAATACCTACAAACAGACATATTAGTAGTCAGTGCATCATAATTAAATTGAATGAATCCAACTACTGCAGGCAGAGCAAAGTACTGAAAAGCAAGAAAGTCAAGTACGAAAAAGCCAGTAGTGTAACAGTGCTGAAAAGACGGGTAAAAAAAAATGAACTACTGTAGTAAGGAAAAAGACTACAAGAACAAATCAAAACAACAAAAACACTAATGCAGTGTCAAAACTCCAAGATGTCAAAATCATGAACTAAAACTAATTTATAGCCCCTTTCAATTTCTCCAAATAACAAATCTCCAAATAATCAAACTCAAAATTAATGGGCAGCCTGATTTATAAGAATCAAGTTGTAAGACCCACTAACGGGCTACTTTCTACGAAATCTATAAGTCCCAATACTTAGGTTACTTTCTACAAAAGTTATAAATCCCAATCTAAATTTAAATCTCGGGGCAGCCTTGTTTATAAGAACTCGGTTGTAAGACCCATTACCCGGCAACTTTCGTAGGAAAGTCGTAAGCCCTAATTAAAACTACCTGGCCACTTCTAATAGAAGTCGTAAGTTCGACATTTGAGGGAAATATATAGGTGATAACACAAACCTAAACCCCTCACCCGGGCATCCTAGTCTAAAGGGACTAGGTTGTAAGACCCATAACTCGGGCCGCTTAGCTTACAGGGCTAGGTCGTAAGACCCACCGTTAGGCAACTTCTAAGGAAGCCATAAGACCTATCCAACTGAAATTCTTCGGGCAACTCCTAATTGGAGCCGTAAGCCCCAAACTAAACAAACTATCCGGGCAACTCCTAATTGGAGCTGTAAGCCCCAAACTAAATAAATTAACGGGCAACTCCTAATTGGAGCCGTAAGCCCCAAACTAAACAAACTATCTGGGCAACTCCTAATTGGAGCCGTAAGCCCCAACCTAAACTAAACTAAATTAAAATCCACACCTAACCACTTCAGTCTATTCGGGATCCCTGAGAGGAGGCAACCCATGGCTGCTAATCAGATTCCCTGGACACTACGATCAATGATTGTTAGTGTTGATAGACTGAAATCTACGGTATACCCGGGACGACGGAACCATGGGATCTTGATCGGGTTTACCTTCATCTTCCCCACAATTGAGACTAAAATATCTAAAATTTATTCATCCTTAATCGAGAGTTCTCTCTTACATAGTAAGAGGGGTAATTAACTATGAGTGCTTGCGCTCATAGGAAGTAAGAACCCCAGATCTATAAACCCTGACACTATCCTCGGGGGAAATCTGGTTAATTTCAATCTAACTTAAGGGAAATGGAATCCTACAGTTGCAAAGCGGGATTAGTGCACTCGTGCCATTTTTCTTGAGCCAACAGACTTCTTTACTCATGTGAATCAAAAAGCTTATATAGATAAAAATAATGTTAACATATAGTGTCTATGTGATGTGAGACTAAAAAATCAAGTTGAAGTTCTCAAGTTCACTATAAATACACTATATTTAATAATCAAAATAATATCTATTTTTTATCTATTATTTCTTCATTTTATTTAATTATAATATATATATATATATATTTAATTTTATCTATTTTTTAATAATAACTAATATAACATGAATTTATAGATATAATTTTATAATATAAATTTTGTATACTTCTCATAAGTATAAATTCTATCTAAACATATAACATAAATTAAAAATTATTTATATTAAATTTTAAAATATAAATGTAAACTAATTTTATATTAAATATGAATTATATTATTTATAAGGTGTGATTTTAAACCTCCAATGCATTCTTAGTTTGGATATATGATAGGATGGATTTGAGTTTAAGTTTAAGGTTAAATTGTCATATTATTATGTTGATTTTATTATTTTTTTAATGTTATTTTTATTTATTACGTTTTCCAATTCGACTCAAATCGAATCGTGAACCTCTTCTTTTCCCATTTGTTGGTCAGTTCAATTTTTACAGTCTTGGTTAATTTTGTTGCTTACCAATATAGCATTTCATGATATTCTAAAATTAGTTTATTTATATTTTTTATAGCAATGCAATCATACAAATGCTTATCTATTTGAAATGTGTGATTTTGAGGAGATATAATGTGTGATAAAAGTTCTAGTGCTAAATTAATGCACAAAGAGTTATAATGGTATAAATATCTGAATATCTGATTTGTGGTAAGCATTGTGAGTCATAAGGGCCAGTTTTTTGATATGCTAGTAAAAGGAGTTATAAAGACCTATTTTTGATGGAAGGGTATAGGGCTAGAGAGAAATCTATTATTTTATGTTCTAATATATGGAGTACATTCTTATTTACTTTTCATACATTGTCATTTAAATTTGTAATGGTTGCAAGCATCATTTTGTTATCTACAATAATTTATTATTAATATATTTTAAAATCTAATTGAATGGTTAATAAGTAAAATACTAAAAAAATTAGATTAGAGGGTGTGACATGCTGAGATGTGTATTATGCATTCTATTTTAGGTCAAGGAAAGGGGAAAGAGCCATTGAGTAGTTGAGTATGCAGGTTTAGATTTGCCTGAGTATGTATATGTATTTCTTGATTTGTACAATCAAGACTAATTATTTAATTGTTCAATTTTAGTCTATAACCATGTGTTGTAGTGTTTAGATTTTGTTGTATATATATTTTGATGATGAATAAAAAGAATAAAAATTTGTGGATGAAAAACTTTTTTGTTAGGTGAAAGTTAATTAGAAGATCTGTTATTTATTTTAAATTTTAAATGGAAGAAATATGAAAAGCCCCCGAAACTTTGATATTAGGCTTGGTCTGTCACAATTCAACACGGTATGACATGTCTGTCTTTGGGTTATATCAGGCTGGGTTCTGACGTGTAATTGGGCGACAACAATCAAAGACTGTAGTAGGGGGAAGTTGGTCAGAGAATTATAGCCAAGCAACGGTGGTTAGAGGATTAGTTATGAGACGCTTGTTAGAAGACTACGATGGTGGCAAGAGGATAGTAGTTGGTCGACGGTGGTCAAATGATTGTGATTTCATGAAGATAATTGACCAATGTTTCTTGGGTGGAGCTCCAAATTTGTTCAAGCTATTGAGCTCTATTGATTCTCAAACCGAGATTTAAGCCCCTTTTAATGTAAAGAGTGTGGGTCTATTTATATATTTCTAAGAGTGGTATGTGTTGTAAATATAGCAAAAGTTCAAGACTATATTGATTCACTCAATCTTAGACCATTATTTCAACATTTAAGAACCTTAATGGTGTCATATATATTAGATGATTTTAGATATTTAGAGATCATTTGATCATCTAATTAATGCCCTAGTTTCTTATTCAGTTTCAAGTGCTTTATTTGTAATCATTTAGAGTGAATTGAAACACTTTTAGTATCTACAAATTCATCTTATCAAGATGTCCAATTTTGCTGCTCTACTTGCTAGTTGGAAAAATAAGTTTCTTTCTTTTGCAGGTAGGGTCAAATTTCTTAAATTCACCATCTCCAACACCATAGCTTACTGGATCAGGGGGTCTATCATCCCTAAAGGTTGTTGTGCGACTATTAATAAGCTTTGCTCTAGATTTTTATTCCACAGCAATCTGTCAGATAGAAAACTGCATTTGATCTCTTGGTCCAGAGTCACTCTTCCCAAATATGCTGGCGGTCTTGGTATTCCCTCTCTTGAAGCTCTTAATTTCGGGGTCTGTTGTTCCATCATTGGTAGATTCTATAATTCTCAAAATCTTTTGAGCTATTGGTACAAAGCTAAATATAGCTCCCCCTGGAAACCTTCCAATTCTGCATCCATATTTTGGGTTAGAATTAAACTGGTGGCATCTAGGATCCAGAATATGATTTCTTTCAAGGTGTCCTCACTTTGTGATTATTCATTTTTTTGGGACCCCTGGCTCTTTGGTAAATCGATTGCTGAGGCTATTAATTTTCAAGGACCTGTCGATATGCGGGTTAAAGATTTTATTACGAATGGCAACTGGCTTATTCCTACTTTTATTCCCATGGCTATCTCCAACTCTATTACGTCTGTGATTTTTTCGAAGAAGAATGAGGTCCTTTGGAATGGTTGTTCTAAATGGATTTTTAAAAATTTTACTGATTTTTTCTACTCTACATTTCCTACGGTTGACTGGCATCCCTTCATTTGGCACAAAAAACATTCGCTCAAATTTGCTTGCTTCACATGGATGGTTGTGATTGGCAAGCTTAAAACCGCAGATAATCTTTTGTTAAGAGGAATTCAAGTGCCCGTTAACTGCTCTTTGTGCCATGGCTTTAGGGAGACTCACTTTCATCTATTTTTTGCATGTGACTTTTCCTTTTACATTCTCAAATTGGTGCTGCCGGAGTTGAATGGCTTATTGCTAAGACCTACCTTACTGCAGTAATTCGATTATTTTGAACACAACTTACACTACAGTACTTCTGATAAGGATCTCTGCTACTTAATTACTAGCCGTACTATTTATCACATTTGGAGGGAAAGGAACAACAGACGTTTTTCTTCTAAGACAAACAATGTGACCAAAATTATTTGCAATATTAGAGAGGCTATTAGACTCAAAATTTCAAAATGGAAAAACTCAAGCACCTTACATCACAAGTTCTCGGGCATTTAGCTCCCTTCGTTTTTTGGCTTTGCTGGTGGTCTTTTTTGTGCAGCTGCAAGGTTGTGGATTGTTCTTTTTTGGCTGGCTGCTGGGACAGTTTTTTACCTCTGTCCCATTTTTTGATCTTCTTTATAGTTCAGACCTGGGAAGATGTTTTTTTGGGATTTTGTTCGGTTTTCCCCTATGGCAAAATCCAGTTCGTTTGCTATTCTGCAGTCCATCATTTCTCGGGTATACTACAAATATAACAGACAGCAATTGTGGGGTATTTTGGACATTCAGACTATGATGACCAAAGCCAGCCTCCATGAGCCTTGGATGGCCTCTAAGGCAACCAGGCTCGTTCGTGGGAATGCTTGCTGGAGGAGTGTGGACGGCCTTCTGCTGGTTCTTTTGCACGGGATTATTTCGGTTACATCTGGCAACCACTGCTTCAGCCTCGGTATTATGATTTTCAACTGCTTTTGTGGTTGAAACGGTGCTGGCTTTAATTCTGAGTCTTGTTGTTTGTCTAATTTTCCTCTCTTGCTTTTGTTGTCTTGTCTTTGTGTAAATTTTGTTAGTTCTGTTCTTTATTTTCTCTTCCCACAGGTTTTGTAATTTGAACTTTTTATTTTAATTCATGGGCTTTTTGCCTCGGGTTTACCAAAAAAAATGTCCAATTTGACTATAAGCTTTCTAAAACCGAAGTTCGGATGATTCTAAATCTAATCATATAAATTTTATAATTCAATTATTTATCAAGATTCATATCTAATGAAATTTATTTTTATGATGAAACCAATTTTATATTATAAAATTTACAAAAATTTCTCATTCCATTAAAACCATCAAATAAAATTGTTGATGTATCAAATGATTGAAATAGCCTTCTTGGTATTAAGTTTGTGCTCACATTCCTTCTTGATCAAGATTTTCGAATTTTAACGGTCATGAGCTCAGCTTGAAATCAAAATTAGAATAGCTACAGCCAGCAACAGATACGAAATCTGCCAACTCTGCCACTCTGTGCCACCCCAAATTTTATTCACACCATCTCTGTCCACTAATTTGTCGGTTATTACATCAAAGCACGAGGAAAACCATGCTATATTTACCACCTACCTAAAGTACAAAATTGCAATAGAATCCTTTATTATCTTTTAATTGAGCCCTTCAACCGAGTCGCACTAAATCCATAAGACAAAATGTCATTTTTTTTTTAGGTGTAAATGATGATTTTCATATGTGCATAATTCTTACAAAGGAGAATTTTTTTGTAAAAAACATCTAAAATTTATTATTTAATTTTTTTCTCATAATATTTAAAGTTTTAAATAAAAATAAAAATTATCATGTATTGTTAACTTCTATCAAAAGTTCCCCCTCTACATACTTATAAGCGAGTTTTCGCTGCTCCTATAAGATCCCATTAGAAATTCTTCGTATCGATCTTTATATGCCGCAAGTCTTAGCTTCACCTTCACACATGGTAGGTCTAATCGATGAGAGATTATTAGGTGCGGAGTGCGGACGGGGAGAACCGTCCGCACAAGTATAATTCGGCGCTAAGTACCGGCACTCGGTACCGCTGGGTACCGTTGAGTACCGCTAAGTATCCAGTGCTTGGGCAGACGGTGCGCACTCCGCACCTAATAATTTTTCCTAATCGATGCTCTTTTCAATGTGATATCGGTGCTCAAAATGAGATTGCACCTTGACTTTCTCGAATCTTTATCGTCAACCTCCACGCACTGCCAACCCATCAACAATGAGAATCTCCTTCACATCTTCCATACATCTTAGTCATCTAGTATTCCAATATTTTTCACATGTAATGACAACATTGATGATGAGCTAAGATGAGCAAAAAATAAAATTATGTGCTAAATATATAAATAAAAGAATTTTAAGTGTTACACATATAAATCCATCATGCATTCGCATGTCAAGACCAAAAAAAAGAAATTTCATGCAATTCACATTACTTTTCTATATTTATATATCAAATATATAAAAATTCATATTTATTTTTTTTTGGGACAATTAGGCCATTTAAGACAAACTCACACACACAACGCATACACATAGACTCGAACCCTGAACCTCTTAGTTGGAAGCCTAAGCTCTCAACCAATAGGCCAAGGAGAGTTGTGTAAATTCATATTTATTTCTATTATAATTTTCATATAAAAAATGTCAAAGCATTTTCTTATTATTAAAATAATACACAAATATGCATATAAATTAAATATTAAATGATATTTACAAATTAAATATTAAATAGATGAAAATAATAAAATGTCCCCTTCGTGCAGCTGAGGCGCCTTCACGAAAGAGTTTTCTCCTCAAAGACCAAACGCATACAGTCATATAACGTGGGCCCACGGCTCCTCTCACGGAATATTCGCACGAGGGATAGGACAGCCCATGGGGCCTCCACTGCAAAACAACCAAACAATGCATTAAAGAAAGTTAAATGGGCCCCGCGTTGTTTGGCACCGTTGGTCGCCGTGTGGCGCGATCTCTCTCACCTTTCCCGGTCGCCCTTTTCCGGCCAAGCTTCGAATGCATCACCGTAGCTGTCGCGGGCCCCGCCCCGACGACCATAGGTCTGTAGCAGCCAATGGCGAGACAACGGTAACATCGAAAAGGAACGCCTACCACTTTCCATTTCCCAGTCAAAGCGAGCTTAGGAGGCTCTCGCCCTGGACAGCACGCGGCGGGAGACAAAGCGCGGCGTGGAGACGAGGCCGTCGCGGCTGGCCGAGCGGATTTGGGCGAGGCGATCTGGTATGGTGGAGTCAAAGAGCTGGCTTGCCGGGTTCTCTGCGTAGCAGACGTAGAAGCACGCCACGCAGGCTTGGGGCAGCGCCATGCCTATACGGGTCATGAGATAGCCCACGAAGAAGGCTACAAGCGAGACTGTCATGGTATAGCGCCGGTGCGTCCAGAAGGTCCACGACGCCGAGAAGATGACGCAGAGCGCCCCGCTTGATACGCCCGTCAAGAAGCAGATCGAGCTGGTTATGTCGGAATCCACCAGCTCCTCCATCCCCTGCCTGTTGAAAAGCCCCCACGTGCTCTGCGATGCCGCAACGAACCCTTTCCCGTACGCCGCAATCTAGCACAATCAAGCATCAAGAAAGGAAGAATAATCCCATTTCGTTGAAGATAATTATAAAAAAAGAAGCTTTTGTGATGGAAGAGATGATGATATATATATATATATATGGCTTACATGGACGAACGCCCAGCTGTTGCCGTAGCGGAAAATGGACTCCATGACGTGGAGGCAGCAGTGGGCGCAGGAGAAGAGGAATTCGTCTTCGCCTTCGAGGAGGTTAAGGCCGCGGGCGATGATGCGGAGAGCCTCGATAGTGGGGACGAAGAGGGAGCCGAGGCATGCGCTGCCGAGATTTATTGATGCTGCTCGCTGGAAGGAGAACTGAATGTTGCACTGCATACCTCTCAGGTAGTAGAGCGCGATCACGCGGCTAACGGTTAGATTAGCCACGTTGCGCAACACCTCCGCCGTCCACATGAGGCTCAGCACAAGGGCGAAAATTGTGAGCGGCGGATAGTAGAACTCGAGGGCGCCGATCACCGCGAAGCACCAGAGCGAGATCCACAGGAAGCCGAGTCCCATCATGAGGTAGGCAGGGCCGTTGACGCCGGGGAATTTTTGAACGGGTTGGAGGGATTTGGCGAAGACGCGGCCAGAGAAGGTGGCGCGGCGAGGGACCCAGCAAGCGTAGAGACCGGTGCCGATGGAGAAGAGAAGAAGGAAGACGCCGCCGACGTCGGTGTCCGGCATCGAGAAGCAAAGCAGGAGGATACCGGCGGCCATGGTGATGAGGAAACATGCCCAGAGGGCGAAGCTGACCATGAAGACCGGCCAGGCTCGGAACGACGTCTGCCACACGAAGGCTAGGATGATGCCGAGCAAGGAGGCTCCCTCGATGGGAGGGAGCCAGAATTTGAGCGCCCGACGCTCCCTCCGCGATTTGCCGGTCTCATGTTCAAGAACACCCTGCACGGCCTTGAAACTGAAGAAACCGACTGCCGCCACTGCTATAGCGAGGTGGAGGAGGAAGATTAAGAAGGTGATGCGGTTGGTGTACTTCCTCGAGTTCAGTGAAGCGATTGATGTCTGCAGCTAGCTGTTCGGCTTAGAAATCGCCATGGCCAGAATACAAGAATAAAAATGAGATTTTTCTTACCTGCAGAGGAGGGGTTTGCACGGGCTGGGGAAAGGGAGGAGTGACGGGCGGAGGAGCGGCGGCGTCATGGGAAACGACTTGGATTGGGGGAACTTGAAGCTGTGCGCGCAACCTGGACACCGTTGTGTCCCTCTGTACTGAATCCACCACTACCTCTCCTCCTCTCATAACTTCTCCGGCGGGCACCGCTTGGTTCTCCATCTTCTCGTCCTCTGTTGCTCCTCTTGCTGTTCTTGCCTGCAATCGTTTGTTGTTGGGGACAATCTCCAAAAACGCGAAACACGAGGTGCACGTTAAAATAAACAACTTAAAAATTCAAAAAACGAACTGTGCGTGCGTTGTCTTCAACCGTGAGGTTATCCAAGCCGCCCATCGGGAATGCTCACGGCGGTGGTGGCGGTCTTGTTCTCCGGATGTCGTCGTGTTCGCCGGCAAGTAGATTCCCTTATTTAATTCAAGAAAGGGTTCACGATGCGTGAAGGCACTGAATTGAAAAGCTTTCGGGAGCCGAAAAGGAAATTGCTTGTAACTGCTGATCTCTTCTCCTGTTTCGATTTGGCTTAATTTCTCTTCTTTACTGTTACTCTTCTGCGTTTACCAAGTGGCCTTCTTGACTCGCTGACGCACTCGATCTCCACTGTCACCAAAATTGGAGCCATTATTGCTTGTTTATTGTTTCTTTTAGACCGCATGCGTTAATCTGAGGTTCTGGAAAAGAAGATCAAGAGATGGACGGCTGAGACGTTGAGATGGTTGAAATTAATTGGTGCAAAGGAGAAAAGACCAGAGGGTACGTGAGGTCACATCAATGGTGGCGACACGTCAGCATCTGTTCGTGGAGTACCTCTTATCCTCTTTGGAACGATCTGGGATTTCCGGTGGCCATCACCACCGAGGATGAATATCCTATGGGTTTGTTTTACACCGCATCATACAACTCGACTCCTTATTTATATGAATCAATTAAAATAAAATGATGATACTCTCATTCACTTTAGGGGTTGTTTGGTTGCCTGCAAAGTAAACGCAATGTAAAGTAAATGCAGTATAAAGTAAATGTAGTGCATTTCAAATACTTTGAGACTGTTTGGTTGTCTGCAAAGTAAACGCAGAAGAAATGTTTCCCTTGTTTGGTTAGATATATCCAGAGTAAAGTAAAAACAGTGCATTTGTAATATTTTTTTTGTCATTATAACTAGTGTATTTATAAAAGTAATCACAGATTGTTTAAACTTTGTTTGGGATAGCTTTTTCTTGCTTTCTAAAACAGTTTTTAGTTAAAAAATTAACTAATAAACTGTTGTAAAAAACAATATGAAAGATGTTCCAAACGAAGCCTTCCAAAACTCTCAAAACGGAGCAAAGTGAGCTGCGTGGCATAGATATTTTCACATGCCAACCAAAAGAAAACACAATAAGTTGATATAGATATAGATAAAATTATGTTACAATCTTCAGCTTAAAGGTTATAAATTTTTTTTTTACTAAAAATGAGTGCTCATAATAGTAATTAGAAAAGCTTTTCGGAAAAACAACCAAATGCAAATATAGTTCATTTCTTTAATAACTCATCAACAACAGACAAAAAGAAGACCTGAGATCTTCAGCTCAACTCCAAATAAATTTCGGAGCACTAAACTGCAGCACATTCTTCATGTTGATTCATTGTTAGAATTTGTTTATTAGTTCATTCAAAATTTTATTTTACTTTTTTATTTATTTGTTGCTTCTATTCAACCTATTAATCATGATGTATGAAAGCTTAAAATTAAATAATTTCGATGAAAGTTTCATAAATTTTTTTATTTATTACATATTTGTATATATACTTTAATTTTATATGTTATGTTTAAAAAAGATAATTTCATTAATAATTCTGTCCCCAAGTGTAAAATCACTCATACCCCCGAGTATCTTATCTCTGCAATACTTAATTTAATCATCTTTTTGCTTTTCATATTTGATGCCTCCTCCAGCTCTATTACAAGATGCAAGAATGGCAATTTTCATCCATGCATGACAGTTTACTGGATCTAAGATGTATGAATGGCATAAAAAGTAGTAGATGATTTTTTTTAGAAATTAAAAAGAAAAAAACTCAATTAAAAATAGAATATCCTCATATGAAAAGCAGAAGACCCTGCTTTTTCAATTACATCTACACATAAATACTTGCAGCAAATTGTGGCATAACATCTCTTATTTTAGTGTGCACATAATTGCACAGCTGGCATATTATTCCAATTTGCTCATCTAGCTTGAAATCATATTTGCATGCTTGATCACCAGCTTCACTTGATAAAGAAATCGTCCCATTATCAAAAGCTTCAGAGTCCATCTCCTACTATACATGATATAACAATGTAAAACTATCACAAAATCATTCGCTTCGTTTCAAAGAAAATTAGAAACTGCAGGATCGCTGGAAAAAAATTATATTCATCAAAAAAGATTCCAAGGAAAAAAAATACAATCGCGCAAGCATTGAATGATGCATACCATCAAATCGATAATAAACTTCTATTCTCGTTGGGTATCAGAAATAAAAGAACTGTGGAGAAAAAAAAATTCCAAAATAGAAAGTAAGCGTCAATTAGCCAACCAACCCTTGAAGGAGGCCCTACCAGCAACAAAAAAAAAAGTAAAAAAAAGTTAAGACAGGAAAGCTCACGCTTTGCTTGCAGGGACTTCTTCAATGCTAGCATCCAAATTAGTAGTAGGAGAATCTTTTGGCGGAGAGAACACCTCCTCCTTGGCCTTCTTCTCTGACCGACTCTGTATGCTTTAGATCCGGGATACTTTCTACCTTTACCGAATCTTGTTGAACCTTAGCAGCAAAAACTATAGTTGAAGAAACATTAGAAACTGCAGGATCGCTGGAAAACCACCGTTTTCAATGGCAGGGGAACAGTTCTTCTCTGATCTAGGAGAAGCGGAATCGATTTTTGTCCCAACAAGCAGCGGCAGGGGCGCTGCGGCTCTGCAGCTCGTCAGCGCTCCTCTTAAGCTCTTTCATATCTTCCGGCCGACGCCGCTCTGTCATCGTACTCGTCGTCACTATTGACGGCGGATCTCATTTCCTAGATGGCAAAGCGGCTTCAGGGAGGAGAAGCGCAAGGTTGGTTAGCAGAAGCGCCGCAGCCATTCTTGCGAGCTCCCGTCCTTTCTTCCGATGAAAATGTCGAAACTTCAGATCGAACAGGCGAAGGGAACAACGTTGGAGGAGCGAAGTCGAAGAAGAACGAAGGAGCCGAAGAAGCCACTCGCGCAATCTTACACCTCCTGCGAACCAATGAAGCCGAACAACAACGCCGATCCTTGCAACGACGATGCCAAGTATTTCTTCAGCCAGAGATTTTATAACCGGCTCAATACGAGCGGGTTTCTAATTCGTCCGAAACAGGCCCCGTAATACACTACTAAAGCTTCGAAGGCATTTCTTTTGTTTCAATCAAATTTATACAAACAACAAAATTTAATAAATACCGGGATTTGTTTTACTTTACCCTGATAATACGGCAGACCAAATAGCCCCTTAATCAAAATTAATAAATTATATTATTTATTTATTTTTAAATATACTTAATATATAATTTTGAACTAAAATATTTAACTTATGATCCGAATAAATATATTAAAAAATAAATATATTATTCAATGAGTGTTTAAATTTTGTTTGAATCATATTCGAACATTATTTAAATGTTGTTTAAAAAATATTTTAATAAGATACTAATAATGTTTGAATGATAGTAGAACGTGATTTGAACAAGTTTCAAACATGTCTAATAATCATGGATATAGTAGTCTGTGTTCTACTAACTATAATAGTTGTTGATTCGATAGAATGCAATTACAACAGTTTTGACAAAATTAATTATAACATAAATACAACAAAATAATTCAAAAATTATATGGCTTTTAGAAACTAGGCAATAGGGGAATATATGAATTTTAGAGAGCTATAATAACATATATGTCACACCAAATTTTTTATGATAGGTATTGTATAAAACCAAAGCTATAACGCATTACAAAGTCAATCAATATATCATTCATGTTATTATAGAAGTATTTATAATACTATCATTAGAATGATAAGAATAAAATATAGTTTTTTTAAGATGCTAATGTTGTTCTTACCAACCCATTTTAAAGATCCTTTATGAATATCTCCTAATAATATCTCAATAGTTTGATTTTTTCTTCTCTTTAAAATCTATGCAGACATGTTGATAATTGGCCTCAAGTGATATTTGGGCTAGGTTTACAAAGTACGATGAATTCACGCTAGTCCTCACATATTAGAAAATTTTCTTCTTGAGATTCAGAAGTTATTATATAATCAAATAATAATGTTCGTTCAAAATAACTTTACCCTTTCTTCACTCTTGATAAAGAATTCCATTGAAGTCCAACTGTGGCTCGCCATCTATGCTTGGATACTGCCTTATAATGTGCCTATAATATTATTAAGTCTCATATAAATGTTTTGTAAGCCAACTAAATATTGAGTTATCTTGATAAACTTGTTATATATTGTCAACCTCACTTTTAGTTGAGGTCACTTGATCCATATCTACCTGATCACCATGATCTACAATCAATCATGATATATAGTCACTTCATTTTCATCTCTTTGATCACAATCAATCAATCTACATCCAATCAATCAAACAACCAACACTCAATTAAACTTCAATCAATTATAATCATCAATAAAATCCACCTAAACCCATGCAAATGGCTCTTAGGAGCTCCCAACAGCCCATCCTAGGTGGCTTGGCCACTTTGACTATTCAACATGGTCAAAATTACCAAAATGCCCTTCCAAGGTCAAAATAGTCAACTTCAAGCAACTCCTAAAACCTCTCTACATCAGCCCTAAAGACCTTCCTAAACTCGTTTTGGATGCTTCACAAGCCTCCCTAAACCTGACTCAAAGCTTTGGCTTAACCAAATTGAGCACCCAAATATCCACCCATGAAAAGTGACCAATGGTTTTCCTAACTTTCCAATAACTCTTCCTACCCAATGCTGAGCTTTGTCTAGTTGGCAACCATCCATAATGTGAGCCAATCAATCCCAACCCTTGCTTGAGATGGAGGGACTTAGAATAGGGCAAAACTTGGGAAAACCCCTCACATCCATTCCAACCCAAGTTTTAGTCTACCTCCAATTTCCCTTACTGAAGAGAAGTTGCTCTTAGAGCTCTAAGGAGGAGAAATAGCCATCCCATACATTATGGCATCCATTTTATCGAGATAAAACTTAAACCCTAGCTCCTAGATCTATGATTGAATGTTCTTTGTGTGTGATGTGTTTTTGAACCTTAAAATAGGCTCCCCTATCTTCTTTAGCCAAGTTTTAAAGTTTTCTAAAGTTTTATGACATTTAACCTACATGCATTAAGTTTTAAGAAGTTTTTTTAGTTTAGGTTTTCAGTCATTATTGGGTAAAAGACAAAATCACAGCCGTCAATTTCTTCTGCTTTGATCAAATAGCCATGATTTCATTTTAGATTGTGTAAAATCATACTATATGATTACCAGTAGGATTCCCACTCAAAGTGCATGTTGTTTGCCTCAACTGATGATTAAGGTTTCATGCAGTACAATCTTTAACTTTAAAAAAATGGCTAAAACTTTGCAAAATAGCGAAAAATTCATTTCTCTTCCAACTTTGATGTTTTTGGGCTCGTTGGAATCATCTTGAGCCCAAGTTTACTTTAACTTTAATTTAATTAGATTTAGATAACGAGAATGTGAGAAATTCAATTTTGAGATTAAATTTGCACAGGGTATAATTGGGGATATTCCTAACTTACCTCAATTTTCTTGTCCCGTGATGAAGGTTGGAATTTCATAGATGGAATTTGTAATAATCTGTATTTTAACTTTGCTAAATTTTTTTTGGAGTCATTATAACTCCAAATCAAAAAAGGTCTCCTCCATAATATTTTTATTATAATATTTTACTTACACGATTTTTTCTTAATTTTTGGACACCAGTGAAAATCCTTAAGAAATTTATACATATCGGTACAAGCAGTGGCGTAGCCAGAAAATATATTTAGATGGGGCCTAAATATATATATATTTTTTATATTTTCAATCAACTTTTTAAATCCAGGATTCAAACTGGCAAAGATATTTTTATTTTTTTTCAAATTATTATTTTAGATTGTAGAATATTAAACATAAAATAATAAACAACTTATAGTAAAAAAATTTTGATAGCATAGAAACAATATTTTAGCTAAATTGTTAGTAAAAAAAATTCTTCTATAAAAAATTATTTAAAAAATAGCTAGAAAACAGTAGCAAAAAAATATGATTATTATTTTAATAGTAAAACATTTAGAAAATTGTCCCAAATAAACCCTAATTATATAATACTTATAAAAGTTATATAACATAAAATTATATGATATTTTTTTCAAATTAAAACAAAAATTAACATGTGAATTTTTATTATATTGCAATAGCATGAAATTACATATATAAAGAAATTAAAAAATAATAAAAATATTAGCTTTAAAATATGATACAAGAATAAATTATAAGAGTAAAAAATTAACTTATTAGAAGTGAAAAAAGTCACTTTAATAATAATTGAACCGTTGATTTTCAAGAAAAAAACTATAAAATAGAGAGAGAGAGAGAGAGAGAGAGAGAGAGAGAGAGAGAGAGAGAGAGAGAGAGAGAGAGAGATGGTGGAGTTCCTTAACATGCACTTTTTTTTTTTTGGGGGGGGGGGGGAGTGTTCGTTTTACAAACTGATTTTATTGATATTCTTTAAATATTATGTTTTATTTTATGGATATTTTTGTAATTTTTGAAGTCCTAAAATCAATTATTTGAATTTTATACTAAAGAATTGATTTAATTAAATATTAAATGAATATTATATTATTATATTATTACAAATATCTACATGCATTAGTTGAGGTTCCTTTTCCCTTAAGTAAACGGTTAACAGAGAGTTGATTTGAGAAAAATGAGAGAAAAGAGAAGAGAGAGAAAAGAAAAGGTTTGGATTTGGAGATCGGAGTGTGATTTTCGTCCATCGGGCTAGTTGAGAAATTTGCTCATCTCGATGTAAGGAACCTTTACCCTAATTTTGATTTCAAGGATTTTGTGTTTTTAATATTTTTTCACTCATATTTGTGTTTTAATTATAAAAAAATGTGAATAACTTTGTATTGGTAAAACTTTCACCACGTTAACTTTTATGTTATAGAGACCATGATTAAGAGCATTTTGAGTATTTATTTGAGATTTTTTACTGGATGATTTTGAAAATATAGTAATTTTTATCTTTCCCAAAATTTATTTTGACGTCTAAAAATAGTAGTGTAGTACAATAAATGTCTTAAAACATCATTTTATATAATTATGATATTTTGATAATTTTCTAAAAATGTACATTTTTGCCTAATAAGATTTTTTTTTGTATATAGTTTTGACATTTTGACACATTCTTAATTAAGCTAAAGTATGCTTTATTTATTGCAATATATTAAAAATTGATGTGGGTACGTGCATGAGTAATAGCTAGTCGATATTACTATTATAGTAATAATATGCGTGTGTGAAGTAAATAAGTAAAGACTAGTTGACCCGTTGGTTGGAGACTGATTGTCCTGTATAGGATGGTGGGCCAACGAACTTTCCTTTAAATATTATTATTTGGTGTTATCCTCTACTAATTTACATTATACACTGATTGAGAGTTATAAGTGGATTATTACTGTGCCGATGGGCAAAGAGTGAAGACTCTATTTACTGAGCCAACAATTTACTAACACTAAAAAATACCATGATAATCAGGACTTCTTACATGTTTGGTCTCACTACTAAAATACAAGTTATTAAGTCATTGTTCCTGTTTTTGTATAGATTTATTATTACTATACAGATTTACTATTATTGCATTATTCTACTACTCCTACCACTAGATTGTTATCATACTAATATAGACATTGATACCACTAATTAACTATACTGATATTAAGCATGTGATATAGAATGTCTGGATAACATGTGTATATTCATATATGATTGTACTATATTTATTTAATTTTTGCAGTCTTTATTTTGATTTGATATTTTATTTGATTATAAAGACATAATTAATTTATAGATTTAACACTCGTATTGGTTTACTAGCTTTTATAATGTAGTATTTTATTGTTTATAGATTCTACTACTACTACATTTGAGTTTTATTATTATTGCACTGATTCAATGATCACATGAATGCAACTGTCATAATTTAACTGTTGACATACATATTGCTCCTTTTATGTGCTTTGAATTCAGTTATAGGTTTTGATGACATGTTGTGCATTTTAAGTTTATTATATATGGTTACATGATTTCAAGATAGGACAGAAGAACATAAGTGTAAGGCTGGTCCAGATTCTTCAAGTTCTATTTATTTTTATTATAGTCCTGAGTAGTGTATATAATTTTTTGGAATGAATACAAATGTGTAGATTAATGTTTTAAATTATAGAATATATTGCATAGTTTATTACTAATAGATGATATTAGATAGCTCTGGTTGTTATTTATTTAAAGGACTAATGAATAACTCTTTTAATTTAGATTCTAGGGCATCACCGAATTTCTAATGTTCTGGGTCAGATTTTAATTGAAAACTTCGAAAATTCATTTTTCTTAAAATACATAGAATTTAGTTTTGAAAATTTTATGGCTTGTGTGTATAGTTGTAAGGGTTTGACAAGTTGATTTTAAAGCCCAATTAAACCTTAATGACATCTAGGTAAAATAATTAAGGTTTTTGTCTAGTAAACTTAGAAAAACCTAAGAAATTCATATACATATCCAACATAAATAAAACTTTAAACTAATAAACTTAGACATATTACACAAAAAAGGAATTAAATTCACCTTTATTTGACATTAATTGACCATATAACAAAATTACTCAAAATCAACCCTTAATTTAATGGCTTATTTTTACAAAAATATAATAAATAATAAAAATTCATAAAAATACAAAATCACCTTTAATCAACTCTAAATCAATCCTACAATAATTAAAAAAAATTGAGATCTAACTTTAATTAAATTTTTATTAATAATTAATTAACTCTTAATTAAAATCTAATGAAATAAAATCTTTAAAAAATAAAATATAAATCTAATTAATTTTAAACTTGCTAAAATTGATACATTGTTCATATCATTAATTGATGTTACCAATTTCATAAAGTTTAGAGTTAATTTGATATCAAAATCAAATAACTCCTCTTATTGATAATAATAAATTTATTTAAATAATTCATCGAAGGCCTTAATTTTATATATAATTAAATAAATATAATAAATGTAAATCAAATATACATAGCATATTGAAATAAATTAAAATTCAGATATCAATAAGTTGAATTTAAATAAAATTGTTCAAAAAAATAATCATAATTCATTAATAATTAATTAAGATTCATAAAAATTCTATAATTCATTAAACATTTCTAAATAATTCAATTAAAATTTTGAAGAATTCAACAAAATTCAAAAACATAAAAATAAAGTTAATATGATGATTTATTTGATTAAAATTTATTATTAATCAAATAGATTTGATAATTAATCTCAATTAAAATAATAAAGTCCTTCATGCTTAATATTTGCTTCCCTTTGGAGGGCATTTAGCATTAATTTCCAAGGTCCTTAATTATTAATCACCCAATAATCCTTTTATGTGGTGCATGATTCCTTCTAGGAGGGTGCACAAATATTCTTGTAAGGGATTTTAATAAAATTTTAAAAATAAATTAAGGGTTTATGCACCATGCTGGCCTCCACTTATGGAAGGCATGGTTGTATGAAATTTTCAACCCTTAATCCAACCTTAATAATACATTGACTTTATACATCATGCTTGATTTTACTAGGAGGGCATGTACATTGATTTGAAAGGTCCCTCATTTATCCCTTAATGAATCATTAATAAATCTTTAAAGGCTTCATGTGATCATCTATCCAATCATTCACTAATATACCCAATAAGCGCTTTTACCTTTTCTTTTGTCGTCTTATACATGTGTAGGATGCACGAGCACTTAGCTTAGGCCCTCATAAATCCTAGGAATTGGTGTGTTTACTATTTTTATGCACTCTTTGCATGTTATCTTAAAGGTTAGTCATTGACTTTAATTTTAAATCAACTTAACATAGTGACACTCTAAGGACAATAATTAAGCACCCGTCTACCAAACTTAAAAAAAATCTATGAGCTAGGGTATATCCTCAAATGACTTGAAACTTCAAATACTTAAACATAGTGAAATCATAAACCTTCTAGAATTTTTTTTACGATTTTTTAGGACCCATTAAACCCCTTAACTAAACAACCCTAATTTAACCCATTAATTAGGCCCCGATAACTTCCGAAAATTCTAATAAATTCATTTCAACTCTAAAAATTTCCCATAAGACCTCAAACTCTTCAAAATTAAAACCTTAACCTTATATAATTAGGGGCCCTTAATTGGTCTTTAATTTGAGCCTTAATTTAATTTTAATTAATACTTACCTTTTAGCTTAATTAAATAATAAAAATTATTTAAATTTCCAAATTTTTCCCAAACACTTGGGAACACTTTTTTAGATCATTTCTAACCATTGGGTGTGATTCCAAGTAGTTTGGAGGATGATTTGAATCAAAATCTCTAAAACACCCATAATTAAATAATTTCGATAATTCAATAATTGCCATGAATCTTCTAAAATCCATAACTTTGTCTAGAAAATTCAAAATCTAGCAAACGCAAAGCCTAACTACTCCCATTTAGACCTAATATTTAACTAAAATACTAGAACCCCAAACCTAGCTTATTTCCAATAGTAATCTTTTAGACCCCCCTTAATCTAGTATATAGGAGGACCACGGACCTTCCAAAATTGGCTAATATAATTTGAACTTTGAAGATCACTACCCTAAGCATTAAAATGGATCAACAAATTAAAATTAACTAAAATGGACCCTAATCCATTAATATTTGAACTTTAAATAACTGTTCCTTTTTTTAGGCCTTCAACAATTTTGAACTCTAGACAACTTGAACTAATTATCCTACATAAGACCAATCCAAAGCCACACAAATCTACTACACACACATATAACTATTTGTTAGGACACCACTTCTAGCTCTAGGGTTAGGGCCATTATTTTCCTTTTTCTGCTTTAGTGATGTGATGATTTTAAATACGACACGTGTGTTGCTTGACTTGATTTGCTTTAGTTTGACTTGTGATTATTGTGATGTTTCATTTTATTAGTGTACTTTTCTTTGCTTATAATATGATGTGTGTGTTAGACTAATCATGGGCTAGAGTTATTTTTATACTAATTCAGTCTTATGTAGGTGGCCACGCTCATACAGCGCTAAAATAAAGGGGGCAGTAATAATTAAAAGCTTTAAGACTAACATTATTTTTTACAGATGCTCTAGAGACTGCTTAACCCCCTTAAAATTAAAAAAACATGGTCAAGCATGTTTACTTTCTTTGCACATATATAATTGCTTATGATGTGGTATATTGAATTGCATGTGATTTTTTTATTAGGATAACCATGTGTGATAGTTTAGTTTTTTTTTTTTAATTTTCAAATGTAATGTAATTTGTTATATTGAGTTGTGAAAGTCTTTAAAGGTATGACATTTCAAATATAAGCTATCCAAAGATAAAAAGAAAGACCTCCTCTCGGGGAATTTCTTACTCATTAGGGTACCCTCTTAGAGGACGAACCATACAGAGCCAGAAAGAAACGATCCGAAGGAGATGAGCCAGAGAAACATGATCCACTCGAAGAACGGAGACTTAAAGACAAAATGTCTGACTTTTAAGACTTATATCATTTATTAAGATTAGAATCCAGGTTGTTCTCGGTAGGATCTGACCACCATTTTTTTCTACAGACCTTGGATTGTACTTATACGATACTTGCGTGGACTTTGGATTTTACTTTACTGTGTTGGTTATTTATATTGATGTGTTTATTTTGTGTGCGCAGTAGAACTTGCATATTTTTTCTATATTTCTTTCTTATATGTGCTTGGCCTATTTTCGCTAGGCTCTCTAGGATAACATTATTTTTCTACTCATAATTAAATTCCAAATTTTTAAGAATTAAATAACTTAGAAACTTAACGACCTAGGAAATAGTCGGAATTGTCTGTATCGCATGCATATTATTGTATCTCTCTCCCTCCCTTTAATAAGACACTTTTCCTGCGGGTAGAGTCCAAATAATCTGACATATGAGGATGAAGTGTCGGATCTAGGGAGGTCAGCCTTTTTTAAAAATTATTTTTATGTAAGCCTATTTTTAAAATATTATGCATACTTGATTTGAAACTTTTTAACTAGTATGTATTGCATTAGAAATCAACTAAATTAAACTTTAACTACATTAGCTCTAGGTCAATTAGGAAATTCTCTAGATGTCTCCCCTACTTCCAAAAACTGATCTACCTACCTATCTTTCATAAAGACTAGATAACATGGATTATACATGCTTAGGAGGTTAGCTGGCATTCTTTTTCAAGCAGGATATAAGCCCAAGTGCATTAGTTAGGATATGGATGTTAATGTTGGGTAGAACACTAAACTCACCTTAGATTTAATGTTCAAGGCTACTACATTCGGGTCTCGTAGTATGCCTCATAGGTAGGTAAGTTTCTTTTCTTTGGGGACTATAAATTATGTCTATCTGTGACGCATGGATGACACCAGTTTCATCTTTTCTCTCTGTGTATGTTGAGTGTATGAGTTGTTACGGATCTATGACTTATGATTTTGATGATAGCAAACATTCTTTGTTCTCTACAACTGCCTTATGTACTGACATTTCAGGTTCACACGATCGGACTGTAATTTGGAACCAGCTCAAGATTGGGTAGACTAGGTCTGAGTCAGTTTCTACCCTTTTTCCTTTCTTGAGTCTATTGTATTTGTTGTGGCTCCTGATGCTTTATAACGTATAAGAGTTTCTGACTGTTCCCTAGAGTTTATTGTTTTTGGTAACATCGTCCTGGACGATATTTATATTGGCCGGGACGATCTGTTCAAAAGCAGAAACCCTAATTAGGACATCCTCATTAAAGCAGCCGTCTTTATGCAAAACACATCGTCCTGGATGATTTTGTATCGGCCATGACGATAAGCTTAATTCAGAAAGAATCTGCAACCAAATCTAGTTAGAAATAACCTATTTTTGGACATCGTCCAGGTTGATCGTCCAGGACTATAAAATATCGTCCAGGACAATCCAGGTCAATATTTCCAATTTTTCTCTGGAATTTAAGGAAAGCAATTATGACTTGATTTCACGATCAAATCGGCCTGAACGATCTGGCTGGACGATCGCCAAATCGTCTTGGCCGATGTGCTGGACGATTAGAAACCGGATAGCTATTTTTCAGGGCGATGTTCAGGACAATATTCCACGATTTGTACTGATCATCCAGGGCGATATATTATCATCTTGGATGATATGAATAAACTTCTTCTGATCGTCTCAAATCGTCCCGACTGATTGTGCTTAAATTGTACTGATCGTACAGGACGATATGCCTATCGTCCTGGACGATAATGTCGGCAACTTGAATTAATGAGCTCGTTTTGAGCACTTTTATTTAAGTTATGACATGACACTTTATAAGAATCTTTGGCAGCCATTGTAGTTTCGTTCTTGTGGGGGAAACTTGAAGAGAAAGCTTGAAAGGGAGTGAGGAACGGGTGAATTCTGAGAGAGGGAGAATATCCTGTGAGGGGGGACTCAGGGGAGTGTGGAGGGGGATTACACACGGTTGCTCCTGCAGACTTGCACCTTAATATCGTCGGATTCAAGACTTGTCTCGAGGGAAGTTCACCAAAGAAGAAGATCTCTTTGGTGTCAAGGACCCGGCGACTCCGTCGCACCGAGGAAGGTGGAAGTGATTTTGTAAGGGCTTCTCCGCCTAGCTGTGGGGGCTAAAAGAGAGACACTTTTCTTAGTGCAATACTTAGAGGGCGCCTCCAAGGAGTGGACGTAGGTCAAGCTTTGACCGAACCACTATAAATCCAGTGCGTTCTTTCTTATTATTTGCTTCCGCATTTAATTTCCGCATTTGTTTTATTTGTGGTGATCTTGGTTTGTACTTTGCTTAAAGTTTCTTTTTTACCAATTCACCACTCTCTTTATTTAGCTTTGGGCCAATTCTATAGGGCTTAACATCCCTAACAAACTTTTATAAGTTTCTCTCTCTCCTCAAATGGCTTAGTCCCTCTGGATGTCAATGTGAGCTGTGCATGTTGACTAAGCCCACTTGAGCCTTTCTTTCTCTTTGAGTAGGAATTTCTTAGTCCCCCTTTGTGTACCAATCCCCTTTTTGGGAAGAATAATATTGGATCCTTAATCTAGAGTTTTCTCAAGCCCTATGTGTGAGATGTAATTAACCACGGGGGCTTACGCCCGTGGGAAACGGAACCACCATCTAATAAATCCCACTCGAGCTAATTAATTATTAGGTGGAAAAAAATCTGTTGTTACGATTATGTCATATATATATTACTACCCATCGGGGTGTACTAGCAAGAACCGCTATCCTTAATGATTAGTCGTATGTACGATCTAATTTACCCTCCCATTGGGCGCTTGCAAAGAGTGTGGAGGTCTGCAATCATCTCTATCCCTCGAGATGGAGCGGTCGAATACCCTATGCACTCTGTAATCGGCAATGTCCTTTCGGAGATTCATATGCTATGTATGTTAGAGCCTAGGAATTTTATGCCAACTGTGGGCAAGGTAGTGGGGTACAAATGTATTTTTTACAAATGTATATATAAAAGGAATACAAATGCATTTTTTACAAAATTAAAAAAAGAAAAAGAAAAAGGAATGATTGGTATTTTCAAAATATAAATAGCAACTTTCTTATGTTTTAAATTCAAAATGAGTATAATCTCCACTTTAATCAAAAGTTTTCTCTTTGGAGATGTAATTGACTATAGAGACTTGCCTTTACAGGAAACCAAGATTTCAATACAAAATAAACCATGTCTTAGTTTGCTAAGAGAGAGGAAAAATCTTCTCAACGTCGATTTAAGCTAATCTTTGGTTAATTTCATATTTAATATGATAGGTAAATGTCAATTTTATCCTTCAGGGTAATTGTTATATTCTCTATGAGAAGTTTTAATACAAAAATAAATTATTTCTTTCCTCAAATCGATAATCCAGTGCTAGTTTATCTTTTGGGATAATTAACATTAACTAAACAAATTTATCTAAAGAAATATTAAATATCAAATCGGTGGTACAATCCTTACATAATTAATTTTGTCCACATATACCAATATGCAACCTAAATTAACTACAAATTTACCACTTGGAATCATGTTTGAGAGTAAAGCCTCTACTTGCAACTATAACAATAACTTATCATGCTCCCATATTTAAGAGTGTAAGTGAGCCGAGAAGGTTTATTAGCTAATTTGAGCTAGACTCATTAACGAGCTCATAAGTCAAGCTTATCGAGTTACTCGTGAAGTGTAAGTGAATTATTTTTTATGCTTATGTGAATTGCATTCATTTTGTGACACACTATACTCTCTTTATGCGTGTTGAAACTTCTACTATCTCTTTGCCTATGTTTTTGAAATTATGTGTGATATGAAAGAGGAATGAAATGCTAATGGCTATTGGTGGATGTTTCACATGTAAGCAAATGGAAGTATACGAGCCTACATGTTTATGTAATTACCTTGATTTTCATTGATATGCTCAAACAAATGTGATATAATCAATTGTGGGTATAAAGAGGCATTGAGAAATGTGAAATGTGAAATATATATACAACTGGAGGAATAAGTGAAAGTGAAGGTATGAGAAGGTATTGAGAAATGTGAAATATGAAGTGTGAAGGGATATATATATATATATATATATATATATATATATATATATATATATATATATATATATATATATATATATATATATATATATATATATATATATATATATAGACACACACACGCGCACACACACACAAGTGAAGGTATAAGAAGAATCATGAAATGTGAATTTTATGTTATATGTTATTTCATATTGTACTACTTACATTCTGATATCATGCTCAAGTATATGTTTATGTTATGAAGTTTTTTTGTTCATGTTATGTTATATAATACTACTTATGTTATGAAGTTATGCTTGAGCACTATATATGTTGATACTCTTGGTATGTATATGCTTTTAACGCCTATTTCATTTTGGTATAAAATAGTTATAGTAAATGTGAAAAATGAATTGTGAAATAACAAAGGTGATATGTGAAATGTGCAATGTAAATATGAAAACATATTTTGCTTCATATGTTGCATATTATGTTTCATCAGGTGTTTTGTTATGATAACAAGTTTATGTTCTTATCACATTCAAGTTCGAAAAATGTTTGTGTTATTGTTTTTGACATATGCATACTACTAATAATACTATTGTAATCATGTTAGTGATAAAACATTACGTAAATACTATACTGCTTTAGTTGAACTACTTAAACTCTTATTTATCTAATATTTAGCTCTTATATAATTTATTTTAAATTTTGATTTTTGAATTCTTCAATAGGTCAAAATCTAAATCATATACATATTAGAGCCTAGCTTTCCAATGATAGTATCATGTGGAATGGTTGAATTTGCACTCTACTTGGTCCCGCTTGCCCGAGATGCAGCAACAACTTTATTTGAATTAAGGATCATACTTTACTTCTCTTTTTTTTTTTTTTTTATACACATCGTAATGATCAAATTCTTGTTCATCAAATGTATTTAAATATTTAAAAATAAAATAAAAATTAAATTAGCAAAAAATATTAAGGCTTCTTTTGTGATAACTTTTTTGTTGCTTCTTAAAGCAGTTTTTTGTATAAAAATTAAAATTTTTATACTAGAAAGCTAATTTAAGAAGCAACAAGAAAGTCTTCCCAAACTAAGCCTAAGTCACCACTCTTATAGTCATGCGGAAAAATCATCATTCATGTGTTGACTTGATCTATTTACTAATTTAAATTTTCTTCTATTTTTAAAATTTCTTTTTTGGGACATTTAGTCCAATTAAGGTAAACTCCTAAGCACATATATAGACAAAATTCAAATTCAAGACATCTTAGTTGATAGTCAAAACTTTCAACCAATAGATCAATATTAGCTACCTTATTTAAATTTATATATAATATTTTTTCAAAAATTTCCCTTTTCTTTTTTGGGAGTATTGGCTCTATTAGGAGCAAGTTGGTAGCAAACAGAAAAACAGGCAAAACTATGAAATCAACTAAAATCTTTCAAGGAGAGACCACTACCATTAGCTACCAACCACTACATTGGCAATCCCTTGTAAAGACAACTCTCCCCTTTAACCAACATCCCATTAATTAGCCCAAGAAACTATTGTGTTTTTTCTTTATTCTCCACATTTCTTATTGAAGAACTTGCAGGGTCGTCATGGACGACGACAACGTGAGTGCTCCGCCTCTAGTAGATATTTGGGCGAATAGAGGCAAAAAGATTGTAACTGATGGTTCCTTCGATTTGCCAGATCTGGATTTCGCAGGTGTTTCGACAATATGCTTGGATACTGATGATGAACGCAGTTCGATAATTTACTCGTTCGAAACATTTTTGGAGAACCCCTTCACCTTCTCCCTCCCCACCGTTGTATTGCAGATCATCCTTATCACCCTCATGTCTCGTGTCATCTACTACATCTTTCGTCCTATCAAGCAGCCCCGCATCATTTGTGATATTTTAGTAAGAATAAGTGATTGTATCTTATGCGTTTTTTATATGTTATCATCTTATAGACATTAAAATTTTTTATTTATAAGGTTAAAAAAAAAGTTTGTTTGTTTTTTTTTTTTTTTTCTATGGAAAAAAATTAGTGTTCTTCATCCCCTTTTGCTAATAACGGAGGCATCCATTTTCAGGCCGGAATCCTCCTAAGCCCCCGCCTCATCGGCCGCCTATACCCAAAGTACGTGTACATTATTTACCCCCAAAAAGAAATGGCCATCAACCGAACCCTAGCCGCCTTCGGCCTCATGTTCTACCTCTTCCTGATCGGCGTAAAAATGGATCCAAAAATCGTCCTAAAGTCCGGCAAAAAGGCCCTCTTTATTGGATTAGTCAGCTCAATCATCCCTTTCATTCTAGTCGGGACTGCCACTTACTTCCTCCGCACGTCCATCGGCGCCAGCATTGCCCGCGGCAAATTTCTCATATTTCTTGTCGCCACCCTAACCATCACCGCCTTCCCCGTCGTCTCTGACATCCTCACCGAACTCAATCTCCTCAACTCCGAGCTCGGTCGCCTCGCGATGTCGGTCTCGATGGTCCACGGCATCTTGGGGTGGTTCTTCATGGCGCTTTTCACGATGTTGAACCAAAGCCAGGGCGGGCTGCGCAAAGCTGCCTGGGCGTTGGGGTCTATACTGCTTATGGTGTGCGTTATCGTGTTCGGTTTCCGGCCGTGGATGCTTTGGATCGCACGGCGGACGCCGAAGGGCGGGAGAGTGAGCAGCCTGCAGCTGCATGCGATCGTGGTTAGCGTGATCGTGATGGGCCTGGTGAGCGAGATGATGGGGGCGTCATTTGCGTACGGGCCGTTGATAATGGGGTTAATGGTGCCGGATGGTCCGCCTTTGGGGACTGATTTGGTGGAGATGATTGGGAATATGGTGAATGAGGTGTTAATGCCGCTGGTGTTTACAGTGGCGGGAGCGGCCGTGACGCCGTTGGTGGTGCTGCATTTGAGGGGTTGGATTGTGCTGATTATGCTGGCTTTGATAGCCTATGGTTCAAAGTTGCTGGCGACTATGGGGCCGGCGATCTACTGCGGGATTTCCTTTCGGAAGGGATTCATATTGGGGCTTATGATGAATTTTCAGGGCGTGATAGAGTTGATTACTTACATGAATTTCGAGAATGGATCAGTAAGTTTTTGTCTTTTTAGTAAAATTGATTGCACAAATTTCTTTTAGTAAAATTACTTGATGCAGCTGCTGGACGACGAGAGCTACACCTTGCTGGTATTCACCATCATCATCATCACCTCCGTCGCTACTCCGCTCGTAAAACATCTGTACAGCCCCCTCGGCCATGATCTCATCGGCAGAAGAGACATTCAGCACCTCAGACCCAACGCAGAGATGCGCGTCTTAGCTTGCCTGCTCAACGAGGACCACATCCCCAGCATATTAGGGCTCCTCGAAGCCGCCTGCCCGACCCAAGAGACTCCAATGTGCGTCTACGTTCTCCACCTCGTAGAGCTGACGGGTCGAGCTAACTCCGCTCTCATAGCTCACAAGAACAAGAAGGGGTTCATCAATCCCAGCAACATGGACCGCCTCCACAACGCCTTCATCCACTATGAGCAGGATAAGCAGGGGATCGTCGCCGTCCAGCCCTTCACGGCCATCGCGCCTTTCAAGGCCATGCATCAGGACATCTGCTCGCTCGCCGGTGATAAAAGCGTCGCTATCATTATCCTCCCTTTGCCTGGCAAGGATGCCTCCGGTGGCTTCAGCGAACAGGACCAGGCCTTCCGAACCAACATCCCCCATATCCTTTCAAAGGTAACTTCATTATTGTTATTATTCCAATATCATGAAAACATATTTCTTATATGATAAATGGTGCAGGCGCCATGCTCGGTGGGGCTTCTGGTGCACATGGGCCTGACCGTCACAGTGCTTTCTACGCCGGCCAACTTCCAGCATCACATCGGACTACTCTTCTGGGGCGGACCGGATGACCGCGAGTCTCTTTCCTATGCGGCGCGCATGGTGCGCCACACCGGCGTAACTCTAACGATCACCAGGTTCCTCTCATCCAGCTCCACGATGTCGAATGGAAAAGAGGCGGAAATGGATAACGAGGTAATCGAGACTTTTCGGAAGGAGAACTCCGACAATCTACGCGCCTCTATGAACGAGGTCTTTGTGAACGACATGGAGCAGACAATCTCGGCTATCCGCAACTTTAGCCGCGTCGGCTACGACCTCATCATGGTCGGGCGCCGGCTTTCATGGAATTCGATACTTAATGATGAGCTGGAGGAGTGGAGCGAGTTCCCGGAGCTGGGGGTTGTCGGCGACATGATTGCATCGTCGGATTTTGAGTCCGAGTTTTTGATTCTCGTCGTGCAGCAGGGGCCGTGATTCCGCGAATGCTTTTTGGATTGGCAGAGCAATACAGTGCAGTGAGACTCCCGCTCCCGTAGTTGAGATCTCTTCACAATTGGCCTTTCCTTTTGACTATTATAGTGGACGGTAGATGTAAAGATTAGGGCTGCAAGCGAACCAAATGTTCGGTGAGCTGCTCGTTGTTCGGTTCGATTAAAATCTCATTTGTGATCGTTTTAATTAACTAAACAAACAAACTTGAACAATATTTTAAATACTCGATTCTTAAATAAACAAACTTGAACACTAATGTGTTCGGCTCATTTATGTTCGCGAACAACATCATTTGAAGTTCGTGAACAAGCTCGACATTAAGCTCAATAAAAGCTCGATTCATGTCCGATTTTGAACTCGTGAATAAGCTCGATAAAAAAATTAATATTTTACTATAGAATTAATAAATATAAATAATCATTACCTTTGTTACATAGACAATTGCTTTTATTATAAATGTATTTGTTCATAGATATGTTCGTGAACGTGTTTGTTTGATAGTTAAAAAAATTCGTTAAATATGTTCGCGAACAAGCTCGATAAACACTAAACGAACGAACATGAACTGAACATGAATCAAACATGAACACTCCTTAATTTAAATGAACCAAACATGAACACAAATGCTAAAGCTCGAACAAACATGAACCAAACTTGAACAAGCTGATATTAAATGAACACAAACATGAACACTCACATACTCGGCTCGGCTCGGTTCGTTTGCAGCCCTAGTAAAGATGGTGATAGTTCTTCTGTAAATATTTTGTCTTTTTTTTTTTTTTTTTAGGGTTTAACGGTCAATACTATTTAAATTTTTAATCTTTAATGTGTATAGTTAGTTATTGATTATAAATATATATATATATATATCTTAAACTTTTGGTGGGGGCATAAATTGAATATTTTTGTAAAATTATATTTATAAAAATAATAATATATGATATATAAATAAATTTTAAAATTTTAGAAGTGCAGCATTTATCCATCCATTTAAAGTGATATAAACTATATTTGTTTATGTAAATTTACTAAAAATATATAGCGAACTTCAACCTTTCACTTCAAAATGAAAATAAAGCATATATAACGAACAATGCCAATTTTATCTTAAACACGAACTTCATTTTGTCGGAGAAGTTTGTTATTAAACAAAAAAAAAGCTCTTACCATAGAGGTATTTTGTACTGCAATATTAAATTGGTG
Organism: Dendrobium huoshanense; assembly: GCA_016618105.1. NCBI lineage: Eukaryota > Viridiplantae > Streptophyta > Magnoliopsida > Asparagales > Orchidaceae > Dendrobium > Dendrobium huoshanense. The sequence continues at coordinate 266,357 of JADPUM010002252.1, read as the reverse complement.
TGCTTGGGCTCGTGTGCGTAGCTAAATTTTCCTCCCGCGAGCCCGTGTTCGAGGCACCTCAACGTCCCAAAAAAAATAAATAAATAAAATTGGTGTGCTTTAAGATTAGTACTCACACTAATGATGATATTGACATTTGCAAATTTGATTTAGTTATGTGGAAATATTTGGCATGGCTTCTGGAAATTTGGTCCTTGATCAATGAAGTTATTGATGTCAACGGGCAACGAACTAATATTCATAGTTGATGAAAGCACATTTTAAATACCTGCATAGCATATTTGGTCCAGTTGATGGAAGCACATTTTAACGGTGATATTTTATAACTAATATCAACATTTTTTAAACACATTTTTCATCTAAGACGATCAAATGGACCATTAAAGTTCGAATACTTGACAGAACAGACGATTTTATAAGATGTGAGAGCATAGGAAGGTAATTATTTGAATCAAAGAATGCAAGGGGCATAGAATGGTAATGATTTGGATCAAAGAAAATTATGCTTATTATATTAAGCATTATTTGTAGTAGAACTATATTTGAAATACATGATAGCGCACTGTAAAATTTGTCCTATGTTCCAGAATCATAACATTGATATAACTAAAAGTGAAAATACAGATGGCTATGCGTACAAGAATTTTACACGTTACATGGAAGCAGACTAAGGCTTTATTTGGGATGACTTTCTTGCTGCTTCTTAAAGCAGCTTTTTTGTACAAAAATTAAACTTCTAATACAAGAAAGCAGCTTTAAGAAGCAGTAAGAAAGCCATCCCAAACGAACCCTATATAAGAACAAAGAAATTTCTAAAAACTTAAATTAAAACTGCTTAAACACGCACAAAAAAAGGGAGTTGTTTAATCACTATCGAATTCCAAAGAGTGTACAATGCAAAAAAAAATTCCTCAACCAATCATACCAATTCCATCAGAAGAGGGTCACCTGAAGCCATGACTTGTACGAGCTTTACAAAATCTGGCTCATTTAGCACCTTCAAAGGGTACACAGCAGATGCTTTGGCTGTATAATAACTAAAGGAAGAGCCATTGGATGGTGATGTTGTCTGATAAACAATTCTGGCAAGGGCAACTGAATCAAAATTCTGTTGAGAATCCATAGCTAAGAAAAACAATGGTACCGCAACCTTGTGATGTATATTTAGGTCTCCCACAAGTCCCACAAGGTCCACAAAGTCATTGACGAAGCGACGAGGAACATAGAAAACCTCACTGCTGCAGATAATGAGTTTATCTTCATTCGTGCCCTCTTTGTAACTAACCTGAAGGTGCACAGGTAGAGTGTCCACAACCTTCTTCACCATGGCCGCTTGCTCCACAAACCATTTTGAGCTCTTACTATCAATGGAGACCGATACCCAAGATTGCGGGACCTGGATAAAGGAGGCAAGATAATATGGAATGTTCAGCAGATTTTATCAAGGTAGAGGAAAGAAAATAAGGGCCAAGAGCCTTGAAATTGATTGACCTTGTTAGTAATCCAAAGCCTGGCCTTGTCAGCCTGCAGAAGGTTCCAATAATTAAGAACCATGCTATCCTGAAGGAACAGGAAGCCTTCAGCATTATCAAATTGTGCAAATACTCTAGGAAGATGCCTGTTTTAAAAAGAACAGAATTCAGTAGAAAGTTTAAGTATTTACAGGTTATCTAACTTAGATGTGTAAGTGAGCACCGTGAATATAACAAATATCATGACAAAAATTTGAAACAAAACATAATGGTCTTAGTGATGCTGTATATGACAGTTTTTCTGCATTTTTCAAGAGAAATATTCCAATATATTAATGTCAACTGGTACATCAAACAAAAATACTAGGATTATTGATAAAATCTTTGCATTTATTCGAATCAACATGATGTAGTGGGGATCGTTGAGAAGGAGCTGCTAGAATAAGAACATAAACCAAATAACACAAGCTCAGTGCTCAAATAACATAATATTCTTTATATCTCCCCTTTCCTACTACAACTAATATATATAACATATTCTAGAATATTCTAGAACTTTCTAGAAAGCTAGTACAAAGATAGATAAATTATTCCTAAGGTGTGCTATAACTAAAATGGTCCACATCATATCACATCAAAGATAAATTTTTATGCAATTTATGTGTTTTCTTTCATTTGTTGGTTTCTTTTCATCAACTGATTTTCGTTCATTTTATTATTTTATTTCAAGAACATGCTGGTGATGGTGACCAAAAAGAGTAGAATTAAACAAGAAAGGGTATTTATCTAAGGACATGCTGCTGCTGTGGTTTAGTAGTCTTTCATAACTTCTGGTTAGTTTATTTGGTTGGCATAATTTCAATTTTAATTTATTTTATGTTAATTTCACAAAAAAAATTTGTGTAGATTGTTCAATTCGTTGGAATTGAACTTTTATTAAGTCAGTCGGATTGATGCAGTGGCTTTTTTGGAAGCATCGGTGGTCTGGGACATTATTCCTTCAACCAAAAAGAGAATGGAATACTAGTGGCGTGACTGGAAGAGGCAATGTATTAAAATACATTGCACCAAACAAAACTTGAAACAAAATTTTTAGAAATCAAATGATGAAGAGATTGCAAAATCGATACCCTTTCAACGTATTGAAAATACATTCCATATATCATAATCTAAACACAGCCAGATTTTGCAAGAACATGAAACAGCTGACATCCAAAAGTAAGCAGGAGTATGTTACAAATGCAAAGCCTCTTGAGTATAATGGTTAAACTTCTTTAGCTCCCAACTAATATAATGGTTGATGTGATATTAATTTCTAATCTTTCAAATTCTATCATCTTATCTTAGGCAATTTTATATTTTAATTGTTTTATTTACTCCTAAAATCTATACATAATTATTACTTTTTGTTGTGGGTCAAATTTCTTATAAAACATCCTTATAATCTTTGTAAACAAGTTCTTTCCTTCCAAGTAAAAACTGTATTTAAGAGTTAGCAGCTTCATTTTTTAAAATAATTGAGTGATCTTCTTGATTCTTTAAATATTTATTCAATATATGCAACTATGAAATCATGTATAACTTCCATAGCAAGCCTATCTGCTCCTATTTGATACCCTCATAGATCCTTTCATTGCCCATCTTATTAGAATCTGTATACTTGTTCAAGTCAGTTCTAATAGGTATCATTTACTATTCAGGTATCAGTTGTAATTGTTTATCCATCTTATTCCAAAATTCAAATTTTGAACTATTTTATAATCCTACTTGTGGAGCATAAATGTTAACACATTTCTAATATCATCATCACTGTTAACTAATTTAATGAGTAAACAACCACAATGATTCTTAAAAATTTTAAGTGTGCCCATTTAATCCCCATTTTTCTTTTCCTTTTTAGGTGTTCAATTTAATCTCTTAGCTCATCAAATTTTACTCAATTTAATCATACTGACAATTTTGTTGTTTCTTTGGATGAAAAATTGGAGAAGGAAATCTTTCTAAAATAGCATTTGGGATTTTTATGAGTAAATCCCATTAGTTTTGAGTTAATACGGAGTGTTATATAATATTAACCATTATATCACATGGAAGCTTAAGAAGATTTGTATTCTCTAAATGCCAAGCTAAGATTTGCATTCACATTAAATATCACAATCTCACTAGAAGATGAATCATCTATTTAGTAAAATTCAAAAATGGCTTTTAACATTTATTAATTTTTTAATCATGATTATGTTTATGCATAAAATCATAATTATTTGTTGATGGGACTAATGAGAAAGGTTGGTGATTGTTGCTGAGCACAAAGTACAACCGATCATTAAACCATGCGAAACTTCTAAAATTAATCAAAATATAAATTTTTGTTAGTGCAAAGGTGTTCCAAAAGTGAAGCATCATTGCCTAACTTGATTGTGGTGAAAAGTATACAAGAGCTTGTTAGGATGTCACCCATTAGTGATGCACCATAATTTAATCTGGTCTACAAAAAGTAGGCAAGAGTTGGCTACGATATATCACCAAAAATGATGTGCCAAAAATTAACTTAATTTTGATGAAAAATGTGAAAGAGTTGATGAGGTCTGAAAGTATGATTAGGCTTACTATATGAAATTTGGAAACTCAGAATTAGAAAAATGAGAATAGTGGACAAAATGGTTAAAAGATGAATAAATATTGCTTTTTTATCAAGAAACTAAACTGAAAGACAAACATCCAAGAGCATAAAAGAAAGTTTTCAAGTTTTTGTATGTTGGAAAGGTTGACACTATAAATGTGACACAGATGGCAGCAGATAGAGACTTGAAAAATAAATTAATGAGCTGAATAAGATTAATGCTAGAATGATAGCTATTAAGTTAAGAGTAAATGTTAAAATGGTCCTCAGCCTTATTAGGTGTATTTATTTTAGTCCTTTTTTTGGAGTTCAATTAAGTGCTCAACTCACTAAATCGGAACCAATTTGAACTTACTACAACTTTATATATTTTTTTAATAAAACTTGGTGGGGAGAAGCTTTTTATTAGGGCATTTTTTGACTTAAGCCTATCTCACCACTTTATATTAGCACAAACTAATGGAATTGATCCCCAAAAATCCCAAATGTGATTTTAACAACCTTGTCTTCACCAGTTTTCATCCAAAGAAATAACAAAATTGATGATATGATTAAATTGATTAAGATTTGAAGAGTTTAGAGACTAAGTTGCCCACTTGAAAAAAACTTGGGATTAAGTGGGCACACTTAAGAAATTTAGGGATCATTTTGGTCATTTAAATGTTAAATACTATTGATGATGATATTAGAAATGTGGTCAATATTTTTGCTCCACAAGTTTGATTATAAAATAGTATTAAATTTTGAATTTTGAAAAATGATGCATAAACACTTATACCTTATGAACAAAATAATACCTATTATGAGTAACTTAAACAAGTACATAGGTTTTAATAAGATGGCTAATGAAAGGATATATGATGGTGTGGAACAGGAGATATTCTTGCCATGGGATAAGTTATAGTTTTGATTTCATAGTTTCATATGATCTTATAAAATTGAATAAATATTTAAAGAATCAAGATTAGTTAATTATTTTCAAAAAAGAAGCTACTAAGTCATAAATATACATTTTACTTAAAATGAAATAATTTTTTTATAGAGATCATAAGACTATTTTAAAAGAAGTTTGGCCCACAACATGAAACAATAATTAAGGTTAGACATTTTAGGATATAAAGAAAATAATTAAAACATAACATTGCTTAAGATAAAATGATAGAACTTGAAAGATCAGAAATTAATCTTTCAAGATAGGTTTTTAAGAGAGAAATTTTTTAACTTTTTAGCTAAGAGCCATACATGATGTAAGACAAAATGGTTGGTAAAAAGATTATCAAAGAAATTTGATGGACCGGTTCACCCGATCCATCTCCCTGGACCCACGCGGGTCTACGAACGGAGAAGAGGGGGCGGGCGAAGCCTCTGGGAGCAAGGAGAAACCACGGTGGGCCCCATGGGCCCACCAATTTGATCAGGCGGCATCAAGGGGGGCGACGGAAATCGGGAGGGAGGATGGATGGCTGATTGGGAGGGGTAATTTAGGGATGTGTGAGGAATTTCGGATTGTATTAAGGGGGCAATTAAGGTTCAGTTTTTGTTTATGCTGATTGAAACTTTTCTCTTGTTTTCTTCTTGCTTTTTCTAGGATTTATATTGGGAAACCTTGTCCTTCTCGAATTGGACAAACTTATCTTGTTTTCTCTTGAATTTCAATGCAATTGTTTTTGTTCTTCATCTCACTTCTCTTGTGATTGCTTTTCTTTGGATTTGGTGGATAAATTCTCTTCATTTGAGGGGAATTAGGGTAAAACCTAAATTGAGAAATCCTAGGGCGTATCAAAATTTTAATAAAGTTTAGAACTGGATTGTGCATAAGCAAGGACTTGGTGATGCAGTAAGAAGACAAGCTTATTAAGAAAAAAAGAACTACTAAAAAGTGGAAAGATAAATACTATAGAGAACTATAATATTAATGGTGCAGCACCAGGAAATAACAAAGAGAGAGAAACAACAACAACATCAAACCTTTATCCCACTAGGTGTTGGTTATATGAATCATTCTTCCCCATTGTGTCCTATTAAGAGTTGAACCAAATTCTATTTTAGATAATAATTGCAAGCTAGTTCTATTTCTCCTAGGCAGTGGCTAACAAATAGCCTTTACAACTCACACAAAATGACAAAATTATAATTAACTATAAATGAAGCTTAAAATTATAAAGTATATAGTTATACAGATAGAGCAGAGTATATAAGTAACTAGATCAAATTGGTGAAGGGTGCTACATCCAAAATTAATTAAATGTCATCTAAATAATATAATAATTATACAATAATATAAATTTGTAGCTTAAAAATAAATAATGTATTCTATAATTTTAAATTTAAACATATTCGATCTTTAAATTTAATTCATATTTAATATAAAATTAGTTTACATATAAGTTTATAAATTTAATATAAATAATTTTTAATTTATGTCATAGGTTTAGATACAATTTATACCTCTAATTTGTATACAAAATTTACATTATAAAACTATATATATAAATTCATGTTATATCATTTATTATTAAAAAATAAATAAATAAAGTACTTTTATATTATATAATTAAATAAGTAGATAAAAAAACTTAAATATTATTCAAATTATAAAAATTAAATTAAAAAATATATGTAAAAAGATATATAGTGTATACGTAGTGAACTTGAGAATTTCATTTTTGTTTTTTAATCCCACTCCACTTACGCACTATATATTTGTATTATTTTTTTGGCTCACATGAACAAAAAATTCAAATGGACTGATGGGGTCATGTGAAAAAGCATAGTTAGTGCTTATTTAATAAATAATTATTATAAAATTTAATACATATTTTAATATATATATATATATATATATATATATATATATATATATATATATATATATATATATATATATATATATAATTTATATTAATTTATTAATACCTCAATCATTAAAAATTCTATTATAATCATTTTTTTTAGCTTTAGTTGTTTTGTAATAAATGAAAAAAATTTAGGACAACTACGCTCAACTTAATAAGTATTGATATAAATTATAATTTAAATTTAAAACCCTAAGAAAAAATGTGCACCATTTGCACCTTGCGCCATGCACTATCCATGCACTATTGCTCGTATATGACACAAATAGGCACGCTATTTTGAACTAGTGTATTGCGTCGCGCCATACATCATGACGTGTGACATTTTATGCAATTGGGTCAGCATGAATAACATCGATCCTGATGATGAATCTCACGAAGTGGACTTGTCTAGCGTAAATTCACACTTAGGACTAATGAACAAGTTGTGTTCTCATAGTTTTGTTGAAAAGCATTGTAAGATGAGGTAAATGGTCAAAAAGTGAGATGCTAAAGATAAAAAAGTCATCAAAATACACAGCACAAACTTTTCCAAGGGAGGGTTTCAATACCTCATTCATGAGACACATGAATGTGTTGGGTGCATTACACAGTTTAAAAGGTATAATACACCATTGTGCATTTGAAAGGCTCTGTCCCACTCATCCCCCACTCGTATATAGAATTGTTGATAGCAACTTTGAAGATCCAATTGGGTAAATTTTGTTGCCCCATGCAACTTATCAAGAAGATCTTCCAATCGTGGCATTGGAAATCAATATTTAACAATTATCTTTTTAATTGAATGACTATCCACTCACATCCTCCATTTCCCATCTTTTTTTGAAACAATCAAAGCAAGAACTACACAAGGGCTCATACTATACTTAATAAATTGTTTGGAAGAGAGCTTGTCAACAATTTCTTGCAGGATTATATGTTCCTGTTCCTCAGGACCCATTTAATAATGACCCAAATTTGGGAGCACCAAGCCAGGAATGAGATGAATTTGATGAAAGATATTGCGATCAGGTGGTACTTGATTAGGCAATTATAAAAGGATAGAATCTGAAAAATATTTCAATAATTTTGGACTTCTATGGGAATATCATCAAAGCCTCTACTTATAGAACATGATAGTCATGATTAATGAATTAATTTTGCATGTTAAAATGGGCTGCGGTCCAATTACACTCAAGAAGACCGAACCGTTAACATGTGAGCTTCAGAATTACTTGCAGTAAGCTATAAACGAAGCTTCTTTCCATTCCAATCTATAACGTAGATGTTGGCACAACAATCATAACAAGCACCACCCATGTCATATTTCCATGGCCTTCCCAAGATTAAGCAGCATACACTCATATCAAGAACATAAAAAAAACATCACACATCAATCTTTTACCAATTGAAAATATTAACTTGCATACATCAGTGATAGTGATGAGGACATCCAACCGTGAAAAGTTTATCAGAGAAAGAATCGGAGATTGACAGCCACGATTAGGCCACTTTATATTTTTATATATTATTTGTATTTGATTTTATTTATGTCACTTTTCCGTTTTTACCCTCACTTGAGAGAGTAGGCTAATTTAACCCCAGGGCGTACTTTGGTCTTTAAAAACATTAATGTATTTTGGCTACTTATAGCTTTTTCTCCTCCTTTGAGAGGATGATAATTATTATGAAGAAAATTTCATGCACTTGTGTTTTGGTGAGTTTGAGAGCTCTTGTGAGAGTTTAAGTCCCTAGGTGAGGATAACGTACAACCCACCAGCCGCAGGAAGCGTTCGGGCTCGTGGTTCACCTCCTCCAAATTCCTCCCCTCTCTTCTCCCCAACCCGCTGGCCCACACCACCACCCCCTCCCCTCTTTCCTAAGTTGTTGGCCAATCCTCCTCCTGAAACCGCCACCCAAACACCCCCCTCCCCTTAACCACCGGCCAAGCCCCACCATCTAGCCGCCGGCCATCCTTCCTCCCCTTAAACCCCAAAGTTTCAACCTTCCTTTTTTTTTCTTTCCAAATATAGCTCATAATATTTTTTTGAAGGTTTAAATTCAGAGTTCAAATTATTCAAAATCTGAAATTCCCTTCCTTAAATAAGGTGATTTAATTTAGGAAAGTCACACCATTCAAGTTGATTTGAATTTTGAAAGTTTTTTCTATTTGCTTGATAAATTAATTTTGGAAAGTTTCTTTATTCAATCCACATTTAATTTGAAGTAGAAAGAAGAGATTTGTAATAACATCTCTTTCCTAACCAAGTTGGCCAAGATTGGTAACCACTTTAAGTCCCAATCAAAGCACCATTAAAAGGGCCGGCCCCTTCTTCTCTCATTTCCCCTTTTTGCTCCATCCAATTAAGTCTCCCAAATCAATTACTCCAAATTAATTCCAAATTTGGAGATTTGATTTAATTCTTATCTCCTTAATTGAGAGATCATGATTGGCAACTCTATTAAATCAACAATCCCACCCCAATCATGGCTAGCTGCCCCCTTCCCCTTCCCCCTTTCATCGTTTCCTTAGGTGCTATCTTCCTAAATAGCTTCTACTCTAGGATTTTAGTCTTCCAAAGCTGCTGTCCAGATTTCCAGGACATTTTAAGGTTGCTGTCCAGAAATTCCAGCACGCATAAACTTGTTGTCCCACTGTCCAGACCTTCTTAGTTGTGGCCCGAATCGTTCCAGCTTGCTGTCCGGAGTTTCCAGCACAAGCTAACTTGCTGTCCAGATTTCCAGAACTTGTTCGACTGCTGCCTACACTTTTGAAAGGAGCTAGATTGTTGTTCGGACTTGAGAGAAGATGATGTGAAACGTAAATGCCATTTACTTTCCTAGGTGGCAAGATTAATTAAATCTCAAATCAATTTGGGGAGAGAGAATGAAAATCTGAAATTAAATTTCAGATTAAGAGAAATTGGCGGGATGAATTTGAATTTAAATTCAAATTTAATGGGGCGAATTAAATTGGATGAGAGGGAATTGTGGGAGGTAATTATGGAGGCTTAATGAGGGGGGCTATTAATGAGATAGGAGAGAGATTATGCCCAATGAGGGGGCCGACCACATAGAGAGAGGGAGAAGATTTTTGTCATAAGTAGAGTGGGGCCCACATTACTAATCAAAGATTTAATAAAATCTGAATTAAAATTCAGATTTTGAAAGAAAGGAAAGTTTCCAATAATGAGGCTATCAATTAGAATTAATTTGAATTTCAAATTCACATTGACATCCAATTAATATGAAAGCCTTAAATCAAGGAACTATTTTAGGAAAATCTTCAATACCTCTTGGAAACAAATTTGAATTTCAAATTTGAAATTCCCAAGAAGGAGGCCGGTGGCTTGGCCGTCCCAAGGAGGCCGGCGGAGCCGCAGGTGGCGGGATTGGCCTGGGGTGGCCGGCGGTGGACTTATGGGGGGCGGTGGAGGGGATTTGGGAGGAAGAGAGTTTGGTTAGGTAGAGAAGAAATAAATTGGGTTTAGAAAAAAGAAAATCCGGAGCTGCACACCTCGAGCAACACCTCCAATAGTACTCACAAAGAGATCTACAAGCGTCACTTCCTCAAGAACTCACAAAGAGATTTTGGGAATCTCGGAACTCACAAAGATATCATTTTTCTCTCATGAACTCACTAAGAGATCAAACAAGTAGAATAAAATTTCATTATCAATTCATCATCCCATTACATAAGAAAGGGCCTCTATATATAGGCCTAAGAAACTAAAACAAGACACATATGCCCCTAAGGCTTACATAGGACGACCCTCTTAAGTGAGAGTAAAAACGGAAAATTCATAATAAAAATTACAAATAAAATATAAGATAACGTGGGACGATGACAGCCGTTGATCTTCAGCTCCTCGGATAGCCATGGACGGTTGGATGTCCGCATCAGAAGAAGTCGTATTGCTACCCTTATTTCAGAAACAGACAACACTACCACCGTTGCTTCATATCTCCTACTTTGTGGGTAAACTCTCTCCCTTCTTCGCTCCTTCTAATCCTCCCCTAATTATGGTATCGTTTAACAATGAAGATTTATCCGCATAGCCCCAAATTATGAGTGTAAGTTAGTGGAACCTTATAGTAACTATTCTAATTGTTAAATTGGGGATTCTCTTTTGAAACCCCAACATTAGCATGATCTAAATTGATGTGACTATTTTATGATCCTAATCTTTTCTTATGTAATTGATTGTCTAAGCTTAATCATTATCTTGTTGGCTTAGAACTTTGTTAAGAAATGCGAGAAGATTAATTAATTGAAAAGCTCTACTCATGTATGGGTAATTTTCTAATCAATTGCATTTGCCTTTGCACGTAGCCCTACATCAGATAGGCACTTCTACCTCATTTTTTATCCATTAGATTTGGTCATAGTGTGTGTGTGTTTTAAAGTATTCAAGTTGAGCGCATTGACAACCTTTACTAAAATTATATTTCTCGTGCAACCATTGTCAACCGACAAATCACACATCTTTCAGCTACTTGTGCATCAAGTACAATGACTTTGTCTATAGGTTGTTTTGGTGCAATTAGTACCTTTTAAAGCGCATATGAAAGGAAATCACCTTTATCACCAGGTAAATCTTTAGCCTCTTCAATTTCAAGGATTGGTGTCTCGAAATTATTTTTGTCTGATTCCCTATCCAGGTTTTTGCTTGCTTTCTATCTCAACATTCATTTGATCTATGTTCCGGATTGAAACACCAGAAGAATTTGGCTGGACCTGGTCAGTTATATATATTATCACGGTAACTCCCAATCTTTGGAGGTGCCTTAGCATCTTGCAAACCAATAGCAGTCACATTGTTTTGTGATTGAAGGATGTTTCCTTAACAGTTTAGGTGGTTGCTTTCGTTTGTTTGGAGTTTTGCCCAGGAGTAACGCGTAGGGAGTTAGAAGTCCGGTGGCCATGTTTGAATTGAAGTTCAGAATTGTAAGCATAAATCATTGCTTGTGACAAGCGCCAGATTGCACTCATTTCCAACATAACTTGTATGGATTCTTTTAGCCCTCCAATATACCTAGCCACCAACTTCGGTTCCTTTCTAAGTCAACAAAATTCTTCTGAGTAAGAACTAGCAAAGTATACCAGAGTGCATCTCTAATATTGTAAATATAATAGCTGCTCATAATTTGATGGAAGTAAGTGAACCTCATAATAGTTGTTTCATTCTGCTCTAGCTTCTAACATACTCTTTTCTTCCCATCATCCCAATTGAGCAAGCTACACCCACGACCCACCAAACCGTGGTGGCTAGCAGTGTCAAAATAAGTTTTCGAGTCGAGTTCAAGTAAAACCCGAAATTGACCCACTCTTAACACGTCCGACCCAAACCCGACCCGTTTGTCCAAACGGATTAAAAATCTAGACCCAACACCAACCCGACCCGCCCCGCTAACTCGATTGAGTGTGAGTGGTCGAGGGGGAGGGAGAAGAGGCGAGTGCAAGTGCGAGCAGACAAAGTCGAGTAGCGAGCTCAAGCAAGATGCGACCGACCGAGCATTCGAGTCAAACGGAACATCAACAATAATCAGTAAAGGTTTAAGAAATTAAAATAATAGAGAAATTTTATAGAAGATAAATGGTTTAAGAAAGAATAAAATAAAGAATAAGTAAATAAAATGCAATATAAGTGTATTGGACATCAACAATAATCAGTCAATAGTACTAGAAGATAATAATATTAGATCTATTTTATATATATATATATATATATAATGAAGTTATGGGTAGATGGTAAGTATAAAAAAATGCCTTAGAAGTATTATGCAATGAAAAAAAATATCGAAAAGACTCGAGATAAATTTTATAAAATTGTTAGATCCATCATGTTTTGTGCTCTAAAGTGCTAGGCAGTAAAAAAAGTGTTGGTAATGGAAAAGTTAAGCTTTGGGGAAATGAGAATGTTAAGAGGAATATATGAAAAAATTAGAAAGGATAAATTAAGAATGAATATATCAGAAAGATGGTAAAGAGTTAACATCTATTAAGAAAAGATCATGGAAAATAGAAATAGGTGGATTGGCCAGGTAAAATAAAGAGCAAAAAATATTCCATCAAACATGTGGATAAATTATTAATGTAAGATTAGGAAAAAAAAATAGGTAAACTTAACGTAACACAAATAAAATTTTTTCAAAAATATTTATAAACAATAAGTTAACACCTAATGCAGTTGCACTTAGCAAGAAGGAAAATAATAAAAAACCAAAAAGTCGAGCCCAAATAGTTGGAATAAAGTGAATTATGATGATGATTCTGTTTATGCCTAACTTTATAGCATCCTCATCCTAAGTACATTTGAAATGAGTGATCAAACATCTTATTACATGGTTAATCCAACAAAAATACTATACATTTTTGTCACTTAATTAGCCAACCTTTAAGATTTGACCAAGCAAAGCAGTACATAAATCACCTTGCTAGCACTAATTCGATAAAGTTGCCTAAGAAAGATATATAAAGAACCGTCAAGCAAAAAATAAAGTTCTAATACAAAACAAAAATAAAGTGCAATCTAATGCAGCTATAAACTTAAATAGAACTAAGTACTATCGAATATGGAAGCACTCTAATGCACAAACAATTTATCAACTATCATACAAAAATTGAATCAGTGTGTTTGTTATAGTTTGATTGATCAGCATCAAATGTGATGAGGGCATCAGATTTCGACATGTGTACCATCGCCGGAGGCGCCAATCGACGGCCCTGATTCAGAGTCTTTATTTTTTATGTCTTGTTATATTCATGTCATTTATATTTTGTCTTTTCCTTTTGTACCCCTATGAGGGAATTAGTGTTTGTTGTTGCCCAAGGGCATTGTAGTCTTTTATTTTCCGTATGTTGTGGAGCCTATATAAAGGCTAAGTCTTTGTATTTTGGATTATTGATGAATGAATAAAATTATTCCCTTTTGTTCTCTTTGTGAGTGCACAATAAGATCTCTTAGTGAGTTCTTCGGTGGAGATCTCTTGGTGAGTTCTCCAAGTTTATTTTGAATTTGTTTTTCATTATCTTTTCTCCTTGGAAGCTCCTCACCTTTCCCTTTCCCCAAAGCCTAGTCGCCGGCTCTCCATCTTGGATCTAGCCGCCGGCCACCCCCTCCAGCCCATCCGACCACCTCCCGCCGCCCCTCCTCTCTCGGCCAACTCCCCTCCCTCATCCCATGTGAATTTGAAATTGGGAATTCAAATTTTGAATTCTTTCCAAATTTGGAATTCCAAATTAAGAAAGTTTGCATGATTGAGTCAATTTCAATTTATTTTAATTTTGAAATTTTCAAATACTTATCCATGTCATCCTCCTAAGTTTAGAAACCCTTCACCCTCTCTCCCCAACTCCCTCTTCCTCATACATGCCGCCGGCCTCAACCCCCCAATCAAGCCCCAATTGATTTTGCATTAACTCCCTTTTGTGATTTGAAATCACAACATAAATGCAAATAATCCTCCCTCCTATTTTCACCAAAAACTGAAAATAATTTCAGTTTTCAACTTTCTACCTCCTCTCCTTACCGCCGGCTCATCTATGGGCTTAATTGCAATTGATTTCCAATTAATGCATTAATTGCATTCATTAGGAGATTCAAATTTGAATATATTTCCCTCCTAAATTCTTAAAGCTGAAATTAATTTCAGTTTTTGTCAAAATCTCTCTCCTCTCCTCATCCTAATCCCACCGCCGGCCTCCTCTTGCTCCCAACCCGCCGGCCCCTTGCTTCCCCTTGAAGATTCCGTGGTAGCGCCGCTCAATCCCACGTCAAGGATGCATGGACGAACCCGAGTGGAACTACGGGTTTGAATACGACCGCAACGGAAGAGTCAACATCTTGCGATCACAATTCTTTGACGTCGGATTTGACTTCGATGACACGGTCGAAGAGTACTTTGGACCGGATCCTACCGACCTTGGTGGAATCCATAGACGATCATTTCTCTATCTACACTTGGATCATCGAAGGACCTCGCTACACGCCACCTCCACGTCCGGCTCCATCCGCTTCTTCCCTATGGATCTACGGCATCGTCGCCCTCAGAGTGGTTTCGTCACTAGCATGTTTCTTCTTCTCCCAACGAACCTAGAGGTAGTTGAATGAGTGTGGCCTCAAGGTGAGACAATCACTTTGTTAACCGCCGGATTCTTGTTGACCATTCATTTACATTACTTGATTGAAGTCGTTATTTTATTGAACTTGTAAACTTTGCTGAATTTTCTTGCCTAAACGTTGTTAACTTCTAAGATTTTCATTGAATCGTCAATTTAGCAAAGCTAGAGGTTGTATTATCACTACTTTATAGAACTTCTATTAATTTCATAAGATTCGATTCCTGGACTCACATCAAAATGATCCCAGATTTTACCAGTGTACATTTTCAAAGATGGGTAATACAGTATTCAGCAAATCATTTAACAAGCATAACAACTTAGAATTCTAATCAGGTATATTTTCCTAGGATTGACTGTGTAATGATATACACATGCAATGATGGGTAATTTAGTATTTCAGTGAATCATTTAACAAATCCAGTCCGGTATATTTTCTTATAATTGATTGTAACATAATATACTAAGTTGGTACTTAAAATTATGCATAGACAAAGCTTTTAATAAGAAAAAAAGAATATTAATAAATCTATATTTGATATAGGAAAGGATAAATTGCTAATACACCTGGTAATGTTACCATAGCAAGAACTTTGAGAAGGCCATTTCAAGTGTACTGCAGCACAATCTTATTAAATAAACATTCTGAATCTCATTCAAATCTCTTGCATTGAATCTTGACTGGTGAAACGTATATCATCCAGAAAACTTTGAACCTTGCCCATCACCTATTTTCTCTGTTTAGGTTTCTCCCTCACAGATAACCAAGCAAAACTAATCCCCGCTGCTACAGAAACTGCAAATCTAATTTTGGATTCACGCATTAGTACCCAGATCCCGACCTTATCACTACCCCCATAACATGTTTTCTTCAAGGGACCTCCCAAGATCGTTACGATGCTCAGAATTTACATTACTATACTAGAAGTCATCTACATGTCTCTTGCAAAATGAATCAGACCACATGATAAAACTTTATAAATATTCTATGGCGATTTTCTATGGCGATAGTAAGTTTATTGCATTCAGATTTTCTTCATTTAATGCCTAGCGGGTGTGATTTTTTTAAGTTTTGTGTAGAATCTGATGGTGCCGATCAATTAAGTTGTATTGTCGACTAAAAACTTTGAAAAAAAAAATTGTCTATACATCCATACAACGCCGCAACATTATATGCTAGAGAACTGCAGCGCTTAACGTTGTGGCACTCCATCCCTAGCGTCGTGCCAGAGTCGAGCTGATCAGTTTTCTTCCCTCTTCTTTTTATTTCACTTGAAAGGGTTGTGTCCTTTGAATGTTTTTCAAGTGCATCTCTTATCTGCTTTGAGAAGATAACTATGTGTGAAGTGAAGTGAGGCAAGGAGAGAGTGAGAGAAGAACGGTCTGTACAATTTCCCTCATTTTCATAGTGAATTTCTTGGTGTGGTGTGGCTCAGTGATTTTTTCCTAATTTTCGAGTTTTTCCCAGTTAAATTTTGGTGTACTTTTTCTGCTGTTTACTTTTTCTTGTTTGTCTTTTTGTTGTTGCGTGGTTTCACATCCCAACATCTGTTTCCAACTTCATAAAGTCATTTGCAAAAGCTCTAAAAAATTCATCCCTAGCATTCAAGAAACAAATCCACCCCAAAATACTGAGCACCTTAATAGCATCCACAATGCCGTTGTGCTATTAGATTTATATAAACTGGAAATATTGCAAACAAGACCCATCGGATGATAATTCCCTCACTGACCAAAAAGGTCAAAAGCCTAAATAACATGAAGCGCAAACAGCTATTGCTAACAATGGATGCTGGACTAAACTGAGATAAAGACATGGAGATTAAATTCATTTAAAACAAACAAATAATAATAATTCAAAATATGTCATTTAAATTAGATTATAACTAAGCATCGGATGCAGGAATTTAGCTACACTGCAGGTAAAAATTTTATGTTTCTATGGTACTTGGATAAGAACGTCCAGAAAACTTACTTGTAAACTATTGATAGCTCTCCATATTCTACAGCCAAATCAGTGCTATTGTGTTCTGACAGAATGACTACAGTCTTAAAAATCCTCCCATACAGCAACCTCCATTCAAGAGCTGTGCGCTCCACAGGACCACTGCAGTGCATAATGAGCACCACATTCCCGAAGCTCCTCCTCCACCGTATGAGATTCCCAATCTCATAATTCACACTGCCAGATTCATCTACACCAAGATGGATCGAAGAAATTTTCCTAGGTACAAACTCCCTCCGATCTCCTAGCCTGCTGGCCTCCTTCACCTGGTTCAGCTCCGGCAAAATCATCCTTGGTTGTTGATACCCAATAGAAATCAAATCCTGAAGCCAGGCAGCTGCGAGCAACATATCCTTCTCTGCCCAAAAACCCTCGTTTGCCATAGCATAGCTCAAGTCCAAAATTCTATCAAAAATAGTTGGCTTGGCTGATCTCCAAGAGACCAAAAATTTAATCAGCCTAGCAACATTGACATGAAGATCCTTCTCCTCTGAAAATGGGTATGCCTCCGCCTTGTCCTGCCTGTGAATAGTAGGTGGATAGACTGCCACATAGCCTCCAATTTCCCACATAATCCTCTGCGCAAAATAACCCCTGATTACATCAGAAGCCATGGAGCTCACCGAGACAGGGAGCATGAGGCTCCAGAAAGCCTGGGAGTGGAAGATGGTGTTGAAGGAATTGACAGGAACCATTAAGCCCTGTGGCAATGCAACCTTGGGAGCATCCTCGTCGAAAAGAATGTCGTAAGGCTCCGACCGTGACGACTTTCGTGTGAAGTAGAAGATGGAGTCGACGTCAGGGAGACCATTAGAGAGCCCTTGTTGGATAAATTGCCCACCGCCACGGATTTCCGAGTAGAACTCCTCGTGGCTGACCTCCTTAACGCTCTCTAGTGGAAGGCCCCTCGGCCACACCGAACGTTGGCCAAAGTGCACGTAGGGGTTTACGATAGTTCGGTTGTTGTCAGCAGCGCGGCTGTATTGGAGAAGGACAGGGTAACCGGAAGCAGCACCGGCGGCTGCACCAAGGTCGAGGTCAAAATGCTTGGAGAGGTCCCCGCCAAGGATGTCGGACCGGTCGTCGGCATCATAGATGATCTTCGCGCCATGCTGGATGGCGAAGAGATACCCGATGGATTTGCGGACATACGAGGCATAAGGGAGGAAGTCGACGGTGCGGAAGCCGAGGCGAGACTGGAGATCCAGGGAGAGAAAGATAGCACCTTTGAGGGACCAGTCGACCGGTGTATGGGAGTTACCGACGGCGAGAAGTTGCCAGCCTCGGGTTTTAACTAGGAGGCGGAGTGAATCTGTGGGAGGAGCGGACACTGAGACGACGATCCATCGTTCTGAGCGAAAGGAGGCAAAGGGAGCGACGGCGGCCGGGTCGACGGCGTGGATTGCGGGGACGGTGGACCAGGAGATATCGGGATAAGTGATGGTTGCGGGGAGGGAACGAGCCGGGCGGTTGTCAAGGCAAAGAAGAGCGGCTCCATCACTAGTACCTCGAAGGAAAAAGAGGGCAGCAATGGAGGCGATGAGGATAAAGAGGGCGAACAGCTTGTACGTGTTGCAGGAGGAAGGCGAGGAAGCGAATGAGAGATATCGGCTCTTCTTGCCGCGGATTGGGGAGTCCAGATAGGTGAGAGGACGGGGAAAGGGTTTTGAGATATTAGCGGCCCCGTCAGCGGTGCCACGCTCTTGGATTTGCATCGTTTGCCTCAATTCCGAAAGAAAAGAGACTAGTACAGTAATTGAGAAAGCAGTCCTCAGTTACGTCTACTTGCACTCCTGCTATTGATCTGGTTCATTGTTCCCTTCCTTCCTCCAATGCGAAGGGATCGACGAGCAATGCGCTTGGTAATCCCAACGCACATTCTTCGATTCAGTTGAGGTTTCGCTTTCTTGGCCTTGAGTGGCAATGAAGTGATCGATCCGCTGGTTTTTTAAACCAATGCAGTTGAAATAAAAATGGCGGAGAGGTCAGGAAGGCCGAGGTAGGGGAAGGAACCGGGCAAATACATTGGCTCCACTGTGGGAAAAGATTATTAAGTGCGGAGTACAGTTACATATATTTTTAAAAGTTTATGCCTAAATTTTACATACCTAATCTTCAAAATATCTTTATTTACTTATCTAATACCTAAATTTTAGTTTTTACTTTTTTACCATCTTAAAGACCCAACCTTCATCAAATATAACACTCCATCTGCTCCGTCAAAGCCAATTCTCAAAAACAGGATTTCGCGT
Organism: Dendrobium huoshanense; assembly: GCA_016618105.1. NCBI lineage: Eukaryota > Viridiplantae > Streptophyta > Magnoliopsida > Asparagales > Orchidaceae > Dendrobium > Dendrobium huoshanense. The sequence continues at coordinate 247,052 of JADPUM010002252.1, read as the reverse complement.
GCGGGAAACATCTCCGAGCAGCTCTCTTTCGCGTTGAATTGAACCTCCATTTTGAGAAACAAAGCAGCTCTCCTCCTCTCGTTCCCATCGAACCAACGCTCACCTTACCACGCCAATGCAAACGTCCAAATATCTCTCCAAAATTTCTTGCAAATCTTGTCATGCCGGTTATCTTTAGGTTATTTCTGTATTCAGCATGCATATACGACATTCTGTTGTTATTGTGGTGGAGATTGGAGAAATTTTACATAAAGGAAAACATTTTGTTTGAACTTATTCTTCTGCAGAGATTGTAAACATTCACTAGTTCTGCTTCTATTTTCATGTTCTTCATACTTGTTCATGCTTATTGCTTGAAATTTTTTTCATTAATAACTGGACTCACAGATATGGACTGTAAGTCTGTAACAATTTATGTTCTACTGTCTTCAAATATGGAGGATATTGGGTTGCTCTGAAGGGTTAAAGCAGGATGAAATATTTCAGTTCAGTAAAAATCAAAAAAACTTTGAAGTTTGAAAGATGTGATATTGATTTGTTACTATTGAAAGAACAAACCAAAGCACTTTGTCGTTGGCTTAGGGGTCAAGCCTATATGACCTACCTATCATATTAATGGAACATCGCCTTTTACATGCTAATTAGTAATTATAGAGATGTGATGAACATGCTTACATGTTTTTTGTAATGGCAATAAAGTGAAGGTGGTGGTTGTAGTGAAAGATCTTGAAAAAGATTTGAGTAATGCTGATGACATTTAGTATGGTGATATGCAAGATTTAAGTGCGAATAGCAGGGTGACCAATGACATAATGGTAGATGGGTTATGTGATGGTGGCTTTGCTGCTCAGGTTGAAGAAATGCATTCTTTATGTGTTGGTTCGCATTTTTAGGATTCATCAAGTTTAAAACATATTATTCACTCAAAAGCAAGTTTGTAAAACTTTAATATTAAGATTAAAGCTAGTGACAAATCAAGAGTTATTGTTATATGCACATATCGTGGATGTCCAAGACGAATAAGTACTTTATTATATTCAGATGGTCATCGAAGTTAGAAAATTAAATTTGACACATTTATGCCCAAGGGTTAATAGAGTTAATAACAGACAAGCAAGTGCTACTTGGATTACTAATGAAATCATGGATATTGTAAAAAGGAATTATGATATTACAACAAAGTACGTAGGTAATAACTTGGAGACGACTTTTAGTTTGTCTTTACCATACATGAAAATATGGCGTGCAAGAGAATTAGCAAGAAAACAACTATTTGGTTCAATAGATAATAACTACAAGTGGGTTCCCACACTTAAATTGAAGTTAATAAATAGGAACCCAAACTAACATATAATGTATCTATGTGACAATCAAAACCATTCATTTAAGCGGTTTTTTAATAGTTTCAAGATTTGCATTGATGGCTTCTTCGTCGAATGTTGATATTTAATCGACATTGATGCTTATCATCTAAAATCCAAGAATTTATGTGTACTACTTTCCACGAATTGTTTGGGTGGGGATAATGGTCTCTTTACTATTACATTCATCATTGTGGAATCTAAATTAAAGAGAAGTTTGGAATTGTTTCTTCTGAATTTGTCCCAAGCTTTTAGTATTGAAGTAGATTATATAGCCTTTATATCAGATATGGAGAAGGGGATAGGTGAAGTTATTAAAAATGTATTTCCTAATGTTGACCATAGAGTTTGCATGCGACACCATTGGAAGAATATTAAGAAACATTTTTGTTGTGATAATAGCCACAAATTGAAGAAGCTGGTGCAAACAGCTGGAAATTATTATGACCAACATGAGTTTAATGCTAATGTTAATGAAATATATCGCATCAGTCTAGAAATTCATTCCTATATAAGCTCTTTGACATTTAGGTTGTCCAAAGCAACTTTCTCAAAGCTTATTAAGAACCACTCTTTGACATGTAAGACTCAAGCTTGGCTTTCAGGTGATCGAGATCAGCTTAAGAGTCATTTATCAAGTCGACCATCTGAACTAAATCATTTACACCCTTACCTTATATTTTCTTGATGATTTGCCATCTTTTGAAATGGTCTATTAGTTAAGACTTTCTCATTATCAATTAGGATAAAGGTAATATTATTCAACTAGATTATTGGATATTAGCCTTCTTAGAATACTCTCATGGAGTAATGTCATTGATTGTAAAGAAATTAAGAAGAGGAAAAAGACAAAAGGGAAATGATGTTAAAACTATTGAGACTTGAAGTCGCTATAAGCTATCTCAGATTGATTTCTATTATTTAATGTACATCTGTATTTATAGTACTCTAGCGTATACATGTGTGCCTATGATTTATTTCTTATGTGTACATGTATATGGAGCTGATGGTGAGCATGTGGTTTGTTGTAAGTCGGCTGAGTTTGTCTGTCCTTTTTATCCCCCTACAAGATTATGGTTTTCGTGAACCTTCAACTTGGCTCGAAGCAAATGAAAGCTGGGAGTATAAAGATGCATTGTGAAGATGTAGGCGATCTGGTCCCGGGTGCTGATCGGTTGAACTCGAATGATGTTCGAGTGAATCTAGTGTCGTATGAAGTGATGATCGATCTCGATGTGTTTCATTCTTGCATGGAACACTAGGTTTTTGTCCAGGGCGATGGTAGAAGTGTTGTCACAATGAAGATCCATCAGATGCGAGATGGGTATTTTGAAATCTTGTAGTAGTTGTCGTAGCCATATGTTGTAACCGTATATTATTTCTTGATGCTCCATGATATCGGTGTGGTCCTGAGAAATGAGCAATAGCCTGAGGTATATTTCCTTGTCTCTATATCGCTTTCCCAATCTGCATCTAAGTATGAATGTAGTTGAAGTGGTCCCAACGAGATTGGTACATCGTAGTATGTTGTGCCTTTGATGTATCTGAGTAGCCTCTTGAGGAGGTATGCATGATATGGTTTTGGGTTGTGTATGTGATGACAAAGGAGGTTTACATGAAATGCAATGTTGGGTTGTGTAATGGTTAGGTATTAAATAGATCATATTATTTATCTATATGTGTATGGGTCTGTGAGAATGGGGTTGGGTGTTATTTGTTGTGGCGATTTGGTGCATGATGGGGTTCGAGAGGGGTTTGCATGTATTGAGTCATGCATTTTAAAGTAGGGATATGGCGTATTGAGTTTGAGATAGAAAAAGTGAGTTTTTACGGGTGGTGATGTTAATGGCAAAAAAATTATTGGATGTGCCTAAATGTTTCATAGAAAATGTGTTATGCAATTTCAATATGACGTTGAAGATGAGAGATGAGTTGTTACTTGTGAGTAAAATGTCATCAACATATGTTAGGAGGTACACCTGGGAGTCATCTTATGAGAGTATGAGTAATGAGGGATCATTTTTTATTTGGATGAAATCCTATTAGTTGTAGGAATGTTGAGAAGGTTGTAAACCACTGTGCCTGTTTAAGACTATAAATTTCCTTATGAAGGAGGAAGGCATGATCTAGATGTTAATTGTCTTCATAGCCTTGGGGTTGTCTCATGTATATAGTGTCCGTCAGTTTATCGTGTAAGAAAGCAATAGCCACATCTAGTTTTTTGTACTTCCCAATTCTTGTTAAAAACAATGATGAGTAATATTCGAATGGTTGGAAATTTTTGTCACTAGACAGAATTTTCTAAATAATTAATCCCGTATTGTTGTTTATGTCCCTGAGCTACTAATCATACCTTGTATCTGGCAATTGAGCCATCAGAATGGAGATTGGTTTTGTAAGTCCATTTGCATTCCAGGATGGGGGTATTTTTCGATGGTGGAACCAGAGACCAGGTTGTTTGTTGTTGCAATGCAAGGAATTTTGTTTCCATTGCTTTCCTCCAGTGTTGGTGTTTGGATGCCTCTTGATATGTAATTGGATCTGGGGTTGGGTTTTGTTAGTTCTAAAAATGTTGGTGTAATAGGTTTAGGATTATTTTTGGTTTGAGATATCCCATTTTTAATCTTGTTATCATCAGGTGGGTTGCTATGGGTGGTGGTACATGTGATTGGGGTGTGAGGGAGGATGTGTTGGGTTGGGTGGTGGGTGTAAGAAGAAATGGGTTGTTTGGAACGGTGGATTGTGGTGATGAGGGTATGTTGGTTTAACAAAATGAAAATGTGTTTTCATGAAAGGTTAAATGGCGTGAGATGGATATGTGATTAGTAGTTGGGTTTAGACATTTGTAACCTTTGTAGGATGTTGAATAACTTATAAAAATGCATGTAGTAGCTCTTGGGGTCAATTTGTGTCTGTTGTGTGGGGGAATTCAGGAGAAGCACTCACATCCAAAAGTTCTTAGTATGGAGTACTCATGGATTTTGTGATATAGCATCTGTAATGGAGTACTGTTGTGAGTCGTGTAAGATGGCATCCGGTTGATTAGATATGATGTAGTGAGTACTGCGTTTGGCCAGTATGAGTATGGTACATATGTTGTATTTAACATAGTTCTTGTTGTTTTAATAAGGTGTATGTGCTTCCTTTCGGCTATACCATTCTGTTCTGGGGTGTATGGACATGATATTTGATGTATAATCCCCTATTTTTGTAAGTATGTTTGTAATATTCGATTTACATATTCTATTTCACCATCTGATCTAAATTGTTTGAGTTTATGTGGTATTTATTTTTCAATCATTGTATGGAATATGATGAAGATTGATGACACTTCTGATTTGCATTTCATGGGAAAAATTCATATAAATCGAGAAAAATCATCTTTGAAAATAACATAATAACGAAATTCTTGATATGATGTGATTGGGGCTGGACCCCATACATATGAGTGAATAAGTTCTAATGGGAATTTGGAATGGGAACAAAAATAAGAAATTTCAACTTATGACCTTTAGTGACCTTACAAGCAGTACATAAAACAGAGGATGTGGGTATTTTTAGTTGGTTGTTGGTGTTGGAGATGATTGCCATGGTTCGAATGTGGGGATGTCCAAGTCTATTATGCCATGTGGCTGCAGCTTGGTGATTGTTGATAGCAGGAAAGGCTGATTGATGTATACATGTGGAGGTTGGGATTGGGTAGAGTCCATTACGGCTTGGACCCTGAAGTAAGTTTTGTTTGTCTTGATATCCTTGACAATGAAACCAGAAGCATCAAACGAAATGGCAATGTTATTATCTTTGGTTAGATGATAAATTGAAAGAAGGTTGTGAGAGAGATTTGGGATGTGAAGGAGTTGAGATAATTGGAACTTACGGTTGGGGGTTGGGAGAAGCCCAACTCCTGTGTGGGCTATGGGAAGTGTGCTACCATCTCCAATTTGTATGGTGTCTATTCCATTGTATGGTATGGGATCACTTAACTTGAGACTGTTAATATCATTTGTGAGATGAGTTGTGGCGCCTGAATCCAAATACTAGTCCGGGTTGGGATTGTCATTAGTGGTTGTAAGAGCTGTGTCTTTTTGTGGTTAAGGAATGTCATTTCTTATTTCATAGTTGATACTACTGTGCTGGTTTGGTGTTTGGTTGAGCATTTTGGAAATTGAATCGAACTCCTCCTTTTCTTCCTCTGCCTCTGGTATAATATATTGTTGTATTTTGATCTGGGGGATTGTATTGTCTTGCTGCTTCCGCATTGAGGTTAATTTCCTCACTGATCAAAAATGCATATAGGTCATCAAGGCTGATTGGTTGTACCATAGTACGAATGGTGCTTTTGAATGACTGATATGTTGGAGGTAAATCATTTAATATGTATAGAATTATGTCCTCTTTGTCAAGGCTGGCTCCTACCGCTGCTATTTTATCAACCAGTGTTTTTACTTTATTTAGATACTCAGTCATAGTGTGTTGTCTCATTAAGACATTATGTAATTCATTTTTGAGTTATTCGAATAACTCATGATTTGTTTGAAACTTGTAATCTTCTTTCAATAGTGGTCCAAATTGCATCAGATGATTTTAGGTGGAGGACATATGGTAAAATGGCTGGAGATATAGTGGAGCAAAGAGCTGCTGCTAGGTTCTGATCAATCATAACCCATTCGATGTATTTGAAATTGGTGATTATAAATCCGTCAGTGCATTGTTGAAGACGGGGTGGTGGAGAAGCATTTGGATCGATGAAACTGGTAAAACTATTTGCCCGTAGTAGTTTTGTGGATTGGGATTTCCATATGGAGTTGTTATCATTTGATAACTGGGTGGGTACTATTGTTTTAATGTTTGAAATAACAAATTTCAAGGAAGCATGTATGATGCAAGAATCTATGGCTGGTTCAGATGTTGAATTTCTAGTTTGGGAAGAAGAAGATTAAGCCATGAAAAATGACAAGATGACTTACCTCATGATGATCTGATGTCTATATAGAGGACATGTACTCTGATACCATAAAGAAATTGAGAAGAGGAAAAAGACAAAAGGAAAATGATGCTAAAATTACTGTGATTTGAAGTCACTACATGCTATCTAAGATTGATTTCTATTTTTTACTGTATATCTGTATTTATAGTACTCTAGTGTATATATGTATGACTATGATTTATTTCTTATGTGTACACGTGGACGGAGCTGATGGTGAGCATGTGATTTGTTGTAAATCGGCTGAGTTCGTCAATCTTTTTTTAGATTGGAGTCCTCGGTTGTAGACAAAATGGAGCTCCTCAAGTATTAATCTTCTCTCTCTCTCTTTGAGGTTTTAATATCAAAACAACTTCAGGTGGGGGGAAACACTTCATTACTTGTTAAAAAAACGTTGGACCAAAAACAGTAATTTATGCATACAAGGCGTTCGCAAATAATGAGGAAACAAGTGGATAGTTGCTACAGTTTATCCCACCACATCCCTCTCCTACTCGCCTCCCGAGCTCCAAATTCTCCCCCAAGCAAGCAACCACTTCACCGACCCCCCATGTGCTCGACGTAATGCCCGCCCGCTGCACCCTGCCTTACGTACTTAACTCCATATGCGGAAGCTCATCCGCCCATTCCTCCATCTCCTTTCTCCAATACGATGAAACGAATTCGTTCATAATGGGAGACTCAGATGACATCGGCGGCGGAGGAACCCCCGCCTCCTTTCCTCCTCCATTTTCGTCCTCCTCCTCCTCCGACTTCGAGTTCTCAATCATCCTTTCACCTTCGTCCAAGAACTCCGCCGCGCAACTCTGCCCTGCGGACGAGCTCTTCTATAAGGGACAACTCCTTCCCCTGCATCTCTCCCCGCGTCTCTCCTTAGTGCGCACCCTCCTCCTCTCCTCCTCCTCCACTTCATCCTCCGACGCCACGAGCGCCACCGTCTCCCGCGACTCCAACGGCAGCACCTCCTCCGCCGACTCTCTCGGCCTCCTCCAGGGTCCCGTCGAATCGGACTCCTCCCGGCCAAGCTCCGTAACCGAAGAAGACTACTCAGCCACCAAGCGCCGCTACTTCTACTCCTTCACCAGCCGCTTCTCCTCTTTCTTCCTCAACCGCGGCAACAAGAAAGATCCCACCTTTGTTGCAAATCATAACGCTACTCCATCCTCCAAGAAACCCACCACCTACTCCTCCTCAGCCAAGGAAATGATAAAGAAGTATGTGGAGAAAGTGAAGCCGCTCTATGAGAAATTTTCCTCTCTGCAACACAGGCCGAGCCAGCATCAGAAAAAGAAAGCATTTTCCCTTCCTCGCTCCGGCGGCCGAACAGATATATTCTCTTCCTCGCACTCTTATTCCCACTCTTTCGCCGGAAACCTGCGAAGCCCATATCGAATGAAGGGCACCGCCAGCTGCCCGTCTTCCATGCGGTCGTCGCCAAGCCATTCTGGTCTTCTATGCTCTGATCTGCTGTCAGCGCCGAATTCATCTTCTTCATCAATGGAGGAGCTTCAAAGCGCAATTCAAGCTGCCATTGCCCATTGTAAGAGCACTATGGTCAAGCAGAAGAAGTTGAATAGCTTCAACGATGATCTCAGTGTATTTTGAATTTGTAATTATTTGCCCAGCCAAAAATTCAACATCACTCATCATAGAAGTAAAAATATATATATTGAGGTTGAATTTTTATATATGTGGGTAAAATATTTCTTTACTTGAAATATTAGACTGATAGAATGAAAAAAAAAATGCTTTGATTTCCTCAGAGTAAATTTTTTTCTGGATGAATTTTATGGTTTTGGATTTGTTAATTAACCTCTGTTTCATATACATGTTATTCAATATTTGCAAGATCTAGTTTGGGAAAAAGTAGAATTGCCTACATAGTGAAAAATTATTTGGTACATACGCCGGATGCAGCTCCACCTCCGGAGACGAATTAGGTGCAATCAAGTCAGTGGTATCGAGCAACGGTACAGAGCAAAGGAGAGACTTTGCGCATTCCGGTTGGTCTCTTGACGACGTTCGGCATCCGCACATAATAATTTTTGTCAAAGCTCAGGATGTAACGGGAGTCCTAATAATACTCAAGTTGGACTCGCTAAATGGTTATTAAGTAAAATTTTATGAGATAACAACTCAAGTTTGAGCCAACCCGGACCCAACAAATTAGGAGCCAACTCCTTTAAATTATGGTAATATGAAGCAGACTTACAATGTGTAAAAAGTTTCATAAAATTTAGTTTAAAATTACTAAAATTATGTAAAAACTATATTTCTCTTCCTTATTTCAAATGATTTCTTATTATTTCTAGTTTAATTTTATGTTCTTTTTATCATGTCGGTATAATAATTGTTTAAATAAAATTATTTTTTCTATTTTATTGTAAATGAGTCGCGTCAAATTCGAAAAATTAAGCTCAAATTTGAACCGAAACTTGATTAATTAATCAAACTCAATTTCAAATCAATGGTAACTTGAGCTCAACTCTACTTGTTTAACTACTACTTAGTATATGCATAGCTTTAGTTTCCTTATTGAAATAAGCTGGTATGACACAGCTCACCTTAATCTATTGGTTGAGAGCTTTGACTACCAATCAAAATGTCTTAGGTTCGAACCTTACGTTTGTAATATGTGTACAAATTTGCTTTCATTTGGCTCAAAAGTCCCACAAATAAAAATTTTACCTTTTTTTTTCTTTTAAAAACTTCATTTTCATCTACAATTTCAAAATGCTTTCCAAAAACAAATTTTTAAAGGCAGAACTCTGAAAAAATAGTAAGAAATTTATCTTTCAAATACACTAAGGTTTTGTTTGGGACAACTTTCTTAGTGCTTCATAAATCGGCTTTCTAGTAAAAAATTAAAAATTTTATACTACAAAACTGCTTTAAGAAGCAGAAAGAAAGTCGTCCCAAACGAAGCCTAAATATTTTTCTTACCTTAAAATTAGTCAAAAACCTATTTCAAATAACTATTTCAACGAAAATGTGAAGATTATACTATTTCAACGAAAATGTGAAGATTATAGATCTTTTTTATTTTCTGATCAGTCTCATGGGCGATATATAAATCAATAACGCATAGATAACTTCTCTTGAACTTTCAGTAATCTATTCTGGGCGACAAAATCAACCTGCTTCGTTTGCCTCTGCAATAATCATTTTAATTTTATGTTGTAATTAATGACCTCATTGGAAACGGAATCTCTGAATTAAATTGGTCTTCTTCCTTCGTAATGGCTCACTGCGAAGGAAAATTTGGATATATTTTAAAAGCATTGGATCCTCTTCCTCGCCATAGATCTGAGAGATAACTAACCAATAAGACTTCTTTTAAAAACTGTATTATGTTTTGATTATTTGCTGTTGTCTGATGTTTCATGTGGCGTTTGCCTTTTATATTCTCTTAGCAACTGCAGGTGTCTGTAGTTTGCTTTCAGTTAGGAAATTAGTTTCAATTAGGGTTAGAAGCCGAAGCAGTCAGTTAATGTTATTTCTTAGCTGGAGGCAGCTGCTTAGGCTTCTTTTGAGACATCTTGCTTATTTCTTTTTAAAGTAGTTTTTTAGTACAAAATTTCGTTCGATAAATTTTGTATTACAAAATTATTTTAGAAAGTAATAAGAAAGTTATTCAAAACGAAGCCTTAATTATCTTGCAATTATCCCTTTGTTAGGTTTCATTTGACAGAGAAATTCTGTACGGAATCTGGACGAGGAGAACCGTTCGGATATGTGAGTGAACACATTGACATGTACACGATGTGTACATTCACAGTCCAGACGGTTCTTCTCGTCCGAACTCCGCACAAAATAATTACTCCATTTGAAAAACCTTTTTTATTATTTTTATTTTTCAGACCGCAATAGCAATTTATTTAACTATTGCATTTTCATTTGTTTTAAGAAATCTATGTGCTAGGAAGCTACTTTCTATTGAAGATTTTAAAAATATTACTTCTTCCACAACAAATTTCCATACACATTTACAAAAAAATGTAGCTGTCTTCTCAAACGTATCCTTAATCATAAAAATTCAATTTATGAATTGAAATTAAAGTCTTCGTTTATGACAGTTTTTTACTGCTTTTTAAAGCAGTAAGAAAGTTATCTCAAACGAAACTTAACACTTAGTTTATGATAGTTTTCTTCCTGCTTTCTAAATCAATTTTTTAGTAACCAAATTTCTTGAACTTGAAATTTTTGTATTAAAAATTTATTTTAAAAAACATTTAAGAAGCTGCCCCCATACGAAAGCTTAAGGCATCGTTTGAGACAGCTTTCTGGTTGCTTTTTGAAGCAACTTTATAGTACAAAAATTTAAACTTTTGTACTAAAAAGCTGCTTTAAGAAACATCAAGAAAGCCGTCCCAAACAAAGCCCAAGTCTCATGGCGCTTGAATGAGTTATCTATGCATTCATGGAGAGCAATTTGTTTACTACTTAATTAGCTCGAGTCATTTATAAATTAATGTCATGTCAGACAATTATTTATTTGACATGTGGCGTGATATTTTATTCAAATTAATAAAGTTGATATCTTAATGTACCTTAACTTGTTTAATCCTCCGGCTTAGTCGTTGGGAGCATGGCCCCTAAGTGTTCAGGCTATGATGTTCAAGGATTTATTTAAGGCAACTACATTTTTTGGGTATATAGTTTCTTGTTAATAAAATATTTTAATTTTGGATTGTGAAAGATGGGAGTCAACAATTATCATGATAAATTAAAAATAAATGTAAAAGTGGAATCAATCCTAGCCGTCAATCATGGATTGGTCGGTTGGGATTTTCTAACTTCTAAGTTTGATAAAGCATATATGTAACTTTCATTTGATTAAAAAAAAACACACAAAAGGTTGAACATTTAAAAGAAATATGTAAATTTTATTTTATAAAAGTTCTTTTTTCATTGTGTTAAGATCTTATTTGATAAATAAGAATAAATATTTGACTAATAATGCATTGACTATTTTACTGAATATTATATCAATAGGTTTTATTTGGGATGACTTTCTGACTACTTCTTAAAGCATATTTTTATTATTAAAGTTAAAAATTTTGTACTATAAAGCTGTTTTAAAAAATAGTAATAAAATCATCTCAAACGGGCTCCGTTTGGGACCGCTTTCTTACTGCTTCTTAAAACAGCTTTTTAATACAAATTTTTTAATTTTTATATTATACTAAAAACTAATTTAAGAAGGAACTAGAAAGCCGTTCCAAATGAAGGTTTAGGCTTCGTTCGGGACGGCTTTCTTCGTGCTTTCTAAAAGCTTTCATGTATAATTTTTTTTTGAATTTGAAATTTTTGTACTAGAAAGTCATTTTAAAAAACGGTATGAAAGCTGTCCCAAAAGAAGCCTTAGGGTTGCTTACTCCCCGAAGTTAATGGTCAATAAATTAAATTCTATGCAGCCTGCAATACGTTTAAATGAGACCGAATTTTGTTTGACTAAAAGGTGATCAAACGCCATCTAACATTTGTTTAACTAATCTGGACTTTTTCACAGGGAATCGAGCTATAGATTTGATGAACATAGCTTCAAATAAGCTTCCATCATCTTTGCCGGTGAAGTATCTATTTTTCTCTCCAACCACTATCAACCTGCATTTAAATTTCTATTTTGAGGCGTCTAATAGCAAATCACTACAGATTTTTTTATTTTCATGACAGAATTGGTTGTTGAGTAGATGAAGTTCTTTGTTGGGATGAAATATCAGAATCGAAATCATCCCAAGGGACCATTTAAGCGAGGGAATCGTTTCAGGAGATGTTGACAGCCGCTTGCGTACTCTCCTGGAAGTCATCAATGATGAAGGGAAATTGAGAGATGATAAATGCTTCTTTGCCATTAGTTATACAAAGTATAGAAGATGGGTGATATCATATCCAAAATATTCGAAATAAGTGTAAATATAAATATGTTCTAAATTAATTGTTAATGATGTTATTATTATTTCTTATATATTATTTATGTATTTCATTGAGCCTAGCTCATTAGCAATAGTTATATTACAGGAAAGAAGAATGAGCAAGGCACTAGGCTAAAAATGCTAACTATTCTTTTTGGTGTACATACATTTTGAGTGTACAAAGATATTTGAGTGATAATTGTACATACTTTTGGGTATGTAAGTAAATTTTAAAGGATTTTCGTAAAGCTCTATATTTCATTTGAGATGTACATTTTATTTGAGGTATATATTATATATGAATTCTATTATGAAAACTTTGATGTGTTATGATTAGTAATGTTAGGATAGTTTGAATAGACTACTTTTTACGTATATAATTGTGATAGCATAATTCCATAATGGGGTTTGTTAAGAAGAATGTCTATTAAGATTCTTCTCTATCACACTCTAGATTGACTGGGGGTGGCGCAAAATGGGGTGTGACAAGTGACTTATTGTCACCGTTGGGCTAATGCAATACTGGTTAAACACATTAATAGAAGATAAATTATCATAAGATTGTATTATTAGCAATCATCAAAAGTTATGCTTTGGGGGGGGGGGGGGGGGGGGGGGGGGGCAAAATGGGGTGTGGCAAGTGACTTGTTGTTATCGTTGGGCTAATGCAATACTGGCCGCAGACAGTAATAGAAGATAAATTATCATAAGATTGGATTATTAGCAATCATCAAAAGTTATGCGCGGGGGGGGGGGGGCGCAAAATGAGGTGTGACAAGTGACTTGTTGTTACCATTGGGTTAATGCAATACTGGCCAAAGATAATAATAGAAGATAAATTATCATAAGGTTGGATTATTAGCAGTCATCAAAAGTTATGCTAGGGGGAAGTAGCCTCCTTCCAACTTGAAGCTTAATTCCTTCGAAACTTCAAAATAAAACTAGTTCGGATTGATGGTTTGAATCAACGAAATATTGGACATCATAAAACAATCAGACAAGCTGGATTCAGCGTGGTCTAAATCAGTTCAATCTCTAAGGACTCTTGAATAGTTGCGACAACTCATTTCAGGGAGAAATTATTCGATGCGGAGTTCCGACGAAAAGATGGACTCCGGAAGAACGGTCCAGGCTGTGAGTGTACACATTGTGTATAAATAGTGTGTAAAAAGTTGATACATATAATTTATGCACAGTGTGTACACTCATATGTCCAGACGGTTCTTCCCGTCCAAACTCACGCACCAAATAGTGGGGATTTGACTTCTGATTTTAGAAATCAAAGTTATTTAGGAATTAGTTGTGTATATATGTGTAAGATTGACATCTGGTTTTAAAAATTAATAATATATTATTTAGGAATTAGTTGTGCATGTAGTTAAACTGGAAGTTCATTAGTGCATAATTATATATATTAGTTCACTTATTATATCCTAATTGATTTAAGTATTAGAATGCTTTTGGAATTGAGCTTTAACTAATATAATTTTTTGAAACCACTCATCTTTTGTTTTTTCATATTTTCTCTTATGATTTTAGATATTTTCTCACCTTTATCATAATTGTGGAGTACATATTAATAGTTTTGAATATTGATTTTTCTTTCATCCTTCTTTAACCCTAACTGGTTTAAAGTAAGGGTTTAATAAGGTCACTAATTTCATATTTAAGTTTTTCTATGATCTTCCTAATTTAAGCTACCAACTTCTTTTCTCTAAACTCAATTATTCATTATTCTCAGTAGTCAATGTATTTGTTTATAGTTTTTAAGTTCAAAATAAGTCAAAAGCTTAAGTGATATATATTTGTTGCCTATTAAGATTTTTAAATTATGAATTTTTATATAATGTTCATTCAAACTATCATCTAGGTTTTTATTATTATCTTAATTTTATATACTTTTTAATTACCATTTTTATTTTTACTAAATAAGCAATCACAGTGCAAGTGCTATATAGAGAATAATACTCACAATTAAGCATAAAGGAGTTGAATTAAATGTAAACAATAGAACAAAATAAGGCAGACATAAGTAGTTAAAACTAAAACCAAATAAAAATAACATAATGCAAAAAAGACTCAAAATATGAAATATAATTGGGTTGCCTCTCATTAGCGCTACGTTTATAGTCTTCAATCAAACTTATCTAGATGTGTCATTTTGGTTATAATAAATTACCACTATTTCTCAAATACCCTCCACTATGCCCTTTTCCATTTTCCTTTGGATTAATTTCAGTAGTACTGTGCAAAATTCTAAGAGAACTATCACTAGAAGAAATTGCAATATGTCCTATATGAATTTTTAAAATTTTAATTGAAGTAACCTGACTTTACAACTGGTTTCAAAAGTGATTTCATTTTCCTGAATTGATTGTTTTGATTAAAATCTTGGAAATTCAAGTGAAATCCTTTATATTTTCAATATTTTTCTTGGTTGACATAGAGAAGTCCAAATCACAAACCGCCTTCTCCAGAATATTTATAATATTGCGTTTTAGTTTTCCTAATTTTTTGATAATTTTGTGGTACTATTGAAATTTTGTTAAGAAATTGATACATGTGGGTACAATTGGGAGTTTTGGGACCGTCAGGCGTCCGTTTTGAAAAGTGATTTTACCCGAATGTTTTAAATGAAATTAACTAATTTATGAGTATTTTTCTGTAATTTTTAAATTTTTGAATGTAAAAATATAAGAGAATTTGAATGAAATTAATATTAAAATATTAAATAATTATAATAATTAATATTTAAATATAATATCTTATTTCACTAACATATAAAATGATAAGTTTATTTCTTTTTCATGTTTTTCCAAAAACAGAGAATCGGCTAAGGTTAAATGAGAGAAAAGGAGAGGTGAGAGAAATTGGAAATCCGATTTTGGACGATTTCGGACCGTTTTTGTTTGTCGGCGCAGTTGAGAAAGTTATTCGTCTCGAGGTAAGGCAATAATGTCCATCTCAATTTTCTGTAATTTTTGAATTTTTGGATGTAAAATATAAGTGAATTTGAATGAAATTAATATTAAAATATTAAATAATTATTAAAATTAATATTTAAATATAATATCTTATTCCACTAACATATAGAATGATAAGTTTATTTACTGTTCATGTTTTTCCCAAAACAGAGAAGCGGCTAAGGGTAAATGAGAGAAAAAGAGAGTGAGGGAAATTGGAAATTCGATTTTGGGCGACTTCGGGCCGTTTTCGTCTGTCGACGCAGTTGAGAAAGTTATTCTTCTCGAGGTAAGACACATAATGCTCATCTCAATTTTAAAAAATGTGTAAGTTTTAGTGATTATTCCGATTAAGATTTTGTATATGTTAGTACTAGTAAAACTTTTACCACGTAACTTTTTATATATTGTAGAGATTACGATTATGCATATTTTGAATATTTTCTCAAAAAATTTCACTGGAAGTTTTGAAATTTGTATGATTTTTATTAAATACAAAATTATCGGGATGTTAAAAAATAGTGATGTGGTACAATAAAAATCTTAAAATATTATTTTACAAAATATATGATAATTTGATAATTTTATGAAAATGTGCATTTTTACCTAGTTGGATTTTCTATTGTCTACCATTATACACTACTGTGACATTTTGATACATGCACAATTATTTTTTAATTGTTATAATGTGATTATATATGTGAATATGTTATTAAATTATATATGGGTTCATAATTCTTTGAGATTATGTCTATGTTAGGGAATTTCTAGGAGTTATAAAGAACCAAAATATTTTGAGATGCTGTCTGAGACTGGGATATCTGATATGTTCTGATGCTGTAAGCACAAATAAAAAAGGGTGTCATAAGCGGTTAGATTCCTTTAAGATTTTGTCTGGGTTCGAAAAATATGATTTCAACTACTCTGTAATATGAATTTCAATTTATTTATTTGTTTTGTACTGTTATCTGAATCATAAAATAGTTGGTATGCATTTATATATTTTCCAGTTTTGTGATTCTCAGATTAGTGATTTATTTAAACTGCAATTAATTGATTTTAAATATTAATGAAAATTTTTGGTAAAAGAATATTTGAAATTTTAGATTGGTTTGTGCGGCTTGATGAACTGTTGTAGCTCACTTTGATTTTACTTATAGTTTTCAGGATCTGGGAAGAGAAAAGAGGTTGTGGGCTAGCTGTTTAAGATCAAATTTGAGGTCATAAGTAATTTGTTATTTTGATTTTTGTACACTTATGACTAATTAAATTTTTAATTATGTAGTTCTTGCATGTAGCAATGTACTGTAGTGTATATATTTATTTTGATAAATGAATGAAACTTTATGGATGAGTTTTTGAGTATTTGAATATTTTAGTAGTTATGTAGTTCGTCATTTATTTCAATGAATATTGACAAAAAATCTGAAATAATTTTAAAACTAGATCTTGGGGTTTGTCTGTCACAGCCCAACATGATAGGACCTTTTCTGATTGGGTTGGGTAGTGACAATACGAAGGTCTAAGATTTACTACAAGTTGTTTAGCATTATTCCAATTTCCTCCTTTATTTGATTGACTTGTATTCCACTGATTATTACCATCAATATTATTATTTTACCAACTAAAATTTGGGTGCTCCCTCTAGCCTGAACAATATATATTGGAATATATATTGTTTTGTTTTCCAATCAAATTCACATTCTTAAGCTCTACTGTGTTACTATCATCAATATAATTTTCATCATGCCCTTCTAATTATATAGATGATCCATATCCTAAACTAACTCTAATAGTATCTAAAATTTTAAAAATTATAGCTACTTGTACAATCAAAATAGATAATGCATCTAATTCACACACACCGACTACTCTCTTAGGATTCACCTTATCAGAATGCCACTAAAACTATTTATAGCAATTTTCTCTTTTAAATCATATGCTTTCTAAAATGGCTTAGACATTAGAGATCATCTAGCTGTTGCATTTATGATTGACCTTAAGTAATCTTGTCAATTCATTATAAAAATTTTGAATAACCAATTGATTAGGTAAAGCTTGATGATGAATTTCCCTAAGCATTTTCTTAAATCTAAATTTTATGAATTGAATCTCTCTCAAACTGAGTAAAAGATGTGATATCTTTACAAAGTTTGATAGTTTTAGAGCTAAGAATTTGTGTGTCAACTCATTCCAAGTGATTATAGAGCTCGAGTGATGTAGACAAAGGGGGGTCAGCACAAGTGTGTGGAATTTGTTTCTTCCTCTTCTTATTTACCTCTTGAGCTGCTGCCTTTTTCCTTCATTTAATTGCTGGATTGCTGTGGCCTTTATACTCCTTTTAAATGCTGCACCGTGGCTTTCCCTTGAGAACTACTATGGCGGTTGGGGTTTCTCTGTGCTGATGCTGTGGCCTTTATTCCCTTTTAAATGATGCCTTGGCATTCCGTGGCTTTTTCTTGATATTGGCTCTACCGTTTGGAATTCTCTGTTGTTGATATTACCGTGGCTTTATATGGTTTGCTGCTGTTGGTTTTCCTGTGCTGGAATCTGTGACTTTATTCCCTGCTGTTTGGGATTCCTGTGTAGGGAATTTAATGGATTTTTATCACTCCATTTATGGGAAATCTTGGGCTGTTTTTGGACAGAATTTGAACAGTTTTAAGTGGCTGTTTGGTGGCCATTTTGGGGGGATTTCCAAGAGACTTTTGCTAATTTCTGGACAGATTTCTACTGCAGTTTTTAGGTGCCTTTTGGCATTCTATTTTCAGCTTTTAATTAATGTTTTGGGGCTGTTTGTATTCCCCTCTTATGTCTATAAATAGGAGTTGTTTTAGAATGTTTTAGAGAGTTTATGTGAATGAATTTTGGAAAGAAACCTGAGGGTTTTCCTGGATAGCTTGCGAGCTATGCCACTTCTTCCTCTCCTCTGTTGCGGATCTATGATTTTGATGATAGCAAACATTCCTTATTTCTCTATGATTGCCTTATGTGCTAACGTTTCAGGTCCACACAATCAGACTGCAATCTGAAACCAGCTCAAGATTGGGTAGACTAGGTCTGTGTCAGTTTGTAATCTTTTTCCTTTCTTGAGTCTGTTGTATTTGGTGTGGTATCTGATGATTTGTAACTTGGAAGATTTTCTGTTGTGCCCTAAAAGATTTCTATTTTTGGTAACATCGTCCGGGACGATATTTATATCGTACTGGACGATCTGACAAAAGTAGAAATCCTAATTAGGGCATTCTCATTAAAGCAGCCGTCTTTTTGCAAAACACATCGTCCTGGACGATTTTGTATCGGCCAGGACGATCGGCTCAATTCAGCAAGAATCTGCCGCCATATCTACTTAGGAAAATCTTATTTTTGGATATCGTCCTGGTTATCGGCCTGGACTATAAAATATCGGCCTGGGCGATCCAGGTCAATTTTTCCAAAATTTCTCAAGCAGTTTTGGAAAGCAATTAATGGGGATTTCGTCCAGGCCGATCGCAAGATCGTCCGGGACGATTAGACATCGTCCAGCTTCATTTCAGGGCGATTTTCAGGACGATTTTCCTCATATTTGTGCTAATCGGCCAGGACGATTTGGCTATCGTCATGGACGATAATGGCGGCAACTTGCATTAATGAGCTCGTTTTGAGAGCCTCTATTTAAGCTATGGCAAGGCACTTTGTAAGTGTCTTTGGCAGCCATTGTAGCTTCGTTCTTGTGGGGGAAACTAGAAGAGAGAGCTTGAAAGGGAGAGAGAAAAGGGTGGAGTTTGAGAGAGGGAGAAGATCCTGTGAGGGGGGACTCAAGGGAGTGTGGAGGGGGTTCCACACGGTTGCTCCGGCGAACTCGCACCTTAGTACCATCGGATTCAAGGCTTGTCTCGAGGTAAGTTCACCAAAGAAGAAGTCTCTTTGGTGTCAAAGGATCCGGCGACTCCGCCGCACCGGGGGAGGTGGAAGTGATTTTGTAAGGGCTTCTCCGCCTAGCTGTGGGGGCTAAAGGAGAGTCACTTTGTGTTAGTGCAATACTTGGAGGGTGCCTCCAAGGAGTGAACGTAGGTCAAGGTTTGACCGAACCACTATAAATCCGGTGTGTTCTTTTCTTATTATCGATTCCGCATTTATTTTTCTTCCGCACTTTTTGTGGTGATTTTGGTTTAGGTTTTTGTCTTTATTTAAAAGATTCTTCTTTTCCAAATCACCTCTCTCTTAATTAGCTTTGGGAATAAGTTCATAAGGGCTTAACATCCCCATCGAACTTTCAAGTGGTATCAGAGCCAGGTTTTCATAAAATAAGTTTTTAAAAGCTTTTGAATTTCGATCCATGGCTAATCGTACTTTTGCGGAAGGATATTCAATCACTAGACCACCATTGTTTGAAAATATTACATTTGATTTTTGGAAAATTCGCATGTCTATTTTTTTGCAATCGATTGATTTTCGTATGTGACATATGTTTTTAACTGGTTATTTATCACCATCACGTATTGTTAATGGAATTAAAACTGATATTCCTTTTAATCAATGGAATAGAGATGAACGAATGGATGCTCAATTAAATGCAAAGTCTTTAAATTGTTTTTTCTGTGCTTTAAATTCTGATGATTTTATGTTAATATCCACGTGCACTACCGGTAAGGAAGTTTGGGATAAATTGCACACCATATACGAAGGCACTAGTGAAATCAAGCAATCCAAGTTGAATATTTTAATGCATGATTTTTAAATGTTTTCTATGAAACCTTTTGAAACGATTTTAGACATGTATACAAGGTTCATTTAAATTACTACATCATTGCATGCCTTAGGAAAACATTTTTCAAATTTTGAAAAAGTTAACAAAATTCTTCGATGTCTACTGGATAAATTTGATTCTAAAGTTGTTTCTATTTGTGAGTCTAAAGATTTGAATGATTATTCTATTGATAATTTGATTGGCTCACTCATTGCCTACGAGCAAGGGTTGAGTCAAAGACTTTTGGATGCAGGTGAGACGATCGTTCTAAAAGCCGAAGATACGGAAAGAGGAAGCTTAGTTGGTGACGACAGAAAGGAATTGTCAAGCAAATCACAAAGCTCACCAATGCATAAGCAGAAGTGGAAAAAAGGTAAAATTGGTACGGATGTTAATATTTCCTCTGACGTTATTTGTTTTAAATGCAGGAAACCTGGACATATGAAAAATGAGTGCCCTAATTTAAGAATTCTCCCTGCAAAAGAAAAGGGTAAGGCAAAGTTAAATTTAAACTGAGGAAATAATGAAAATCAAAAAATCTCATGGGCAGATCTGGTCTCTGAAGCATCAGACCAGGAGAGAGATAATGGTTAAGAGCCTTTCATATTTTTGTTTGTGTTGTGTTTTTGTGTTTCTTTTTTGTTGTGTTTTTGTTTTTATGTTTTTTCATTTTTATTTTGCGTTTTTGTTTTGTTTATTCTTTGAAATTTTTTTTTTCGTAAAAATTTTTCTCTGATCTACACACACATTTACTTTTCTAGAAATGAAAAATTTACTTCCTAATTTTTCTTGAAATCTTTAGTAAGTTGTGATTGACTTCTCTAAAAACAATCAAAGGAAGGAAACTCATGTTTTTGACTTTCAATCTCTGTTTCCTAAAAGAGGTTTTTCTACTTTTGATTTAAAATCTTTTTCATCTTTTAAATTGATTTTTGAAACTAAATTTTTTATCTCCCTATATTTTATTTATCGTATAGGAATCTTTTGCAAGTTGTTGAATCTAATTCAAAATTTTCTTAATCAAGAAATTCGCTTTATCAATAGTATGGGTTTACTTTTGGTATTTAAGATTTCAGAAAGGTAGCATAATAAAAAAAAAATTGACCAATGATGCCAAAAATAAAAGAAGCGCAAAGCGCCAAAATTGAAAAATATAGAATACACAAAGTGTATCAAAAGATGCGCAGTGCGCCAACCAATTGTCAAGAGGCATAAAATGAGCCCACTAAATTTTAATGCTTACCATTCTTATACTTCTTAAAGCTTAAGAAAACCCTTGATTTTTCGATGCTTGAGTTTGAAAATCTTGATTCATGATTCAAATCGTGCATTAATCTTTTATTAGATATATTTTATGAAAGGAGTTTTGAAAAATTACTGTTTCTTTCTCTAATTTATTCCTTGATTTAGATATTGAATTAAAAAGTTTTTTAGCCTTTTTAAAGAACTTGAGTTTGGATTATCAATTCTTGATTTTCTAACCTTTACTGGGCTATGTGTTGTCAATCCAACTCTACTAAGTTTTTTGATTAAAACCCAGAGGTAACTTTCTCATTTTAAGAACATTTTTGTTTCACTTGATCAGGGAATGTTTTTTTATTCATTTTGTTTTTTGTTTGTGTCTCCTCTCTTTTTGATAATGTCAAAGGGGGAGAACGTTGTATCTTTTTTCTTTTCAAAAATTTTAAAACAACAAAAATATTTTCATCTCCCCTATTTTTTTTTAAAAAAAGATTTATTCTAGTGAGGGGGAGATTAGGAGGATTTACTTTTATGAAAATTTAAATTGAAATGTTTTGCCATCATCAAAAAGGGGGAGATTGTTGCGGATCTATGATTTTGATGATAGCAAACATTCCTTATTTCTCTATGATTGCCTTATGTGCTAACGTTTCAGGTCCACACAATCAGACTGCAATCTGAAACCAGCTCAAGATTGGGTAGACTAGGTCTGTGTCAGTTTGTAATCTTTTTCCTTTCTTGAGTCTGTTGTATTTGGTGTGGTATCTGATGATTTGTAACTTGGAAGATTTTCTGTTGTGCCCTAAAAGATTTCTATTTTTGGTAACATCGTCCGGGACGATATTTATATCGTCCTGGACGATCTGACAAAAGTAGAAATTCTAATTAGGGCATTCTCATTAAAGCAGCCGTCTTTTTGCAAAACACATCGTCCTGGACGATTTTGTATCGGCCAGGACGATCGGCTCAATTCAGCAAGAATCTGCCGCCATATCTACTTAGGAAAATCTTATTTTTGGATATCGTCCTGGTTATCGGCCTGAACTATAAAATATCGGCCTGGCCGATCCAGGTCAATTTTTCCAAAATTTCTCAAGCAGTTTTGGAAAGCAATTAATGGGGATTTCGTCCAGGCCGATCGCAAGATCGTCCGGGACGATTAGACATCGTCCAGCTTCATTTTAGGGCGATTTTCAGGACGATTTTCCTCATATTTGTGCTAATCGGCCAGGACGATTTGGCTATCGTCCTGGACGATAATGGCGGCAACTTGCATTAATGAGCTCGTTTTGAGAGCCTCTATTTAAGCTATGGCAAGGCACTTTGTAAGTGTCTTTGGCAGCCATTGTAGCTTCGTTCTTGTGGGGGAAACTAGAAGAGAGAGCTTGAAAGGGAGAGAGGAAAGGGTGGAGTTTGAGAGAGGGAGAAGATCCTGTGAGGGGGGACTCAAGGGAGTGTGGAGGGGGTTCCACACGGTTGCTCCGGCGAACTCGCACCTTAGTACCATCGGATTCAAGACTTGTCTCGAGGTAAGTTCACCAAAGAAGAAGTCTCTTTGGTGTCAAAGGACCCGGCGACTCCGCCGCACCGGGGGAGGTGGAAGTGATTTTGTAAGGGCTTATCCGCCTAGCTGTGGGGGCTAAAGGAGAGTCACTTTGTGTTAGTGCAATACTTGGAGGGTGCCTCCAAGGAGTGGACGTAGGTCAAGGTTTGACCGAACCACTATAAATCCGGTGTGTTCTTTTCTTATTATCGATTCCGCATTTATTTTTCTTCCGCACTTTTTGTGGTGATTTTGGTTTAGGTTTTTGTCTTTGTTTAAAAGATTCTTCTTTTCCAAATCACCTCTCTCTTAATTAGCTTTGGGAATAAGTTCATAAGGGCTTAACATCCCCATCGAACTTTCATCCTCTTCTAGGAAAGCTTGCGAGCTTCTCCTCTTTCTTCTTGGCTTCTAACCTCTTCTTCTATCTGCAAGTGCCACCTCATTTGTATCCTTCTTCTCTTATAAGCAAGTTTAGGATGTTTTGTTTTTGAAGTCAAAGTTTGTAAGTCTTTATATGATATAAAAAGTTTGTTTTGTCTAATTTGTCTAGTTCTTTTGAGTTATTGTATTCTTTTAAGTTATAGAAAGAGTGTCATTTTGTGATAAAAAATTTGGTCCCTCTCCCAAATTTTTGATTACATCATCGAGGATAAATAATTCAATCATATCTTAACTTTGTCCCTTAGGAAAAATTGGAATAATCTAAGTTAATATCATCATCACTGTCACCATATACATAAATATTACACAAATTTCTAAGAAACTAGCTAAGTGTAAGTTGAGATACTTAATAGGAGTTCCCCTCAAACTAAAAATTTGTAATCATTTGAAATATGATAATTTTTAAGGTAGCGAAAAGAAACTAAAGAAAAAAGACAACACTGCGCTTTGAGCATGCAAGAGAGAATGATGGAGGTAGCGTCATTAGTGTGATGTAGATATGTGAAATTTATAGCCTCTAAAGGATAGAGGACTTACCCGCTGATGAGGCATACTATGAGACACCGATAGCAGTAGCCTTGGACCCTAGATCTATAGTGGGTTTAGTATTCTACATACAACACTAACACCCGTGTCATAGCTAATACATTATAGACCTATATCCTGCCTAAAATAGAAAGCCAGCTAACCAACTAGTCGTATAAAATACATGCTGTCCTATCTTTATGAAAGATAGGTGGATGGTTGAGTTATTTAGAAGTTAAGGCCGACATCTAGAGAGATTCCTAAGTGAACTTATACTTATATGTGGTAGTATGCTTTAAAGGCTAATGCAATTAAAATTTTGGTTTTAATTGATTTCTAATGTAATGCATGCTTATTAAAGATATCTAAATAATGAATGCTGAAATTTAAAAAATGCTTAAAACATATTTTTTTAAAAGACTAGTCTTCGCTAGGTTCATCACCTCATTTTCATGTGTTGGATTATCTAAATTCTACCAGCGGGTGAGGAAGTGTCTTAAAGTAAGAAAAGAGATGATGCATTAATATGCATATGACCTCGATTGATCTTCGGCTATTCCCTAGATCGTTAGTTTTTTATATTATTTAATTATTCAAACTTTGAATTTTTAATTATGAGTAAAAAAGTTTTATCCCTAAAGAGCTTAACAAAATCAGGCACATACACATGCAAGAAAGTAACATATAAGAAGCATGCAATTTTTACTATGCAAGTAAAGTAAGCACATCAATATAAACATTCACTAGAATAAGAAAGTCCAAAAGTCAATGGCAAGTGTCATATAAAGTACAACCCTGAGTCTGTAGAAAGTAATCGTGGCCAGACCCCACAGACAATAATCTGGATTATAATCCAACATAATGACACAAGTCTTAAAAAATAAGGCATTTTGTCTTGATGTTCATCTTTAAGTCCTTCTACGGATCGCCTTTCTTCGGTCTTCTTATGGTTCAACTTCAATAGGGTACCCAAATGAAAAAGAAATTCCTTGTAAAGGGTTTTCTTTTACCTTTGGATCCCTTATATTTGAAGTATCTTATTTTTAGAGACTTTCATAACTCGATACATCAAATACAATTACATCATAAAAAAGGAAAATCTAGACTCTCCTATAGGGTTATCCTATGAAATTAAAATAAAGCATCCCAAGTAGTTATATACATAAATAAATGTACTCATGCCAGCCACACTTTTTCATGCTCTAATTTATTTGGGGGCTAAGCGTCTGAAGCACATGTAGTAGTTATATATGCATGATTTATTTATTTTATCCCCCTTTATTAGCGCTGCATGAGCATGACCACATACATAAAATATTATTAGTTTCAAGATCTCCCCTAACCTATGGGTAATCTATCACACATCATATCATAAATATAATATAAAAATAAAGCTTATTATCATAGTAATCATCATAAAAAATCAAAGTAATCAGCACACGTGCCAAATGTAAAACATCACATCACAGAAATAAAAAAAAGAAAATATCGACCTAACCTAGAGATAGAAGTCATATCCTAACAAACAATTCTATGAGTGTGCAGTAGGCTGTGTGGTTTTGGATATGTCATATATCAAGTAATTAGTTCAGGTTGTTTGTGATCCGATCAATTTGTAGAAGGTCAAAAGGGGATTTTTTTTATTGAAGTTAAAGTATTAATATTTCGAGGTTAATTCTAATTGATTTAGTTGATTGGTCAGTTTTAATGTTTAAGGTAGTATTCTCTGAAATTTAAGTTGAATTAACGAATTTTAAAAGATTCGGGATCAGCCTACCCGCTAAGTTAAAGGGGTTCAAAAATAACTATTAGAAATAAGCTAGGTTTTAGGGTTTTTAGTACTTTTATTAAATATAAAATCTTAAGATAAGTAATTAGACTTTGAGTTTATAAAATTTGGAGTTTTTTTACACAAAGTTGTGACTTTTAGAAGTTTTGGCCCTTATCAAACTATAGTTGATCGAAGAGTTGACTTTTTAATTTAAGTTGATTTCTAGAATGTTCATATTTTTAATAAATACTATATTTTAATTGGGTTTGAATGCCTTTTAGTTTATTCAATTTGGATTTTTTTTTGAATTAGTTATGATTTTTTAAATTCTGGGTATTTAATGAATTATTAAAAATTTGCCTAATTAGGGGCGCTTTAGGGATTTTTGATCCAAATAAGCTCCAAACATATTGGAATCACCTCCAAAGGTAATAAATAACTCAAGGGGGTGTTTCCAAGTGTTTGGTAAAAATTCAAAATATTTAATTATTTAATTTAATTAAAGAAGTGATTTTTAATCAAAATTAAATTAATATTCAAATTGAGGTCCAATTAATGGGATTTTAATTTTATTGGGTTAAGGATGAATTCTTAAGAGTTTGATTTATTATTTGTACTTTTTTTATTTATTTATTTTTTGAAATTATCAGTTTAATTAAAGGGCTGAATTAGGGCTTATTGATTAATTAGCTTAAAGGGTCCTAAAAGTTTCTAGAAAATTCTAATGGATTTAAGTTGTCAATAATTTTATATGATTTAGTTTCATGTCAATCGGAGGTGTATCATAGTCCATAAAATTTCTTTAAGTTTTCTATATGGGTCCTTAATTATTATCATTAAGGTATCGCAAGGTTAAATAGATTTAAATCAAGTGTTAATAACTAACCCTTGGATAACATAAGGGAAATGCAACACATCATCACAACACATGTTCTTAGAACTAGGAAAGTGTGGGAAAAGTGCCCATGCATCCTAAACATGGAAAAAAAGAAAATTAAATAATAATTAACAAAATTAGTGATTCGACTAGTGAATAATTGGGACATAATTATTCACTAATCCTTTCCCATGAATGCTATTCAAATGCCTCACTCATGCTTGAAATTTCAAACATATCTCTCAAAATTATATATATATATATATATATATATATATATATATATATATATATATATATATATATATATATATATATATATATATATATATATATATATATATATATATATATATATATATATATATATATATATAATTTTAAAAATATTTTAAAAATACATATATATTAAACTATAAATATATACATTTAAAAATAAGATAATTAAAAATATTTTAAAACATATTTTTGAGAGACCAACTGATCACCCAAGGATGATATGAAAATGATTGGAAATAAAGTTTAATTTTGAAAATACTTAATTTAATATTTTATTAAATAATAATTAAGTTTTAAAGTCATTAATTAATTAAAGAATAATTAAGAAAATTAAGTTTTATATATCTGAAAATAATATTAAATAAAAATATTCAATTTTAAAAAAATCTTAAGGCATTATAAGAAAATTTATGATTTAAAATAAATTTATTATAAATTTTTAAAGTTTAAAGTTATTAAAATAATAAAAAAATTGTGTGGAGGGAGACTGGGGAGCCCACACACGAGTGTTCTCGAGTCCAGGGAATCTAAGATGAGAGCAAAAATAAGATCTTTCTAAAGGAGCCATACTACTTCTTTTTATAACCTTGGGCCCATGATGGATGACCAAGATCATTTCTAGGGTTCATTAGGAGGTAAATAAAGGCTCCTTGGTCCTGGCTTGGGCCAAGGGAAGATTATGAAGGTTTTAAATGCATTAAAAGGGGGAATTTGACCTAAATAGGTGAAGTTTGACTAAATAAGGCTTGGGTTGACCAAGCCATGAGTTGACTAGTCAACATGGTCAAACAAGTCCAAGTGGCTGAGGGATTGAGCCAAAGGGGCTTTGGAATTGATTTGAATCGAAATAGAGAGGATTTGAGCTAGTTGGGTCAACCTAGATTGACTCAAGACCTGGGTCTTGGCTCAACTGACTTGCTTTGATGCATTGAACACAAGGGAAGTGTTATTGGGGTTTGGCTTGGTCAATTTGACTAAGTTAACCCCCCTTGACCCAAGGTTTGGGTGAAAAACAAGGTCAACACCAATAACAGTGCTAAGTACTTGATGTTGGTTAGTACTTGCTTTGATTTGATATGGATGTATGATTAAGCTTTTTATAAAATTTATGAAAGTCCACTAAATACGTAAGTATAGGTGCCAATTAAGTAATAAGGTGATAAAGAAGAGTATCGATCCTACTATGAAGTGTTCTGCTTAATTGCAATTAAACTACTACTATTTATTCTAAATATATAATTTACGCTATTCAATGTAAAAAAAATGGATATTTTGAAGTTTTTTCCACATAATATAGACTTGTAAGAAAATTGGATACTAATGTAATTAAAATATTTTGGACTAATGAATATAATACAATATAGTTCTCCTAATGAAACTCTTAATTTTAGATGTGGATAAGAGCATATACATCCCTAGATCTATCTTGAGCTTGTATGGGTGAAAAGAGAGATTTAAGGCATTGCTACAATTTTACTATCTCCATAGAATATAGAATGTTTAACATCATATGTCTATATATGCCAACATTCTATTATAATATTCCTATTTATTTTAATATTCCTCTATCGATGCTATACATCATACTAATATATTAACTACATATATGACCATTGTATTTATTAAATAGAGAACATGAGATATTGAAAATATCTATGAAATAATTTTAAGCACAAGAGTCTACATTAGTACTTATTATGTATTTACATCATTAGCCCAAAACTTAAGAGATTTTAGTCAGATATGGTTAACATAGAAATCAAACTCATATTCTTTTCATTCATATGGAAAATATATTATATAATGAATAAGATAAATGTCACTAGAAAGAATCAATTGATATTCTCCACCCTCCTTTTTCTTTCAATAATAGAAATGCTTACACAATTGAGTCTACTATCTCCTGAAGGAAAGTATCTTGCACTTCCCAAGCATTTTTATAAATTTAATCTAAGGGGAAATAAGAGGAAGATACAACAAAATATAAGACTTCACTAAAATGATAAAACTATATAAAAAACAAATGAAAAACTATTTATACATGCGCAAAAATGAACTCAGACACCACGGTGCTCGACAAGGTTGCGCCGTGGTGGTGTGAAATGAACTAGCGCCTCAACTCTGTATTGTTTGCTCCACTGCGATGTTGGGATGACCTGGCATAGTTATTGGGTGAACCGATGTGTCTTTTGGTTGAGTGAATGTGGCTCTTCATTTTGATAACTACTACATCAGGGTGTTGTAAAAGTTTAAGGGCTGCGACACTTAAAAGTATAATCCATTGCTACGACATTTTGATGATTGGTGCTCGAGTGCTCATTTATTGAGACTCCAGTGTTGTGGTGTTGATTTCTACCACAACAAAACTGATAGGTGTTGCAACGTTGACCTTGGCTGCACCGTGGTGCTAAATTTTCCTTAAATTCCTTAGAGGTTAGATCTGCAATGTTAAAATTTAGCATTGGGACGTTGTAGATAGCAATGTTGCAATCGTATATATGTGGGTGTTGTGATGCTCGTTCAACACTTATAACTTTTCTCTTTCTCCTGAATAATTTCTCTATAAACACAACACAAATAATTTGTTTTCATTTAATTTTAACATAACAAATAATATACAATTTATACTTAATAGTTCTCTAATCACCATTACAGAGGTCCCTATAATTGAGGTGGTAAAAAACTCTAAGGTTGTGTCACGACCCGACCCGATCCGGGACGGATCCCGCTCGCACCGGGTCGCGACACGGAACGAACAGACTGACTTATCAGGATCTGGCTTTGGAATTTGCTTACTGAACTAAATCTTCCAAATTATTTCAACACGAACACCAACACACAGAACAGACCAGAGCTACTATGAATCATCAAATGCAGCGGAACAAATCATCTATATTTTTCTTTCTTTTCCTCAAAACAATCATCTACAAATACGGTACATGGCTAACAGAAGAAATACATAAGAAAAGCCATGACCGTACAAAATCAAAAGTACAAAAGTACCTATCACAGATCAGACTCTGAACTCTAGTCCTGGACTTCCTTCCCTTTCCCAAAACCTGAAAACCACCAGAAAACGAGAGTGAGCTCAACAGCTCAGTAAAGCAACAAACCTCCAATCAAAATTCTCAGAATCTAAAACCAAACACATCAGACCCAAATCCAAATCAGAAACCAAAATAGAATCAAACAGATATCAGAATTTTCGTACAGAAATCATAATCGAACAGTTCATAACAAAACAGATCAAATCAGAACAGATACATACATATATCAAATCAGAAACAGATCAGAACGGAACAGATCAGAACAAACAGATATTAGATATCAGATATATAATTAATAGCTAAATTCCCTGACACTGGCTGAATCTCATAGGATCCAGGCCCCTTATGTCTCCCTTTGTGCTCACGGCACCAGAACAGATGTGCATATAGCACCAGAATATATATATAGTGCTTATAGCACCTAAACAGATTTCCTCGGATCTGGAACAGAACAAAATTCAGATTGAGCTCATTTCAGATTTCCCAGACACTAACTGAATCTCATAGGATCCAGGCCCTTTATATCTCCCTTTGTATAACATATACACATAGCATATCAATTTAGAGAAATCCAGACAAAATCAGAAATCAGACAAAAATCGGGCAGCACAACGGCAGTATACGGAATTTACAAAATTTTCCCTGAAAATCAAAATTCACCAAATTTGCACAGAATATAGATAACAACATTTCAGAACATTAATTCTACTGCACAGACAATTTTCACTTACACAGAAAAATCCAGTCGACTAAAAACTCCGTCGAATCAAAAATACCCGGACAAAAATTTTCAAAATATAGTCAAAACATGCACACCCGGCACAACAATAATATTTAAAAAGTTACGCGGTAAAAACTGAACCAATCAAAAGATACGGACGAAAATCGCTAACGGAAACAAAATCCGGACATAAAATACCGCCAAACACGACGGTTCTGAAAATTGAGAAAGGCGGAATGTGCCTTACCTTGCGTACAACAATTTCCTGAACAATCTCGTCGGACGAAAACAGCTCCGCGTCGCCCGAAAATCAACTTTTGCTAATTTCACCTCGACTTTCTCTCTCATCGGCTGATATTTTCATTTTAATAAAATTTTCTCTCTCTTCAAAACGACTGATTTCAGCTTTATAATCCACAGATCGGCCCGACCGATCTCCAAATCGTCACGGGACGATCAGACCAATTTTGATCGTCTTGGATAGTTCCCAGAACTATTTTCCGGCCGATATTTTGAACAGTGCCAATCGGCCTGGCCGAAAACTAGATCGGCCTGGACGATGCTTACAGAAAAATACCTGGAGCAAATCTGGGCAAATTCTGGAACAGATTCTTAACTGATCGTCCCAGGACGATCCTGGAGCAGATTTTGATATTACAGGTTGTCTACACCAACATGGTTAGGGATGGTCAGACACCCGCATATCTTTTTGTAAGACATATATACAAACTTCTAAAACCATCCTTTATTGGAAGAGTCCGAGCCCATACAAGATAGGGAGAGGATGCTTTGATTAAGTAACAAATCCATCCAATATAACATGAGAATCACTAAGTGGACTAGGTTATCTTATACTGGTCAAACATCCATTTCACCCCTCTTAACAACTAAGTAGATTAAGATAAACTATTTAAGAATGAAAAGAAAGGATGATAACACATTGTTAATGTTTTCTCTAAATTGAAAATTTAAACCCATGTCAAAAAGAAAACATACTTCAAACTATAATCCATATTAGGTTTTTCACCCACTTAAGAACCCCAACCCATTATTAATAGGAAAGCATATATTCTTCCTTAGTCCCTCTAAGGTAATTATGCTCACCAAGAAGCCAAAGAAACCAAAACCTATAAAATTTATCTTACTTCTCTAGATCTCTTCATCCAATAGTCGCAAATACCTTTACATTATTGGGAATAAAAGCCATGGTTGAGATAAAAGAATAACCAAGAAGGAAACAAACCACATAGAAATACTCTTAGAGAAACTAAATGCAAATGAAATATTGTTTGCCTTACCATGCTAAATAGGTGATGCCAAGCCTCAAAACTCAAGCAGGAAATCCTCAAAAACTGTGGTGCCATCACGAAATAGAGATATTCATCAATAGACTTCCAACAAGCAAATATAACATAATGTGCTAATAATAAGATTTTTGTGCACAAATATTTAACCTTTGAATAGCGTTGAGAATAACATCGAGAACATTTCAAAGCCATCATCAAAGAAAACCTTGGTTAATGCCTAAATAAATGAAATGACCATGCAGATAATCATTGATATTTGGTGATGGCTCAATTATATTAACAGCTGACCTCACTTCTAACTACATGCTAACTATTTAGTCTCCTTGAGATGCATCCCCTGTACTTAACATTCCTCAATATAACATAGCCATTAGACATAACACCAAAGTCCGTTATTGACTAACCAATTATGTGTTAAGATCAATATATTGTGTATTACACCAATTCTCGAGCAAGGTCTTAGCAACTCTTAAGAGATGACTTATGGTTCATATAACGCCTTGATTTTTAATATAATATAATAATATCAAAAATATAACATTTTTATAATACATCAAGAATAAAACACATACGCCATATTCCCTTTGGTAAACAAATACTTTTTATTACTTCAACAATGATACTACAAAACTTCACTAATTTATCGATATAATTCATTCAAATGACCTTATACAATAATTTTACATGTTTACTTGTACAATGAAAGATCTCAACAACATACTATTGTTGAGATTTTCAGAGGACCATTAGCGCCTCCCATCTTTAGTAGCAAGGCATCATCTTTTCAAAAATCTCATCATTTGTGGCATTTTGTTAAGATTAAAAGGAGATGAAATATATGTTTCTCCTTGAATAGAAGGTTGATGAATCTTCTCAACTTGGGGGAACCGACCTACAAAGCTTAGCCCGCATTCTAGGAGGACTCAACTTCCCAAGAGACTAAAAGCACTTAGCTACAAATATGTTGTTCTCCACCTTGACCTACATAGGGAATATTAAAAAAAAAAAAAAGACCACACATATAGTACCTACGATATATCAAAGTGACGTTGGTCCCATTTAGAATGCTTAGGTAATTGCAGGAAAGATATTCATAGTTGCAATTAATAAATGACTTATATTTAAATAGATTAAATAAAAATAAAAATGATATTAATAATTATTAAGATTAAAATAATTATTTTGCGAGTCCATTTTTCCCTCAATTTTTGGAAGAAAATTTGGATTAGCTAAGAAAAAGGGTGCTATCCCTAACTTTTAAGGGGAGTATTTAAAGGTGCAAAAGCGGAGGGTAGCTAAAAGGCAATCCATAAAATTCCGGTTTTTTTTTAATTTTTTTTTAGAATTTTAAGTTTAAAAATCATATAATAATAACAAAAAAAAAAAAAAAAGAAATAAATTAATAAATTTATAATATTTCCTAATTTTGAGAAGTCAGAAATTAGAAAGAAAAGATGGTGGGGGTGGTGAGGGTGGGGGTGGATAGTGCGCACTTGTGCAGGAAACTCGCCGCCAAGCCTTATCACAGCCCGATTTTGGTAGGGATGATACCATTCCAACATTTTTAGATCCCTCCAACCGCCATCGCCCACCTATTACAATCCTTCTAAACTCCAACTCCCACGGATTATGGTTATTCTGACTACCGTTGCTCGCCGACTACGATCCCTTTGGCCACCATCATCTGACTATAGCCCCCCAACCTCCGTCGCTAGCGATTACGATCCCTTTGACCATTGTCCCTTGTCGAATACGGTCTCTTTGACCTCCGTCACCCATCAACTATGGTCATTCCGACCACAGTTCCCCGCTGAATACAGTCCCTCATACTGCCATCACCTGTTGACAGTCCTTTCGACTATTGATGTTTGACTACGGTCCTTCTGACTTCCATCGCTCTCCGATTACGATCATACAACTATCGCCCACCAGACTTTGGTCGTCCCTCCGACCTCCATCGCTTGCCGACTACAATCCTTCAAATAATCGTTTCCCACTGACTATGGTTCCTTCAGCCAACATCGCCCGACTATAGTCCTTCCAATCACTGTCGCCCGACTAAGATCCCTTTGATCTCAGATGCCCAAACACAATCATGCTAACCAAATGAATATGCTATCACCCTATTGAGAAATATCTCTCATGACTCAAGTTCTTCCAATCCTAAGCATGTAAAATGCTATATATGATGTATATTTGCTACATTGAGCCAAAGCCTTCCCCTGATGAAGGGTATCATTTATAATCAACAACAAACATTAATACATTCATTCAAATTGGGCAAAGCCTCGTGTTTTTTTTCCTCTTTTAAGGGGTTGTCACGTAAAAATTCTGATGTCTCTTATGAATGCCGCACCCATCTCACTTATCTATATGTATGTTTGATCTTCATAAAAAACTAGAACGCTAAATTCTCTATCTTTCTACTGCTAAGAATTATCTAGGATGCAACAATTAATATCCTATTAAATTATTAATTAATATGCATAAGATAATTAAATCATAAATACTATTAATGTTTTTTAAGTAATACTTTTCATTAATTAATATGAATCATTAAGATTAATTTTATTTTTTATTAATATATCTTATTTAAGTAGTATGATAATATTATTAATAATTGTTAAAATTCGAAACCTTTTTCTTTCTCCCCAGATCCCTTCCCTTGAAATTTCCGAAACCCTCGCCGGCAAAGGAGTGAGGAAGTCGGGGCTGCAGCTCCTAGAGAACGGGAGCAGCAAAGTGTAAAGAAGTGTTGATCAGACTTCTGGATTTATGTTAAAGCCGGCCAATGTAGGATTCACTAAATTCGGGATTTAAGGCAAAAAGGAGAAACGGAATTTTAGTTTGGTTAATTCCTGCTTAAACCCTGCTCAAATCCTGTTGCCAAACAACACCTAGAGTGCCATTGACATCCCCACGGCCGCTGGGAAGCAAAACAATGAGTGCGCTTTTCCTTTTGCTCCTTCATTTGTCTATCCTTCTACACCCATCTTCACTATCTCCTGTCCTCGCCGGAAAGAAAAGCCGAGGAACTGATGCTGTGGAGCAAATTCTTCGACGGGAAGAGAGCCTGCGAGCTCCACCTTCCGTGCAGTTGGCTGCAGCCCAAGGTGTCCTTCGCCGTTTGCTCCCAAGACACACCTCCAGCTTCCTTCTAAAGGTCGTCCCCAAGGTAGGGCAGTGATTTGTAAGTTCTAGGGCAGTAGTTAGTTCGATGCTGCTGTCACGGCATCTTGAATTATCTTTCTGTGGTCTTTCTGAGGGATTCCGTCAATGTAATATATGTTTCAATGGTTAACATTTTGTGGGATTTATACTTGTCTTTCGTTTTCTGATAGGGTCTTTGCGAAAGCTTCAGCTGCTTCCGTATTGTCAGTGTTGTCAACTCGAGTCTAAACGGGCCAGAAATAATGTAAGCACCAATCTGGATTACTTGATTATGACTCTTTTATGCTATCATTTTCTGCTCCCTTTCAGGGATCCTGTTTTGGAAGCAAAATCTTGTTTGGTTTCTCAATATGCAATGCTTCATTTTACTTCCTAACAGTTTTGGATCGTTATACTGTTTGATGCTTTTAAATTATGTTCTCGTCAATCAGCTGCAGTACAACAGCATTTATTTAAAACTTTATGTAGTCCATGTCTCTATTGGAGGGAAAATTATTAGGTCCAGACACGGACCTAGAAATAGGTCCAATTAAAATTTGACAGGTGGACTGCGCTTTGACTGCACTTTACATGCGCTTTGGCGCGCTTTACTTAAAATTCCGCGGATATGTGTACATTCCACATGTCAATATTTTATTGGAGTCCGGACGTATCTCTATATCCGGTGTGTGGATCTAATAATTTTCCCTATCGGAGGCAATGTATGCTCTAGACCCCAAAATTCTATATGCTGATTTTCTATAATAATAATAATAATAATAATAATAATAATAATATTATTTATTTATTTTTGCAATTTTTTATCAAATGAAACTTTTTTGAATCCTTTTAATTTCTGAATATGGGTTTGGTTATTAAAAGGAGCACTTTGTTTTTTTTTTTTTTAATACTCAGGATAGAGGGAAGTACAGCTGTTGAGGTTTCATCTGGCCTTCATTGGTATTTGAAATACTGGTGTGGTGCTCATATTTCATGGGATAAGACAGGTGGGGTTCAAGTGGATACCGTTCCTTCACCTGGATCATTACCACGTGTGGAAGGCCAAGGTGTGAAAGTTGAACGTCCAGTTCCATGGAACTATTATCAGAATGTTGTTACCTCAAGCTGTGAGTGTTTGGTATTTTTTTTCTATTCCTAAGGCTTACCTTTCTTTATAGTTATGCTCCCCATCAGAAAAAAAAAATGATGAATGCGTTGATATTAAACAAATTTAGAGTTAGCTATTCTTTCTTTCTTTCTTTTATTGTTTTTTTAGCAAAGCTTTTGATCTAGTAAATTTGATGCATTATCTCAACTATGTACTTCATGAGCATACTCAAAAAGGTATTAGATAAATTGTTAATTTATTATGTGACAACAAGTAGGGTAGTGGAAGAAAAAATAATAGTGGACTTGAATATTTTTATTGTTGAGGATTCAACAATTCGTTGTAAAGGAGAACCAGGGAGTTGATGTGAAGAAGGGGACTAAGAAGATTAGAAGAAAGAATTCTTCGGAGGAAGGGAGGTGGTAGTTAGAGGTAAAGAGAAAGAAAGCACGAAGAAACCATTGAGAAGAGGAAAATATCCTTATGGGGAAGCCAAAAGAAAGCCTTTTATTCCCTCATCAATCACCTAAATTACATAACATATCGCTATTTATAATTAAATACTTTTTCAAAATGATTTAATTACCCTTAAAGAAAAAAAAGTACCAAATTGGGCCTAAATAACTACTGACTTTGTAACCATTTACAATTAACATAAGTATAACTAAGGAAGATCACGTAATACATGAAATAATATTGAAAAAATCATAAAGACTTTGACGTAGACATGTTACACCACAATAGTTCCCCTGCGTTGTGAAGAACTCAATTCCAGACAGTTGAAAGAGCTCGAGGCTCTTGACAATACTATAGAGCTAGCATAATCCTTCATGAAATAGAGACAAAGGGGAAATTTATCCTAATGAAGATTTGATAAATGTAAAATAAATCCTGAAGTGGTAGAGATGAGGGGGGGAGGAACATCACCTTTATCAACATTATGAATATGATGCTCTTGTTATAGATTCTTAAGAACATCAGTATAGCAGTTACTCTAGCATGAGCTCTGTACCATAGCATTTAAAAAAAAATCATGATAAGAATGGCGGAGAAGAAAATGTATGATAGTAAGTCACTTATAGAGTTATAGGGGTAACTTTGAACTAGACTTTCATGTAAGTTTATGAATGAGTTTGGAATATGAGATAAGTACATGGTGGAGGAAGAAAAAACCATTAGTACATATCGTAGAACCTTTGATACAAATCTTCATCATAAAAAGTTCTTAGATCCAGGAACTTTAGCTTTCATATTAATTGATGATGAATAAATGATTGCGATGAACTTTTTGTGGTGGAGGACTAAGAGTAGTCGGCTAAGGGTTTTTAGTTGTATAAGAATAAGCTAGGAAGGAGGCCAAGAGATTTAAGCATTTCTAGGGTTATATATACAAGTTGATTGGAAGATTAGGTCAAAGCACTAATGAACCTAGATGGAGGGTTGGAAACTGGATTGTTTTGTGGAATGTTGGTGAATGAATTAACTAGCTGTTTTAGGAAGTCTTGGATTAGGGTGAAGGCTTTAGATGAGGTTTGAAGTTGGTTGGCAAGAGGCAGTAAGTGTGGAGTCTTGTAGTGGCAAGTGAAGTGGATTAGGTTTTAGAGGAAGGAGCTTTGGCGAATTGGTCTTGTTTTGTTTTGTTTTCTTTATTTTGAGAGAAGGCTAGAGGGAGTGTTGGTATGATAGAGACATTGAAGTGGAGATATAAGAGATGATAATTTATCATGCAAAATAAAAACATATGTATACAATTGAACAATCCCGCCAAGGATTGGGCTCTCAGGCACCAAGCCAAGAGAGGGGGGGGGGGTATATAATAGCTCTTCCATATTTCTTTTAAACATCAATAATTCTTCATTACAGCCAAGAGTACATATAAAATCACTTTCCTTTAGGTTTATAACTAAAAATTCAATTTTCTAAAGGCCTAGGTGTGACTTCCTTACTTTCAGGAGGTAATTTGGTCGTTACTGAATGATGTGGATGTCTGCCCCGTATTTTGTGAGCAGTGGGTTGATGCGGCATTGTAGGTTGTTGAGAATAATTTTAAGTCATCCTCATTCTTAGAATGACCTGTAGAAGCCTTAATGCGACTCTTCATCAATTTGAGAGTTAAAAAGAGGGAGCCTTGGTCGACCACTTCTAGTTTTAACTTTGCTTGAAATCTCCATAGTTCCCCCTTGCCTGCACTATATTATAAAATTACCTTTGGTTGTCCATTACACAGGAATACAAGGATGGAAGTTCCTTGGATAGCTGTGCTTATTTTTTCAACTTACATTCAACAACTAGATGAAATTAAACTTACAAAACTAAAATGAAACGTCTTTAATCATCCTACAACTACTATAACCATCATAACTACTACTTTTACAATTTGAATTTTTGACTTTCCAAAATTTACTCTAAAATTCAAAAGTCAAACTCAAATTACTACAAGTGAACATGACTTATAACTTCCATAGCCTTCATAACTATTATAACTAATTAACTACCATAACTACCTTAAATATTACAACTATGACATCAATATTAATTAATATATAATAAAGATATAGTCTGAACATCAACATTAATTCTATGTGATCCAACTTCCACTTTTTGCCTTCATGATGTTGAGGAGGTCATTCATCACAAGTTTGCTTAAAAAATAATCTATTGATCTTGATCATTTTGATATTTGATTTGTTTGGAATAGAAGGTTTTATTGTATGGGATAATTGATGAGATAAAGATAATGTGATAAAAAATGTTAGAAGAATGAAAGCTTTGAAGGAAGGGGCATAGGAGGAGAAAAAAATGCAGGAAGAAACCTTAGGAGACACTGATGAATTAATCTCCAAAGTGGATGCCAAAAGAAAACCATCATCTATTCCATTATCACCTTTTTAATTTCATGCTTCTAGGTACTATTTATAATAATAGGCCTTATTCAAAATAACAAAATTAATTTTGAAGGAATACTAAAAAGGCCAACCTAAGCCTGACTGACAAATGACTCTTTAAGCACTGATAATTAACTCAAATATAACTAAAGATGATCACATAATACATTAAGTAATACTGGAAAGCATAAAAATTGAAGTTTACCGCTTGCACTTTGTGGACTCAACATATATGCATAAAGCCTACCACATGAGCTTGCAATGAAGCAATGTCCTAGCATTTCTGTTTTTAGCCTAAAAACCTAATACAAATTACTCCAAGGTCCAAAAAACTGACTACTACCCTTTTTTGTTGGCATGGATATGGCATAGAATGATATATATATATATATATATATATATATATATATATATATATATATATATATATATATATATATATATATATATATATATATATATATATATATATTCTTGCTATGGGATTATGGGTTAATATGTTTATGAATCATTTTTAGCTGGCGCCAGGTATTTTACAAGCCTTGACTTCAAGTTTTTTATACCTGGAATACCATTTTTGGCTGCCAAAGAGGCCTGATGCAGTCACATGTTCAAATAGCAAGTAGGCATGACATGATTTCTACAATGTGAAGCTAATAACTCTTATTGTGTGATTATTTCACCATCAATGTAAAAATTGATTTTCAAATATCATTTTATAACGGGAAAGGAAATCACCCCAATATCTTATAAAGAGATGGAATAAGGAGCTCAATATTTTACTTATTTATTTCCTTTCAATTTTTAAGTCCCTCTCCATGCCTACATTTCCACGACCACCCACTTCTACTAGAGCCCCATATGACTTCGCTTCAATCTCAACCTTACCATCTAAGCAACAACCACATTTCTTTTTATCACGACGCGGCCCGGATGCTCGATTTAACGAGGCGGGGATTAAAAGTCAGACGCTAGGATCTAATCATTTATGTTCATAAACATAACAACATTGAAACATCAAATTATCTTTCCTCATTTGAAGAGCCACTAACAAAATTCTTCAAATACTTAACATTTATCTCAATTCATAAATTCCCTGTTATCAGTTGCACGCCGTCTTCTATAGACAACCTTTTCTTTTTATATCATTTCTAAATCTTTGGAGATTTACCTTAAACAGTTAATTAGTGGAATGAGTTTATGAAGTAAACTCAATGGGTAACTGTTAAAACAATTAACATGAAAATAAAACATACATTGCATATAACCTTTAATATACTTTTTATTCATTCCCTTTCCTTATATTTATTTCATTCATTTCAGTCAATTATTCATATCATATTACAGTTCTTGATAACCTTTATAGAGCTTTAATATTTATTCCTTTTATTCTTTCATTTGTACAGGAGCACCATCTAAATGTACTGAAGGTACAACCATTTCCATTTTCCTTTTCCTTTTTTTAACGTGCACAAGTACGACGTCCTCAATCAGTATTATAAGGGGTGAACTCCTGTAGTTTGCATGCATATCCTTTTCCCTTTCATTTTCATTTTCATTTTTTTAATTTCTTTTTTATTTACTTGTATATCATTCATTCATATATCTACTTTTGATGCACATATTTGTATCAATACATGTATAAAGGCTTTATATCGTTACTTGATATTTTCCTTATATGCATTTTCTTTAAATACAATTTCTTTCACATACATGTATACTTGTATATACATTTCTTATTTCATTAGTAGTAATTATAAAAAAAATAATTCATGAGTCTTAAATGTTTATACAACATTCTTCTTCTAAAATTTTATAGAAAAGAATACAATAAATAAAAGTATGAAAATACCACTTTATTTCTTCATCCAATATTCGTGCAGTTTTAAAAGCCGTTAACTGTTCACAAGAATAGTATAATTTAATTAATATGAAATATCAATTAAATGAATCTATAGGCATTTGAGTTCTTATATAAACCTTACTTCACAAGATTTCCTTTCTTCCTCACAAATCTTCATTCCTACAGTGCCAACCAAGATCTATATTACTTGGATTATTCCAATCTAATTTAAAATATATTTCTCATTATTTATCAATAAAAGAACGAGAATTGAAACATACTCTTAAACTGGTAATTTACCTTTCCTTAAGAAGGAATTTTCAAAGTCTAATTCCTTCTTCCTTCTCTCCCAAATTCTTTCCCCTTGCCTTCAATTCTTTTCTTTTCCTCTATGAAAAGTATCTCTAGTTTTAGATGAAATAAAATAGGATGATTTATACGAAAAAGGAAAGAAAAAAATTAACAAACCTCCTTTCTCATATACCGTTGTTTCCTCCCAATTAGCACTTCGTTAATGATAAAAATGAAAATGAATCGTTAATCCTTATCCTTGAAGACAATTATTTACTAAAATTGGAAAATAGAACTCACCTCGCTCTCGCACGAAGCCCTCGGCCCTCCCCCCCCCCCCCCCCCCCCTGTTTCGCGAAACTGAAGTTGTACTGACCCCTATTGGGATTGCGTCTTTGATTAGAAGGCTGGCCTGTTTGGTTGAAGCGGCCCAGCCAAACCGGATATTGCACTTTTACCTTACAACATTGCAAATTTGTTAGACCAGTTCCTAGTGGACCGGTCCAACTTCAACCGGTCCCTAGTGGACCGGTTCTTATTTACTCCAGGAGAGGCGACGACAATGAGAGAGGGAGAGGAGTAGGGTCCACTAAGAGTTCAAATTCAAACTCCTTGGAGGGAAAGGAGGGGGCGGCAAGAGCTTTTTAGTAATTGTGGATTGATTAATTAATTGTATGCTTTAAGTAGGATGGGGGAATTAGAGTTAGGGTTATGTTTTGATTATTGAGTTCTCTTGGGTTTTTCTTCTTGGTGTCTTGGGCTCTAGATTCATCGTCTAGGGATTGGGAGAGATCGATCCTCCTCTAGAATTGATGATCAATTGTATCTTGCTTTCATTCTTCTTTCTGTTAATATGATTTTTGCAATAAAAACTACTATTTGATGTGATTTTCCTTCAGATTTTGTGAGTTTGTTCGCTGATTTTGTCTCTATTGATAGAAATACTTGAGATCTACAAGTATTACCTATCAAAATTACTTCATAGTAGTTACATAAGTAGTTTCATAATTGATGTTATTGACCTCAGCTGCTTGGACCAAAAAGACATCTATTCAAACTATTAAGGTAGCTAAGTTATAGGAATCGAAGGTTTCCTGGCGTGATTTTATCTTAGTGATCAAATCTTGAGTCATGTGATAGAAGATTAATTTTTGTGAGCAATTCCAATCCATCGCTTTTTTATGTTCTATTTGATATTGATTTACTAACTTTTTTGCTTCATCAACCTTTTCTATCTTCTCCAGATTATATGATATATTCATATTTGCCTCTTATCGCAGACCCATCTGTCTTGTCTTTAAGTTATGCTATTTAGTTATGTCTAACTTTTATTTTTTGCATAGATTCTTTTGCATGGTGGGATTGGAAAAGATGGGAAAAAGAGATAGATTGGATGGCTCTGCAAGGAGTTAACTTGCCTCTGGCATTTAATGGGCAAGAGGCTATCTGGCAGAAAGTTTTTAAGGTAACAAAACATGTTGAATCCATTTATCTTTGGAGTATGCTGTTTTCATTTTTTGCTCGCATGATCTATTATGTAACTTTTAGCTTCTTACTTGCTGAAATATTCAAATATACATTAAAAAGTGTTCTCAAGATATCATCTGCTAGTACTTGTTGAGCAGGTTTATTGAACTCATTTGCCCCAAACTTTTTCCCACCTTTAACTCACTCAATCTCATTCTCCCTGAAGATTGGCA
This sequence comes from Dendrobium huoshanense, assembly GCA_016618105.1. Taxonomy (NCBI): domain Eukaryota; kingdom Viridiplantae; phylum Streptophyta; class Magnoliopsida; order Asparagales; family Orchidaceae; genus Dendrobium; species Dendrobium huoshanense. The sequence continues at coordinate 204,367 of JADPUM010002252.1, read as the reverse complement.
TGAAAAATCCAATATTAATGATTTGATGATTATTTCACTTTTTTTTCACAATTTTCACCATTTGTAATGATCATTAAGAAAATGAAATACAATTTTATTGTTTCAGAGAATGGTGGGTTGAGAGAAAGGATTTTGTCGTTGATTGAAGTTTTACTTGCATTTTTGGAAGAACTTTTGATGTAGGTCATTAATCAGATCAAATCATGTTGCAAATGTCCAATTGGCTACAGGTCAATTTCAAGGAATTAAACCAAGTCATTACTGAATTGAACCAAGTTCAATTTCAAACCTTTTTAGATCTATTTCTATTATGGCCGAATTTCTTTTATCTCTTATTTTTAGTTTGATTTATTTTATTAGGTTTATTTATATCTTTTTGGGATAATATCATGTTTAAATTTAAATGTTTGTTAGGTTGGATGAAATTAGATTCGCTTTCAAATAATTAGCCTTATCCTTTTAATCCTATTTCTATAAATATGGACCCATTATTTGTTATTAAATTATTGATTGGTTGATGAATAATGGAATTTTATTATTTATGAGGCTATTATTCACATTATGTACACGACTCACTTCAAGTTGGGTATGGGAGTTACTTCCTTACCCCTTCGTGAATTTTGATATCAAAACCTTACATAAGATGTCGCATCCATGCCTCACTCTAATCCTTCTAGCTCTAAATTTACAAAGACTTACATTTTGCGGCTTGTTACCCAATCGTAGATTGTAAGGCTATCAGTGATTTAGATTTTCGTGATCACGCTATCCATGAATCTTGCTCATACCTATCTCATGCTCCATGTGTCTTCACCCCCAAAGCTTCCCTGTACATTCCCTGCTCACCAAGTGAGCAGCCTAACGTACATCTTGTATGTGCATCCTATTGTTGTGCATCCACCCTTGCATCCAACGCCATGCAATCATGTAAAAACCCTATCTCATATCGTTTGCCCGGTCATTGTTCCCCATGCCTCCCAAATCAGAACTGCTTCCACCCAACACCGCATGTCAAATATCACATATCCCTTTCAGCCCTTGCTCGTTATCTTGCTTACAACTCCATATGTAACACATGTTTGTTTTGCTTTCAGCCCTCTTAACATGTCCTTCAACTTCAAGCATTGCTCGCAAACCATTGACCGTGCTCGCATGTTGCACCTGCGCTTTTCTTGCATCCTACGAACTTGTAGTCACTTCGTTAGTTACTTTGAAACCATTCACAAAGAACTTCTGCTATAATTCTGTAAGTATACTTGGCATCACCTTCAACAGCTAGAACTTTGCCTCACCATTGGTCGTCTGATATCTACCGCCACTTCTTCAACAAATAAAGTGAGATATACTTATAAGGTGATCAAACTTTTTGTTATAATTTCCATTCATGTTAGGATAATTGTATAACTGTGGCAAATCTTATAACTTTCTATGAATCGTTGTTTGCTTAATCTCTACTTAAAATTAATCTAGCCATGGTCTTGTGAATTACCTATATGGTTAGATTTGCATGCGATTTAACCAAGTGTTGCACCAAAGTTATCATGCTAACTATTATATAATCTTGAATTGAGTTAATTTTTGCATTCTTAAAGTCATTGAAATTGATTTAATAGTGGAAGTAAATTGATTAATTTGCAATAATATCAGCTAATAATTGCTTTAAGTCATTCAACATATCATTTGGATATCCTATTAGGATGCATTTACATAATTCATCATTAATGTTTGTTATCATGACACGCCCTAGAACAAGTTCAAAAATTTGAGGGAATCTTGCCCAAAATTATCAGTTTAAATAACAAATCATTAATAGCCTGATTGCTAATGAGAAAAGTCGTATAAATGAACTTAGTTGCAGTAGACATATCTTGACTCTCTTCATTTCATGCTCAAAGACTACTCATGCTTCTTATGTAACAAAATTCTTGTTATCAGGTAGATTTTATGGGTTTCTCAAGACAAAAGCATAAATAAATGTTTTAGATTTTTTTATTATTTGTAGAAGGCCTTGAAATTATTAAATTCTATTATATTTTCATTAACCTTTCGCTCTCAAATTGATGATTATATTGAGGTAGTAAATTGAAGCCAAAGAAATCTTTAAAGATGTTTGGTTGGAAACATGGTTTAAAATTGCGCAATATGAGGCTCGCCTTGAGGCCCGCCTTTGCGCAATTCCAGTAAAAAACGCCTCGATGCTTACGCCTCGAGTTTTTTTTATGAGGCTTGCGCCTCAACTTGGTTGAGGCCCACCTTGAGGCCCGCCTTGCCTCACTGGCATGAGGCTTACGCCTCACGCTATATATATTAAACTTACATAAATTTTGAAGTAAATGCCCAACATTGGACTCTATAGAAGAAGAGGAAGGGGAGAGAGCAGTTCATCATAATAATGATTCAAATGAAGAACCCCTTAGTGATGACAGTGCTGATGACTTATGAGTTCTTATGTGATATGTCATTGCTATTTATTTTTGGAAATTTGAATTATATGTTAATGAAAAGAATAATGGGGTTTGGGAAAGATAGAATTTTGAGTTGAATTATATTTCATGTTGTCTTATTAATGGTATATTTTGATTTCACTTCATATCTTATGATTTTTTTATGTTTTATAATATTCACTCATTAGTATATAAAAAATTTATCATTTTATGTTTACGCAATCTTTTCATTTTGAGGCTTACGCCTCAAAACGCCGTGAGGCTTACGCCTCGCCTCACGAATGAAAAACGCCTCAATACCCGAATACGCAATTTTAAACATTGGTTGGAAAAAGTCTACGTAATTGGGCTAGCTCATCGTGTAAAATCTCAATTTATCCTAGGCCAATTACAAGTTTTCTAACTAAGTCATAATTGAATTGAGTTGGACCTTTTCAAAGCCTTTTTATGCCAATTTCTATTTATAGCCAAATTTATCTTGCTTTTGATTTTAATTTTTGTTAGGTTTATTTAACTTGTTTTGAATAATATTAAGTTTAAATTTGAACGTTTGGTAGGATAGATAGGATTATATTTGTTTTAAATAACCGGATTTTTTCTTTAGATTTTATTGATATAAATAGGGCTCAAAATTGAATTATTGATTGATTGATTGATGAATGAAAAATATACGACTGTTTGTGATCCAAATTGGTTGCTCTTAAGATCCAAATTATATATATTGATCACTCAAAGTTTTGTATGGGGAGTGTCTTCCTCTTCATTTTTTTTCATCAACTTCCATGGAAGTAGAGAAGTTTTTCCCCTTTAATATAAGAGTACATGATTGATAGAGGGGAAAGCATTAATGGGTTTTATTAGGTTTATGCATTTGTTTGCGATTGCTGTTCTGGCTAATGTGATGTGGATAGGAGTGAGGCGGGAAGTTAAGTAAATGTACTGTTTATGTGCATCTTCAAACAGTGAATGCATATTGTTAAAGGTGATGAAATTCACGGTTAACAGTCAATGAGACTGGCAAGGGAGGGGGAGAGTACGCTTATAGAAGAAGGGAAGTCTCTCCACATTGATAGAAGAACAAATACAATTCTAGCGTTTATGAAGTTTATACGCTTTCCCAGTTTATATTGTTTCTAATGAGATGGGCATTTTTTGGGAGGTGAGGTTGACGGGGCTGGGATCGGTGGTTGATTGGTGAGGAGCTGATCTAGTTTCTCAGCATTAATGAATATAGGACGTTCAAGTTGGCGAAATTTTAGAGGAAATTTTGGATTTATGGTCAATCCATGGCTAACAATCAACTGCATTGACAATTGCAATATTGAGGTTAGCTGGAATGTTCAAAGTGTTATATTTAGATTTATCTTATATTATTTAAGTGATGTTTTTTATCAATGATTGTATAACGTATGACTTAGGTGAATCTGATTTATCATTAGTTTTGTTTCATTTCTATTTTGTGATAAAAGTGAGATGAAATTATGATGACTAAATAAATTTAAGGGCATCATACACTGATGGTTCATAACCATATGCTGTTAACTATTTATGAACTTTAATGCCTACTATTATGAATTTACAAGATTTTCTACCTCCAAGTTCCAATTGTTTTTTCTTTTTTACCTATTGGTCGCTTGTTTAGAAATGCCTTTGCTCTCAGAGATGTGTGCATCCCTAGGAGCGATGGCCTGCTGGCTATGAATTGGATGTTATTTTATTTAGATTTTGAATTGCTTTGGTCTTTTAGTTTTTCTTTCTTTGTTTGCTGATAATGATGTTCCATTTCAGGATTTTGATGTCGGGAATGAAGATCTTGGTAACTTTTTTGGCGGACCGGCCTTTCTTGCATGGGCTAGAATGGGGAATTTACATGGGTAAATAAAATTTTCTTTAATAGGAGCGGCATTTTAAATAAAAAAATCACGACGGCGCTGAAAATTTTGATGGTTTAGGAAATTATGATTTCCGTTAATATTTTGAAAATTAATTTCCAAAATTAGTTTGAAAGAACGTTACATTCTTAAAAAAATAAAATCATTTTTGTTAATTTTTTTTGAATGCACTGTAGGTGGGGTGGACCACTTTCCCAGAATTGGTTGGATCAGCAGCTGAACCTCCAAAAGCTCATACTTCCTCGAATGATTGAGCTTGGGATGACTCCTGGTATATTTTATCATTTTTTTGAGATTTTTGTTTGAAGGCTCAAATTTATATCCAAAGAACACTTTTTCAAATACCAAATAATCGTTTCTCTTTGCTTTTTGGTTTTAGAGGAAGCAAGTTGATATCTATAGGGTTTGAATGTTTTATGGTGATTGTCGTGATTCACAAAAAGATTGTTCCATAATTACCTGAAGTTTCACAAAAAACCACACACGTGTCAATGTCTGCAAGTCTATATATGTAAGTAAATCTAAGCGGCTGCAGCTCTTTCTTGAAAACATAATCCAAATAGTTGAAAGCAGAGTAGTTCTGAAGTATACTAAAACTGCAGGATGAACTATAGATCATGATTAAATGGTTTTTGGATTATGTTGGAAAACAATTGAAATACAATCATTATGCCTCTCAATCTTCTGGTCACTAATTGGGATTCAATTACTCTTGCTTCATTCTTGTGAGACAAATAGCATGTTGAAGTTATCTATTTATGCTATGGACTCTTTAATTCCACCTCTTCCATACATTCTCATCTTTATGCACTTAAAGTTCTTTGTAGTTTATTTGATGGTCTCGTCTTTTTTTTGGTATATCCATAGTTATTCATCCATCTTGTACCTAAAATCAGTCTTCTAGATATGCCTGTGTTTTGGTAGGTGATTGCATTCTCAGTCGAGTGAGTTTGAATTTTCATGCATTCATGTGAAGAAAATTGGCATCTCATTTCCTTTTAATTCCAGGTAAATTTTGTCATGCATCACCGTATTTACTAGTAATATTGTCTCCTCACAATTTTCTTTTAAGGCGTTATTTACTAGTTTATTTGATGGTCTTTACCTTCATTCTTCACACTTGGGATTGCAATATTCATGAAATCTATAAACCTTTTCAGTGCTGCCAGCATTTTCTGGGAATGTTCCTGCAATATTCAGAAAGATATTTCCTACTGCCAACATTACTAGACTGAGTAATTGGTATGCTTTTATTTCTTTCATGATTAATTATTTCAGATTGCAGCACATGTTCTATAATATTAATATCATATTTATATGATTTTATTTTGTTATTTTTCTTTTTGACCTAGATCCATTTTTCTCGGATGATAGATTTGTCAAGCATGTGTACTTTGTTGTATTTCACATTTCTCCAAAACTCTCTATAAAAGGCTGAATTATATGCTTATAGTGTTAGACATGGATATATGATCACCCAATTTAATTATTTTTAAATCTCTGGTTAATGCCTGAAATATGCTATCACCTGTTTTCAGCGCAATTTTAGGGAGTGAATACGCCATTTTTACCTTCTATAAAATTGCAAAGTAAATTTCATTGCTTGGTTCACACTTATCAAACATTCCGTATTCCTTTGCTTGGATAGGTCTACTTGGCTAATCTCTTTCAAGTGAGATTTAACCTTTTTGACGGATAAGTAGACAAGATTTATCCATTTTATGCTTTGCTTGCCTATGCTTAATTGGTTTATAGACATGGTTATAGGGGCGGAAGTGCGGAACCACTTGCTTCTTAGAGGGGGGGGGGGGGCAATTGGCCAAAATTTTTTTTTATAGCAGTAAAAAAAAAGAAATAATTATAAGAGAGTACTTTTTTTGCCAAATATTTTTTTTGCTCCCCCTAAAAAACTCTTTTGTTCTAACTTATCCTAAAATATTAATATATTTCTTCACATTTAGTTCTAATATTCTCTTTCATGCTTTTCATGACAATTTAATTAAACTTTTTTTTTTATTTTTCTTGCTTATTTTTTTTTTAAAACTTTTCGTAACATATAGATATATAATATTATTTTTTTTATATTTAATTATTCTTGTGTTGTATTTGCCCCTTTTCAAAATTGAAGCTGGTTTCCGCCCCTCCATGGTTAGTAGTTTGTGTAGGTTATGCTTTTACATAAAGGCATTGATAGTTTTACTTTTAACTCATTCTAACTCACCTTTATCATGGATCATCAACAATATCAACTTAATTCCTATTTACAGGGGTATATATGCTTATCAATACTAGCTGATAGCTTACATATACAACAACAATAAGCCTTTATCCCACTAAGTGGGGTTGGTTATATGAATCCTTTTTTTCTTTTGTATCTTAAGAGTCAAATTTTCATTTAAATCTAATTTAAAAAATGTCATTACTAATACTAATACTCTAACCAAGTTTTTTTTGGGTCTACCTCTACCTTTCTTAACATTGGCCATATCTAATACATCTACTATCCTAATAGGTTATTGGAAGGCCGACATTTTATGTGATCGCTAAGATGACTCTCTCTAATCTTACTTGCCATTGGAGCTATTCCAACCTTTTCACATATATGCTTGTTTCACATTCTATCTCTAAGTGTAAAGCCACTCATCCATCCGATAATCTTCATCTCTGCAACACTTAAATTAAATTTATGCTTCTCTTTTAATGGCCAAAATTCTGCGCCATAAAGCATTATAGGTCTCACCACCATCTTATAAAATTTTCCTGTAAGTTTAAGGGATAGTTCTCCATCACACAACAGGCTCGATGCATTCCTCCACTTCAACCATCCAACTTGAATTATGCTAATAATATCCACATCTATTTCACCATTACTTTGAACAATAGACCCAAGATATCTAAAATGCGCTCTTTTTAATGACTTTATCACCTAATGTCACAATCCCACTACTAGATCTATTACTTGTAAAATTACACTCAATGTATTTAATTTTAGGTTACTCAAACAAAGAACTTTTAGACTCTAAGATTGACCTCCATAGTATAATACCCAAAATATCCAAAATGAATGTAAGTATAAAAGTCCTCTTTTAAATTCGAACATGTTGACATACAACAACAACAACATCAAGCCTTTGTCCCACTACGTGGGATCGGGTACATGAATCCTTTTTCGCCATTGTGTCCGGTTAAAAGCCAAATTCTCATCTAAATCTAATAAATAAAGATCATTTCTAATATTTTCTAACAAAGTCTTTTTAGGTCTACCTCTACCTTTCTTAACATAAGCCAAATCTAATACCTCAACTTTCCTAACTGGGTCATCGGAAGGGCTTCCATTTAATGTGACCAAACCATCTAAGGCGACTCTCTCTAATCTTATCTTCCACTGGAGCTACTCCAACCTTTTCACGTATATGCTCATTTCGTATCCTATCTCTAAGGGTCAAGCCACTCATTCACATAAGCATCCTCATCTCTGCAACACTTAGTATTATGCTTCTCTTTTAATGGCCAACATTCGGCACCATAGAGCATTGCAGGTCTCACCACCATCTTATAGAATTTTCTCTTAAGTTTTAGGAGGACTTTTCTATCGCACAATAAGCCCGAAGCATTCCTCCACTTCAACCATCCAACTTGAATTCTGCTGATAATATCCCTATCAATTTCACCATCACTATGAACAATAGATCCAAGATATCTAAAACGTGTACTCTTATTAATGACTTGATCGCCTAAAGTCACAATCTCCTCACTAGGTCTATTTCCACTAAAATTACACTCTAAATATTCAGTTTTAGATCTGCTCAAAGCGAAAACCTTTAGACTCTAAAGTTGACCTCCATAATTCAAGTTTACCTTCAACTCCAACTCTAGTCTTATCAACAAGAAGAATATCATCAGCAAAAAGCTTGCACTAAGGTACATCCTCTTGCAAATGTCTAGTTAAGAACATCCATGACTAAAGCAAAAAGATATGGATTTAAGGCTGATCCTTGATGTAATCCAATCGAAATATGAAAATACTTGGTCAAACCACCTTGTGTTTGAACACAAGTAATAAGCTCCTGCATACATATCTTTAATGATTTGAATATAAGCACTATTAACTCCTTTCTTTTCAAAAAACTCTCCATAACACGTCTCTTGGAACTGTATCACGTGCTTTCTCTAAATCAATAAATATCATATGTAGATCCTCCTTATTCTCTCTATATTTCTCCATCAAACCTCTCAATAAATGTATGGCTTCCATAGTAGACCTACCCGGCATGAATCCGAATTGATTTTGAGAAACATTAGTATCACGCCTCAACCTATGCTCCATAACTCGCTCCTATAATTTTAAAGTATGACACATTAACTTAATTCCTCTATAATTCACACACTCTTGTGCATCACATTTATTCTTAAAAATAGGAATTAACACACTCATTCTCTACTGATTTGGACATCTTTTTAGTCTTCAAAATAATATTAAAAAGTTTAGTAAGCCAAGAAATTCCTTCATCTCCTAAGCATTTCCACATCTCTATTGGAATATCATCAGATCCAACAGCTTTTCCACATTTCATTTTCTTTAAAGCCTCTCTAACTTCGGTTTTACTTATACGCCGATAAAAACAAAAATCTTTATTTTCATTTAGGGTGATAAAGTCACTAAAGTCAATCATATTTTCACATTCTTCATTAAAAAGTTTAGCAAAATATCTCAACAAATCTTTACTACTTTTTTGAATATCATCTTCTAAGAAAAAGTACTTTTTTGATCTTCATCCTTAATACACTTCACTTGAACTAAATCTTTACTACTCTTATCTCTTTGTTTGGCTAACTTATACATATATCTTTCTCTCTCCTTAGTATCTAATTCTATTATATAAATCATTAAAAACTAAACTTCTTTGCATCGCAAATAGTTTTCTTTGATTCCTTACGAGCCTCTTTATAGCTTTCCCAATTATCAGAATTTTTACATCTAAACAAATTTTATAACTAATCTTTTTATTTTTTATCTTTTCTTGCACATTTGGATTCCACCACAAACTATTTTTACTATTAGGAGCTTTTCTCTTTGAAACTCCCAGCACATCTTTTGCAATATTCTTAATATCACAAGCCACTTTTTCCCACATAATATTGGCATCCTCATGCACAGATAAAATCTTAAGATCTAAAATCTTACTCTCAAAAATATTTTTGTTAATATTCTTTAAATGCCCCCATATAATCCTAGAATATCATTTTACTTTATTTTTTATTATCTGCCCCTTTAACTTAAAGTCCAAGACTAATAATCGATGTTGAGTAAATAAATTTTCGCTCAGAATAACTTTACAATCTTTACAATATAAACGATCTAATTTTCTTATAAGAAAATAGTCAATTTAAGTTGTACTATATCCATTTTTATAAGTGATGAGATGCTCATTCCTTTTCTTAAATATGATATTAGCAATTGAAAAATCATAAGCTAAACAAAAATTTAATATGGTCTTGCCACATTCATTTGTTGTTCCAAAATCGTAGCCTCCATGAATGCTTTTAAAATCATCTACCTCTCTACCAACATGTCCATTTAAATCTCTTCCAATAAAAACTCTTTCTTTTAGAGGTATCTTTTGTAATAATTCTTCTAAGTCATTCCAAAAATTAAATTTAGAACTCATATCCAAACGTAATTGAGGAGTATAAGCACTTATAATATTAACAATCTTATCATCAACAACAATCTTTAAAGCTATAATTCTATCTCCAATCCTATTAATTTTTATAACATTATCCTTCAAACTCTTATCTATAATAACACCTACACCATTTCTAGTACGACTCTTACCCGAATACCAAAGTTTAAATCCTAAACTATCAATTTCCTTAGCCTTCTCTCCAACCCATTTAGTTTCCTGAATGCACAAAATATTTATCTTCCTATGAATCATAATATCTATTAATTCTATTAATTTTCCTGTAAGGAAATTTATATTCCAAATTTATATCCTAATTTTAATTTCATGGACTAGCTTCTTTGCCCACATTCGTCCTTTGATAGGGTGTCAATTTTTTACACGATACCCGAAATCCGACCCAAACCCGACCTGGAAAAATCTAGGTTCGGGTCAACCCGAACCCGAAACGGGTTTGGTTCGGGTTGAGCAAATCAACCCGTTTTTAAAATCTGGTCGGGTTCGGGTTGACCCAACAACCCGAAATTGACCCGAAAGTGACACTAAAACTTATATTTGACCCGAAAACCCGAGATTGGCACGGTTTTGACCCGAAAATCGAATATTGACCCGATTTTAACCCGAAAATTAGCAATTTTAGGTCAACTTCGGGTCATTTGTGTTGGGTCGGGTTGACCCGGAGCTGTATCGGGTCGTGTTCGGGTTCGGAAACCTGACCCATTTTTAAAAATGGGTCGGGTTCGGGTTGACCCGAACAGTGCCTGGTCAGTTCCGGGTTCGACCTGAACCCGACTCGCTGACTCGAATTGACACCCCTAGTCCTTGATGTGGGAACCCTTGCCATATAGAAGTAAAATTCTTACTCTAATCTATTTAATTAATTTTATAATTGTTAAGTATAATTTAATTAGCAGTTAACTTAAATATTGAGTATTAGTTAAAGTATTTAATTAGCACTTCATCTTGATTATGTTTATGATCACATGTATTTTAATTTATTTTAGTTATTTTGCATGAATATGGTCGTATATGTATGAAATTTTTTATGTAAAGGGTAATCTTTAGCAATGTTAATGATTTCGTAAACCCTAAAAAAGGGTAAATATTCATAAACTATTGAATGAGCAGAATGTGCAAATAAAGCGCAACTAAAGTGCAACTAAAGCGTAGCTAAAATGCAACTAAAGCGCAGCTAAAGTGCACCTAAAATGCAGCTAAATGACAGCTAAAGAGCACCTAACGGACAGCTAAAGGACAACAAAATGGCAGCTAAAGCACAACTATGTCATCAAAAGCATATGTCATTAGGACTAAAAATGATGACTATATATAAAGTGAAATAAGTTATATATGTAGGATAGGCTCGCACAAGTAAATGTGAAAGATCCGACGAGATAAGCCTGTACTCTCAATTCTAAAAGTTGGAAAATTTGACTCAACCCTGAATGAGAGAACAACTTCCATTCTAAAAGTTGGGAAGTTGGACCCAACCTTGAATTGAAAAGCTGAAATGGTCCAAAAGCTTATAGCCTTTATATGACTTATTTAAAGATGTGGAACAATTTTGGCAAGATAAATAATACTGCTAGGCACTTTCAGGCTCAATATGACATTTCAATATGTGTTTTAATTATGTTAGCATAATTAGGTATTTCTTAATTGTTTGTTATTATTTCTTATAAATTGCTTGTGTATTTCGTTGGGCCTAGCTCATTAGCAGTGGTTGTAGTGCAGGAAAGGGGAATGAGCATTTGAGATAATAAAAAGAGCTGATCGTTCTTTTGTTGTATATATGTTTTGGGTGAGCAAAGAGATCTAAAATAAAGATCTGAATGCTAAATGTACAGTCTTTTGGGTATGTGAAGTAATATTAAAAGTTTTAATAGAGCTCTATGTTTACTTTAATTATATTTGATGTTCATTACGAGACATTATATGCTTCCCATTATTAATTATGGAATTAGTTAGGTTGACAAGTTAGAATATTCTAAATAGATTTCTTTTACTCGCTCCATTCTGAAAGTAGTGGCTAAGAATTGGTATTAGTATGAAGGAACCGATTTGGATTTTTCTTCTTTGTTATATTCTAGATTGACTGTTAAGGGGTAGGCCAAACTGGGGTGTGATAGAAATTGATGTCAGAGCCAAATCAAGATAAAAGGGAAGCATAATTAGATTTAGAAGAAAAAGTAGGGTGAGATATAATGAATATGATATATACAGAGCTACAGGTTGAATCAAGTTTTATTGGAATTGTGCATTCATTTTAATACAATAACATACTTATTTAATGCTTTGAATGATCATGTTTATTATCATGAGTATATGTATTATATGAATTATCTATATGTATACAGATAGATATGTCTGAGGAGTTGCCAGAAAGAATGACTATTCAGTCTTCCAGGCCAGATACGAAACCAAGAATGCATGAGGGAAACAAGTCTAAGGAGCTTCAAGATATTGTGCAATTGATCTCACAAGTGGTAAGATAAAATGACATCTATGAATAAATATTCTACTAGCGGTAGATCCAGATCTGAAAATGATAGTGAAGTAGATCGACATTTAAAATTATTTCAGACTTTTAAACCACCAACATTTAAGGGTGCAAGTGATCCAACCGTAGCGGAAGACTGGTTGTTAAAGATGGGAAAGATTTTAGATGGCATGATCTGTCCTGAAAATAAAAAAAGTACCATTGGCTACATTTGTCTTAAAACGAGAAGCAGAAAGATGGTGGCAAGCACAACATAAAGAAAAATTTGGGCAGATGCATATTACTAACATACAGTGGGATGATTTTGTGAAAGTCTTCAGAGATTGGTTTATTCTTTATTCAGTTAGATTAGCTCTGCAAGATAAATTCTTCAATCTGACTCAAGGTTCTAAAACAATTATGCAATACGAAGCTGAGTTTACTTCCTTGTCTCGCTACGCACCTCATTATACCAGCACCCAAGAGGAGAAATGCCACAGATTTTTGCGGGGACTCAGAGTTCAACTACGACTAGCATTGACACCTTTTGATATCAGTGAATTTTTGATCTTAGTGGAGAGAGCTAGAAGAATTGAAAATGAACTGAAGTTTCTCTAAGTATAATTAGGAATAACTACACTTAGGAAAAAGGAAGATGTTTGAAAAAGATGATCGATTCATAAATAAGAAGCTAAAGTTTAATGATAAACAGAAGCAAGGTCAGCTTGAGAAACCCTTGTGTGAACAATGTGGAAAGAAGCATTTTGGTCAGTGTTTGGTGGGATCTAGAAGATGTTTTAAATGTGGTGAGATGGGTCATCGCAAGATGGATTGCCCTCAAGAGAAAATAACTAATATCAGGCCACAAGGACATCAGGAACATGTACCACATAGGAGATATGTGGAAGGAGGCAATCAAACAGGAAAAACTAAGTTCCAAGGAAGTCCAGTAGTACAAGGAAAACCACCTGTTCAGTTAAAAGGAGAAGCATCAGATCTTAAAGACAATCAACCTGTGAAAGCTAGAGTGTATGCCATTACCCCCCAGGAGACTAAGAATTCAGAGGAAGTGGTTACATGTATACTTTTGATTTCTAACAAGTTTGGTAGATTTCTTTTTGATTATGGTGCATCCCATTCATTTATTTTTGAAGAATTTCTGCTCTGATTTATCTGTGGAGACTGCATGTTTTACGCCTACCTTACGTGTTATGATGCCAACGTGGGATAGTTTGCCTGCCAATAGGATGTGCCTTATAAATTTGAATATTCAAGGTTACAAATTTTCAACAGAATTGATTATAGTGCCTATTAAAATGTTTGACATCATCTTGGGGATGGATTGGTTAATTAAAAGCATTTTGCTACAATCCAATGCTGGAAGAAGGGAATAAAATTTAATTTACCAAATGAGAAGCCTTTTTATTTTTCCTGTGAGAAAAATGCAACATCCTCTCTTATTAGTGCAGTGAAGATTGGTAAATACATAAGAAGGGGTGAGTTAGTATTTTTGGCTAAAATGAAAGTCTTAAATAAAGATGTTCAAACATTGCAGAATGTTCCAATTGTCTCTTAATTTTCAGATGTATTTCCTTGGAGAATTATCTGGATTACCACCTGAAAGAGAAGTTGAATTTAGTATAGAATTGCAGACAGGAATATCAGCAATTTACAAATCTCCTTATAGGATGTCTCCTAAAGAATTGCAGGAGTTAAAAACTCAGTTACAGGAATTAATGGATAAGGGATTTATCAGGGACTAGTCATTCTCCTTAGAGTGCACATGTACTTTTTGTTAAGAAGAATGATGGATCCATGAGAATGTGTATTGACCATGGTTTAAAATTGCGCAATATGAGGCTCGCCTTGAGGCCCGCCTTTGCGCAATTCCAGTAAAAAACGCCTCGATGCTTATGCCTTGAGAGCTTTTTTTATGAGGCTTGCACCTCAACTTGGATGAGGCCCGCCTCGCCTCACTAGCATGAGGCTTATGTCTCACACTATATATATATATATTAAAATTTACATAAATCTTGATGTAAATGCCCGACATTGGACTCTATAGGAGAGGAGGAAGGGTAGAGAGTAGTTCATCATAATGATGATTCAAATGAAGAACCCCTTAGTGATGATAAGTGCTGATGACTTATGAGTTCTTATGTGTTATGTCATTGCTATTTATTTTTGAAATTTGGAATTATATGTTAATGAAAAGAATACTGGGATTTGGGAAAGATAGAATTTTGAGTTGAACTATATTTCATGTTGTCTTATTATTGAGATATTTTGATTTCACTTCATATCTTATGCTTTTTTATGTTTTATATTATTCGCTCATTAGTATATAAAAAAATTGATCATTTTATGTTTACGCAATCTTTTGATTTTGAGGCTTACGCTTCAAAACGCATCTTGAGGCTTATGCCTCGCCTCACGAATGAAAAACGCCTCAATACCCGAATACGCAATTTTAAACATTGGTATTGACTATAGATAACTGAACAAAGTAAACTTTCAAGAACAAATATCCATTACTATGAATAAATGATTTATTTGATCAGTTAGCAGGTGCCACAATATTTTCCAGAATTGATTTAAGAAGGCAGATGTCAGTAAGACAGCTTTTGGGATTAGATATGATCATTTTGAGTTTAGAGTCATGCCGTTTGGGTTAACAAATGCTCCTTCTATCTTTATGGATATGATGAATCGAATTTTCAAAGACTTCCTAGATAAGTTTGTGATTATTTTTATTGATGACATCCTGGTATACTCAAAGACTGATGAGGAACATGCTGAACATTTAAAAATAGTTTTGGAGACATTGAGGAAAAATCAGTTGTATGCAAAATATTCATAAAGTGAATTTTGGCTAAGAAGTGTTTCCTTCTTAGGACATTATTAATGGGGAAGGAATTTCAGTAGATCCACAGAAAGTGAAAGCAATTGTGGAATGGCTTATACAAAAAAAATTATAGAGGTTCGTAGTTTTATTGGACTAGCAGGATATTATAGAAAATTTATTAAAGGATTTTCACAAAGTACTATGCCTTTATCCAAACTATTGAGGAAGGAGTTAAAATTTGAATGGACAATTGAATGTAAAAACAACATTCAAGCTTTAAAAGAGCATCTAACTACAACACCAATATTGACACTTCCCACAGTAATAGAATGATTTTAGATTTACAGTGATGCATCTTTAAAAGGTTTGTGATGTGTTTTAAAGCAGAATAGAAGAGTGATTGCTTATGCATCCCGACAGTTGAAGCCCCATGAAAGAAATTATCCCACTCATGATTTGGAGTTGGCTGCAGTAGTATTTGGTTTGAAGATTTGGAGACATTATCTATATGGGGTAAAATATGAAATTTTCACTGATCACCAGAGTCTAAAATACATATTTTTGCAAAAGAATTAAACTTGTGACAAAGAAGATGGTTGGAACTCATTAAAAATTATGATTTGGATATCCAATATTGTCCAAGAAAAGCCAATATTGTAGATGCTGCTTTGAGTTGCAAGTCTACAGGAATGATGAACTAGATGATTACTCAGGAGGTTCAATTAATCAAGGAAATGGAAAATTTGTAATTGGAGACTAGAAACTTAAAAAAATGTGGAATATTTACATCAAATGACCGTAAAGCCCACTTTAACAGATCGTATCAAAGAAGTTCAAGAGCTTAGTATTGAATCTTCAAAATTGATAGAGCAAATCCAGTCAGGGAAAAGACCCGATCATTCTGTTGATGTTGATGAAATCATTAGGCATAAATCTTAGTTGTGGGTACCCAGTGATCCGGAGTTGAGAAGAGAAATTTTGCAAGAAGCTCATCATTTTGGCTATACAATTCATCCGGGCAGTACCAAGATGTATAAAGACTTGAAAGTAATATTTTGGTGGTCGGGTATGAAGAAAGATGTTGCTGATTATGTGGCTAAGTGTGAAGCATGTCAAATTGTGAAAGCTGAACATCAAAGACCTAGTGGATTATTGCAATCACTACCTATTCCCGAGTGGAAGTGGGAAGAAATTGCAATGGATTTTGTCATGGGATTTTCCCGATTTAAACAAGGACATGATAGTATTTGGGTGATTATTGATGGACTAACAAAATCATAGCTCACTTCTTGCCTATTAAGCAAACTGATTCAATAGATAAATTGGCGCGCTTGTATGTAAAAGAGATTGTTAGATTGCATGACATTCCAAAACTTATTGTCTCAGATAGAGATGGTCGATTTACTTCTAGGCTGTGGAAAAACATTCAAGAAAGTTTAGGCACAAATCTGCATTTCAGTACAGCTTTTCACCCTCAGATTGATGGTCAATCAGAAAGAACCATCCAATTACTGGAAGACTTATTGAGATTATGCATTTTGAATTTTAAAGGTAGTTGGGAAGATCACATACCATTAATAGAATTTGCCTACAATAATAACTATCAATCTAGTATACAAATGTCGCGTATGAAGCACTTTATGATAAAAAATGTAGTACTCCCTTAACTTGGGTTGAGGTAGGAGAAAGACAACTAATGGGTCCAGAATTAGTTGATGAAACAACAAGAAAATCATATTAATTAACAGATTAAAAGAACCATGACCCCAAGCACAGAGCAGTAGAGTTTGAAGTGGGTGACTTTGTATTCAATTACTGGTACAAAGACTAGAAGTAAGTATAAAAGTTCTCTTTTAAATTGATAGAAGTAAAATTCTTACTCTAACTATTTAATTAATTATATATTAAGTATAATTTAATGCATAACTCACTACAGGAAAAACGCAAACCGGCGGTTTTTTCCGGCGGTTGAATTACCGGCGGTTTTGAATGATACCGGCGGTTAGAGGTAGTTGGGTTTTAATTGTTGCGGCGGTTTTCCGGCGGACCGCTGGTAACCACACCGTCGGTTTTCCGGCGGTTGGACCGCCGGTATAATAACCGCCGGTAGCCGCCGGTCACGTACCGGCGGTTTTCTGGCGGTTTAAAACTGGCGTCGTCTGGTTCGTGGACCGCCGGACGGCGCCGTTAGACCGCCTACCGGCGATGGACGGCGGTTATAGCCGTCGGTATACCGACGGTTTAAACCGTCGGGTGTCCATCTAGAACCGCCGGCGACCGTCGGTAACCGCCGGTAAATAGTACGGCTTATCTTGTCCGTCCGGTATCATCGTTTCCGGCGGCCAAACCGCCGGTTGGCGAAACCTGTAGCACCTGAAAAAAAAATGAAGCATCCCCTCTATTTGAGGGAGGTTACCCTGATGCAGAAAAAAATGTTGGGCAACACGACACTATATTCATCACAGCCAGAAAATACAACAAAATCAAAAATTCATCATAACATTACAATTACAAATTCACAAGATAGTTCAGATAATGTTACAATCACAAGTTCAGAAGTTCACAAGTTCTAATTAATACATTTCAAACATAATAAACAACTCATCGGTATCCTCACTGTCTGCAGATGGGTCCTGTTGGTCCTTCTAGATTTTTATGCTTTGAGGACTTAATAGCTCTAAAAGAACAAAAGCTTATCCAATGTTGCATTTAAATAAAATAAACAATTTGGGGCCTAAAGGGGCAAGGTGGTACCCTGGTTGACTTGGTCAACCGGGTGACCCAGGGTACAGTCTAGGCTATTACAAATTTTTGATTTAATTCAAATGCTCCTAAAAATCCTCCACAAAATGCTCATTCAAAACTTATTATAACTAATCATATCATTAATCATAACTATAACCACACGAAACCCTGCAAGCTCCATCTCTTTTTTGTATGGACTCCACCCTGCAAGCCCTCAAATCTCAAAAGCCGTCATGCAAATACAAACTAATTAGGGTATACAATCATTTATTTTTCATTCCAAACTAAATTAGCTATCAAAATCCTATTCAAAACAACGACCAATATTCCTAAAGAAAAAATATTGCTCTAATTCCTATTCTTTGAAAACAATAATTGAAAATTTCTTTGTTGGTATTTATCACTCCCCGCATAACACTCCTTAAACAAGAAAGAAAAGAAAGTAGATATAAAGGAAAAGAAAGGTGCACAAAAGTCTTCTTCTTGTATTTTTAAAACATCTATTTATTATTACTTTCTTGTCAACTTTTCTTGTAAACGGAAGCAAGAAGATAATTTTGTTTCTTTTTGAGTGTGAGAGGAGATAACATTGGTATATGAAGAGCTTACAGCTTTCAGTGGAGGAGAGGGAGGAAAAGATGTGGAGCTTCCTAGGAAGAATAAAAATTAGATTTTGGAGGGAAAAGGAAGATTAAACGCACCATGTCATTAAGTGGGATGTAACTTTTTTCATCATCTTAGTAACAAGATAACAATGTCCAAGGAATTAGGAGCAAATTATTCTTTTTTTTTTAAATGAAATGGAATTTTATAAATTATCAATGGGGGAAGTGGGCTCCTATTTTTTTTAAACAAGCGTTAATATGATTTTGAGAAACTTTAGTATCACACCTAAACCTATGCTCCATAACTCTCTCCCACATTTTTAAAATGAAACATTAACTAAAAAGATTAACATGGTGCACCAAATAATCAAAGAAAAACCATAAAAAATAACCTTAAAATAGAAAGATCGTTTGGGGTCGGAATCGGTCGGTGGTCGGGCGTCGGAGTAACTCGTCGGCGGCGGTCGGACTGGGGTCGGCGGCGGTCGGAATGGGTTCGGCGGCGGTCGGACTGGGGTCGGCGGTCGGAGTTCCTTCTCGGGGGCTTCGGACAAGCGGAGGAGCGAGCGACCGAGAGAGAGAAGGAAAGAGTGAAAATAAATGAGCGGAGCGAGGCGGCTCGAAGGGCTTTTACCGGCGGTTTTCCGGCGGTCTGGACCGCCGGAACAAAATCACTTATCAACGGCGGTTTAGACCGCCGGTAAACCGCCGGTTTATCTTGATGTCCGACGGTTTTCCGGCGGTTGGACCGCCGGATTAAAACACTTATAACGGCGGTATTCGACCGCCGGTAAACCGCCGGTTCATGTTATGTCCGGCGGTTTGCCGGCGGTTTATAGACCGTCGGTATACCGGCGGTGTTGTTAAGCCGCCGGTTTGGCCATCGTTAGAGTCTGACGGCTAGACCGCCGGCGACGCCGCCGGTAATACCGACGGTCCATAAACCGCCGGTGCAAACCGCCGGTATTTGACATTTTTCCTGTAGTGACTTAAATATTAAGTATTAGTTAAAATATCTAATTAGCATAACTTTAATGTATAGCTTTTTATTACTTAATTTATTGTAGCAATTCCACTTAAATCAGCATGCATAAAGCTGATGGGATCCTATGGCTGGGAATGAATGGAAGAGTTAGTAGAGTTATGAGCTATTCCACTTAAATAAACATGCATAATGCTGATGGGATCGTATGGCTGAAAATGAATGGAAGGGTTATTGGAGTTAGGAATGTAAATATAATGATAATAGTATAATAAGTCTGTTCTATTGAGGCATTAACATTTCCTTTTCCCCACCCGTCCCTCTCTGGACATTGAACATCAGTAGTTTTCAAGCCGCAAGTTAAGGAGCGAGAGTTGCTACTTGGGGGATGGTTGTTGTAAACTGCTGTTAAGGTAAATTTCAGAGAACACAATTAAGGGAAAAAAAAAGAAATGGTTACCATTACGGTTGAAATTCTGGAAGTCCGTTTAAATGCTGAATTACTTGCTAAAATTAGTGTTATGCTGTTTGAAGTGCAATTTTTGCTTAAGTCATCAAGATAAGGATTTAATGGAATGAGAAAGAGTACAATTGAGCTTGTATACAAGAGAAAAGGAAGACAAAGTATAGGAAAACAAATTCGTAGCGAGGTGAGATACCCAAACAAGGTTATAAGAATTAGTAAATGTTTTATTATTGCACTCATCTTGATTATGTTTATGACCACATGTATTCTAGTTTATTTTAGTTAGTTTGCATGAATATGGTCGTATATGTATGAAATTGTTTATGTAAATGTTAATCTTTAGCAATGTTAATGATTTCGTGAGCAAAAAAGGGTAAATATTCATAAACTAGTGAATGAGCAAAAAGTGCAACTAAAGCGCAACTCAGCTAATGCGCAGCTAAAGTGCACCTAAAGCGCAGCTAAAGGGCAACAAAAGGGCAGCTAAAGCGCAACTATGTCATCAAAAGCATATGTCATTATGGCTAAAAAAGATGACTATATAGAAAGTGAAATAAGTTATATATGGGGGATATGCCCGCACAAGTAAAGACGAAAGACCCGACGAGGTAAGTCTATACTCTCAATTGTAAAAGTTGAGAAATTTGACTCAACCCTGAATGAGAGAACAAATTTCATTCTAAATGTTGGGAAGTTTGACCCAACCTTGAATTGGAAAGTTGAAATGCTGCAAAAGTTTATAGCCATTATATGACTTATTTAAAGATGTGAAACAATTTTGACAAGATAAATAATACTGCTAGGCACTTTCAAGCTCAATATGATATTTCAATATGTGTTTTAACTATGTTAGCATTGTTAGGTATTTCTTAATTGTTTGTTATTATTTTTTATAAATTGCTTGTGTATATCATTAGGCCTAGCTCATTAGTAGTGGTTGTACAGTAGGAAAGGGGAAGGAGCCTTTGGGACAATAAAAAGAGGTGTCCGTTCTTTTGGTGTATATACGTTTTGGGTGAGCAAAGAGATCTAAATAAGATCTGAATGTTAAATGTACAGCTTTTTGGGTATGTGAATGAATATTAAAAGTTTTAATAGAGCTATGTATTTACTTCAATTATATTTGATATTCATTAAGAGACATTATATGCTTCCCATTATTAATTATGGAATTAGATAGGTTGGCATGTTAGGAGAATCTAAATATATTTCTTTTACTCACTCCATTCTGAAGGTAGTGGCTCAGAATTGGTGTTAGTATGAAGGAACCGATTTAGATTTTCCTTCTATGTTATACTCTAGATTGACCGTTAAGGGGTAGGCCAAACTGGGGTGTGACACATAGGGTGCGTTTGGGACGGTTGTAGCTGTCGGTAAAGTAGGTTGTGAAATTGTTGTACAGAAAGTTGCTTCCTGAAGTTGCTTTATATAAATCATTATATTTTGTTTGGATAGCGTAGCTGTAGAACTGTTGTGCTGCAGCTGTATGAGAACAATTTACCTTCACACCCTTATATATATTTAGATGAAATATATAATTTTTTAAAATTTAATTTTTTTTAAATGTATATGATAATCAACTAACAATTCTAAATCAAAATTGTATCACTTCTTAAGTTGGTACAATTTTTTTTTAAATATATTAAAGCTGCCAATTTTTTTTTAAAATATTGTTGTAAAAAATAAATTTTTATTAAAAATATTTCTAAGTCGTACAAAAAATAATAATAATAAAAAATTATAATTACGATTTCAAAAGCTACGTAAAAAATTTTATTCATGCCTTAATGTTAATGCTTTTGATAAAATTTGAATAAAATATGTTAAAATTTGCTGACTGCTAAGGAAATTATACCTAGAAGAAGGAATGAACGCCTTATACAACTAACATCAAGTCTACCTAAAATAACATGAGCAATGTCTACAGCCAACGCATCACACTAGATTTCATTGGTTAAAACATATTGAAAGTAAGATCAAATCAAACTACAAGATCCAAATAAAATTAACCAGTTGGCCTGAAGAAGCTTGCCATATTCACTAAAAAAAGAAAAAAGTAATGCAGCTATTCACACACACACACACACACACACACACACACACACATATATATATATATATATATATATATATATATATATATATATATATATATCAGCATATGATTCACAAACTTAATCAAATAAAACTGAACATGATATCAAACATATGAAACTTCCTAATTCATCTCATCCATCAATGCATCTGTGATTTTCTCTCGTAAATGGACCATCTCCTCTGCTCCTCCATCTCGTACTTCCCGATTAAAATCATTACCTCCCGTCTCTATTATTAATTGCCCAATTCTATACTCATATGCCTCCTCTAGTATATATGTTCCGTCCGCATCACATATATTGAAATCAGGGTCTTCCCGACTGGGATGTCGATGTATGTAATTATGCAATGCCATGGTTGCTATCACTATTTTTATTTATTTTTTGAATGAATATGTAGGCATATATCGTAGTATGACCCACTTCTTCTTCCAAACACCAAATGATCTCTCAATTACACCTCTTAAGGAAGAGTGTCGCTTGTTAAAAGTTTCTTTCCTCCCGCGTACTAATTGGCTTCCTCTTTCAAAATCAGGGATATGATATTTGGTATCTGGAAATGGCTTCAAAAATCCCCGTTGCATCTGATAACCAGCATCAACAACATAATATTTTCCTGTTATAAAGTACATGTACTTTAGTATAAGTTCTATTACTACTAACGTTACAACAATATAGAACGTACCAGGAGGTGGCATGGGAAAGTTATTATGCCTATTACGAGTTGCAAATTTAAAAATGCGACTGTCATGTGCACTTCCTTCCCATCCTGCCATGATAAAAGTGAATCACATGTTAAAGTCACATACAGCCATAACATTTTTAAAGCATGATCTCCGGTAGCAACAACACCTTGGAACATAAGATATAACTTATCTTCAAGCTCAGGATCAATGCCACAGTATCTAAACTTTTTTGCATTTGACACAACCTAGAAAGAAAGATTCAATTTACAGAACTTGAAGGCATAACATGAATGTTGAATTAGACTAATATATGAAACGTATAAATTTTTTTATTTACCTCTAATTTCTCTTTCCACCTTTCATCATGTGCGTCAATGGTTTTCTTCCTAGGATCCCAACCAAGTCCAGTGGATCTACGCTTCAATTCTTTCCATAATTTTCAAACTTTTTTTAATTGGTCTAATTTATTTTTTAACTGAACTTTATCATACTCTCTTCCAGTTTTTTCAAAAAAATTCTTAATTAAATTCGTCCAACCCACTTTATTGAAGTGTGTAGTTGGTCGATTGCCGAGTTCAATCTCTCTTAGACATAAATCACAGAATATAATCTTCACATCTTTCTCCCATGTTGCGTTAGGCCCGCCGTCCTTTGGTTTACCCATTGAATTTATTAATTGCTGTATTATATATTAACAAATTATAATAAGAGGAAATATGCAAAGCAATATAATTGATTGTTATTGCTAGTAATTAAAAAAAAATTAGAGACATCATACATCTAAATTTATTTAAAAAAATTAAAACATAAAACAAACTTAAATTTGTGTTTGTCATGTGTACTACCCTCTCATTGTCAGAGTTAAAAGAACTTTAATAACTAATGCATTACTTAACTGTTTAATATTCTATAATTCAGATTCTAAATGAAATTTAAAAATATTACTATCTACGGAGAAAGAAGTGAAACCCTCCAATGAATCAACTTGAAAATGTTTTGAATTTTTCCAAGCATTTTGAGAAGAAACAGGAATATGATTGTCTATTGAAGTGGAAGTCTTCTCCTTCACAGCTAAAGAATTCGCGTTTAAAGGATCTTCAGGGACAATTTACTGAACAGTTGAAATGCAACATTCATCAAGATTTTTTAAATGATTCATTCAATTAACCTTTTTGAGAACATTAGTAGAATTCACTATTGTACATATAGACAGATTAGCAGATTTTCTAGATTCAGAGAAAGGATCAAATAGCATGAATTGTGGTTGCAGAAGAAGGTACATAATCTTAAAAAATTTAAACTCTTTAACAAAATCAACAGGATTTTCAGCAGAAATAACCTCCTTTCCTTTGGACAAATTACAGCAGACTTTCAACATAGAACAATCAGGATTCTTAGAAGATCCACTTTAATTTCAACAGAGAAGAATCAGAAATAAACTTCTTTCCTTAGGACAAATTTTCAGCAGAAATAATTTTGGTGAGCTTCACAATTTAAACAAAATCTAACAATTAAAAGAAAACCCCTGTTTAAAAAAAAATTCCATGCGAAAGGGCAAAAGAATGATTACCTTACAGTGTGCGAACTCCCTTGCTTAACTTCCGATCCAACAAGCAGGAACTTGTCGAGGGTGGCGGAGACGACCGCCTAGGGCTTCAGGTATGATAGGTAAAGGAAGGAAGAAAGGCTAACTTCACTGCAAACACCCTCCTATCGTCAGTCTTGGTTCTGATCGCGTCACAGTGAACGAACTCCCGTTTTGCAAAACTTCCGATTCAACAACCAAAAACGTTGTCGAGGGTGGCGGAGATGAGTGGCTAAGGCGTGGGAGTTGACAGCTACAAGGAAGAAAGCTAACCTTCGCCGCAAGCAAGTTCCTATCGCGAATGCCGAGCGAGATGAGACGGAAGCGGAGGAGTCGCCTGGTATAGAGGAACTTTGTGAGGCAGTAAGGGCATTACTGTATTTAGCATATCTATGAATAGCGGGAAGCAGGCAAACCGCATGAGGCTTCTTACGGATGTGAGAAGCAACCGCGGGACGTGAAATTGTCGAGAACGGAGCACCATCAGTCCGTCCCAAACGACCTCTCGGTTGTGTTTGGTAAAGCACAGCAGCGAAAAATCCATCCCAAACGCGCCCATAGTTCATGTTTTCCTTCAACTCTCTATAGTATTATGAACAAGATGAATATCATCAGCAAAAAGCATACACCAGGGTACATCCTCTTGCAAATGTATGGTAAGAAAATCCATGACTGTGATAACCGGTTCTTCCGGCCGGTTCAACCGAACCGGCCGACCCGCCCTTTTAAATACCGCGAACAGAAACAGTTCGCGGAACCGAGCAGTTCGCGCGAACAGGGAGCGGGCGGACGACCGAACGTGCGAAGGAGGGATTTCGAGTTTTTCTTTCGCCATTTTTAGCAGTCGATCGCGTTGGAGGATAATAATTGATCATTCCTTTTCATTTCTACCATTAAAGGAGTGTTATTTTGGGAGAAATTGCAACGAACGAGAGGAACGACCGAAGATAAAGAAGGAAGAAGTTTGTGGTATTTTCTTCCCAAAAATTTGTATAAATCTCCTTCTTTTAATTCTTCTAAAGCAAACATTATTCCTTGAAGGAAAAGAAGGAATTGAAATCAAGGAGGAAGAGAGTTTTGAAAGCGGAGAGAAAGAAATTTGGGAAAGAACGAAGGAGGATTTTAGGTCAAGAATAATTCTCTTTCTTTTGTAAGTGATTTCTTTCATACATTTCTTGTTATCTATGTTGGATAATTTAATGTTAATATCAAGTGGATTAGAAAGAATTAACTAATCTTGTTTGCAAGGTGAAGGATCAAAGTTAATAAGAGATTTTCTGGGAGATTTGATTGTGACAAGTAAGATCGTTGCAAGAATTGAAATTGGACCATATTGAAGCCAAAGTTCAAAGTGGGTAAATTATATTATTTTATGTTTTATTGATGATTTCAATTTTCTAAATAATTGATTAAAAATCTTATATTATTAAATGTTGAAGGCAAACGTTTATGATTTTACCGTCTTAAGAAAGAATCTATATGTTATAAAGATTTAAAGGCTTATGGAAAAGGAAAAGATTTATTTATGGAAATGCATGTTAATTATGTTATATGAAATAGAAATAATAAAGATGAAAATGAGAAAAAAAAAGAAAAAGAGAATAAAGGAAAAGTGTATTGAAAATAACAGGAGTCACCCCCTTATAGTACTGGCTGGGGACGCCGTACTCGTGCATGAAAAAGGAAAAGGAAATTTCTATGAAAATGGGAAAAGGAAATCATATGGAAAAGGTAGTACCTTTCGGTACTTTGAGACGGTGCTCCTGTGCAAATCATATGGGAAAATGAAATACAAATGAAATATTAAAGATAACAATTACTTCAAATAGATATAAATGAAAAAATATCAAGAGAAGTATAAGTTAAGGAAATGAAAGAAGAACGGTTAAGAAATGATATAAAATATAGTAATTAATTAATCTTAATGATTAATTTATATAATTTCCCACTGAGTTTACTTAGTAAACTCAAACCACGAGTTTAAATGTTTCAGGTAATTCTTAAGAAAAGAAATGGCAGAAAGAGAAGAACATGTTTACAGAAGACGAGGAGCAAATGATAACAGGTAAAATAGATTTTAGTGTTTAGTGGCTCTTCAGTTTTTTTGTAAAAGTTTTGATGATGAGTTATTTTATACTTTTGGAAATGTACTATCGTCCGACTTTTCGTACTCGCCTCGTTAGATCGAGCATCCGGGACGGGTCGTGACAATGACTAAAGCATAAAAGATACGGGCTTAAAGTTGATCATTGATGTAATACAAAATTGAAATAGGAAATACTTGGTCAAATCACCTTGTATTTGAACATAAATAACAACTATATATATATCCTTAATGATTTGAATATAAGTTATTAACTCCTTTTTTTTTCTAGAACTCTCTAGAGCACTTCTCTTGGAACGTTATGATATTTTTTCTCTAATTCAATAAATATCATATGTAGATCCTTCTTACTCTCTCTATACTTCTCCATCCAACCTCTCAAAAAATGTATAGCTCTTCCTTAGTAGGCCTACCTGTCCTATGCGTGCATATGATTGTTAACATACTAATCATTGGCAACTAAACATGGTACCCATCAACTTCTCTCTATTTATGAAACTGCAACTAGTAGCTTTATCGATGGAGATAAATAGGTTGTATATCAACTAGGATGGAGATACAATCATAATAGAATGGTATGTCTCATTGGTGTGAGCAGAAAATATGTACTCGCAATGGGTCCAATTTTTATATTTATTTATTCGTTTATTCATTCCTCTGTTGATTAATTTTAAACGATATGTATTGCTTGTGTTATCTTTCTATTTAGGAACACTGTTAATGGTGATCCCCGATGGTGCTGCACATATCTTCTTGATCCATCAGATCCTCTATTTATTGAAGTTGGCATAGCATTTATCAAGCAACAAATTAAAGGTTTTTAGGTTTGCCATACTCATCAATTATACCTTTTTTTTCTGTATTGTATCCTTAAATGTGACATCTGCATTCGATAGGTTTCAAAATATTTCAAAACTTTGAACATAAATTGTTAAGATCCTTTTTTTATGTGCTAATGAAAGTGAAAAAAATGACCAATGCGGTTAGTGATTACATTTACACTCTGTGATCAGGCTTGACATTGATAATGTTATAATATAACATGCATAACTTGAAAAACAAAGGTTTCTTCACTCGAGATATTATAGAATTTGCTACGATTTATGGATTGTAATGGAAATTGGAGTCTTTATATTATGTGTGTGTATGGTTACCATCCTCATATCATTGAATTTTTTCAGAATTTTTTAGTTTCATCATAAATACCTCTTATGAAGGTCAGAGCAAAAAGGGAACTTGAATTCATGCATAGCATGGAAATATCCCTTGCATCATGACATTTAGTTGTTTATTTTTCCGAAAAGCCATTGTTTCAGCCACTTCTAAATTGCTTCAAGGATTAAGGGCTCATTCCTATGACTATGGAGTTGACTGCCCTTTCTTACTCAAAGTAAAAAAAAGAAAAAAAAACTTGTTTAGAAAATAGCCTTGAGTCCGGTTGAACAATTGAAAATAATTATCTTTGTCTGTATTCGCATATAGTATTTTGTCTTTAAGATTCCAAAACAAAAATCTCACTGTTAATATTTGTATTCATTTGGGGACCAAATCCATTGGGTATTCTCACTTGGTTTTTGACTTAGCACATTTTATGTTATCATTCATGTGTATCCTTGATAAGTTGTAGAAGACTCCTTATTTTATTTAGCTGAAGTTGCTATATAATCAAATGATATTTTATGTGCATTCAAAACTAATTTTTAGATAATGACCAAAAGTTTTGAATTTAAACAAACACTTCTTCAGTAACGCTCTTTGGCATTACTACTCTCTCATCAGTCGATAACATTCACATGTTTCTGTTTCTTTCAAGTTGCAAGAGTGTTGATCAAGCTCAACAATCTTTTTCATTTTTTATCCTCTTTCAAATAAATGTTATGAATAGCATGAACCTCTAATCCATATGTAGCACCAGATCCTCTCTCTCTCTCTCTCTCTCTCTCTCTCTCTCCATGCACCTAAATATCAATAAATGCTATATACATTTATGTGTATTTTAATCCTTGAAATTCATCTCTGTTTTTCTAATTATTTGAAAGCAATTTACAGTTGGTTTCGGCAATTGTGCTTTTGAACCTCCAATTATTTATTGATTGGAATGTAGTTACAATTTCAATTTGAGGATGAGATATTTGGCACCATTATCATAACTTATGATTTTGATGTCGTGCTACGGTATATGCTAGTTTCGTGAAGTTATATTAGTCTTTAAAAAATTTTCATTTATTTTACAACTTTTTCTGGCCTTGACTTGATGTTTTCCTTTGTGGCTCGCAGAATATGGGCGTATAACTAACATCTACAACTGGTAATTCATCTTTTGATTTTTTTAGGATTATTCTTTTGTTTATATGCCTCTCTCTGTCTTTCATGTTCTTCTTTCACTTATGTAGATATTACGGATTCAAGCAGAGGCAGTGTTATTTCCTTATGCAAATTTTAATTTCTATGATGCTAGAGGCAGTGTTATTTCTCATCATGCAAATTATAATTTCTATGATGCTTTAGCTTCACTTTATTTTCCATTTGCTATGTAAATCATATATGAGTATAAATGTTTTTTTTTAGGAATTTGATACACAACAATTGAAGCTTAAGAAAGGTGTATAATTGGAATATCAAAATTGTTTTTTTTTTTCTAAATTTTAATTGCGTGAGTTTTTGAACTTTTATTGCTTTGCTGAACTTGGGTTATGTCATGCTTCAATTTAGCCACAAGATGGTTGTTATGCTTCAATTTAGCCAAGATGGTCGTTTTTTCTTGTGCGTGTGTGGATATCAATTCAAATACTTTATCACCTGCCCTTAAAAGGCTGATGGAATCCGGTGATTTAAAGTCCCATAGCTTCTCTATGATATTTTAGGAGATAGCCAGCAGGATGTGGGATTTTCTGCGTTCCACTTACTTTCTAGACCATAACATCAACTTTGATATGTTCTCAAGAGGATGATAAATCTATCGAGTATATTACAATACAATGAAAGTGAAATTGGATGAATTTGTTTAATTTTATCCCTTTACCATTGATTTGACTACTTGAAAAAAAATGAAATGAGGAATTTCGTGTTACTGGGTTTCTTATCGGCCTCTTTTTTGACAAATTTTTCAACCTGTATTAATGGCTGACTATGAGGTTCCAAACATCTCCAGTGCCCTCTCACACATTCTCCGGGTCATTCTTCTTCTAATCAAGATTAGATAACTTTTACCGTTATCAAAGGTACCCTCATGGTAGTTGTGGATGTGGTAAACCTTGGTTGTGTTCGCAACTATTTTCCAACTTATTTGCATTATCCAAGGATTTATTACTCATCTAATTGCTATTGAGAAAAATGGTTATCCTCTAACTTTTCAACAAATCTCCACCTCTACCCCGGTCGGTTCTATTAGTAATCATTTTCATGTAGTTTCACTACCACAAGAAGACTAGGATTAACTCTTACAACACTCCCAGCTGACCTATTTAATAGCTCATCCAGTTTTTTCTTTTGGTTTGATTGTCGCTGCTCGTTCTAATGTCTTGGATTTTAGATTTTGATGCTTCTTTCCATTCGAACGATAATTGACTGTTATTTTCCTCATCATGACATACCTTGTTCCTGTCATTGTTGCTAGTGGATCAACTTCACTGTATCTAAAAAAGAATTTATCCATATCTCCTTATGAACTTCAGACAATGTTTTATGTATTCCACATAGAAATCTTTTATCTATAATTTGCATTAGAGGAAGATACTAATAAACTGATATACTGGGGAAGAGAGGGAAAGAGAAGGAAGAACTATCTACCATAGTATTTCTTTCAAAAAACCATACAATCAATAATCATACAACCCAAAAACGTGCTATATATTAGGGGCTTATGAGTTTAATAAGTATCCCGACCTTGTTTGATGTTTATTTATCATTTATATTTTTTTGCAAGGATTCAAACTATTGGACCTATACTCTATAAAGACAAGACCACTCAATCAAGTAGCATTCATTAACTGTTTAGCGTGTAATATTTAACCCACAGAGTGGTGCAAACTCTATTTTGAAAAAAAAATGGTAAATAAAACTTTACACTTGTTTCATTGGGCTGATGTGTTGTAAAAATAAATAAATAATGAATAACTTCTTTGTTGGCTCCTTGAAAAAGAGCCCTTTGGTCGTAGCATTAGATTAGCTTATGTACTATGATGCACCAACACACCTCTTAAAGAGGGAATGCAGTGTCAGACATGGACACGTGCCCGACATGACTGGGACTCGTGTAGGACACGGCGGATACATGTCTCATTAAAATAATAGTTAAATTTGAATGGACACGCACACCCTAATTTTTTGTAATAAAACTTTTTTAAATTACAAATTTTTTATTTTTTATATTATTTTTATCAAATAAAAATCTCTTAGCACATCCAAGAACCTTATATGCATCAATACAACCCGACTGCCCGTATGCATAAGGGTTTTCAACTTTTAACTCTGCACCATCTCTCTTCCTCGTCATCTGCCCTTATCTTATTCGATTGCGCGAAAGCGAGCCCACCAAGCCTAGAGATCGCACGCTTGAAGCCTGGAATGTACTCGTCTACGTCTTTTTTGTGACAAGACGATCCCAGAACCTCCTCGTCTGCGTTTTCGTCGAATCTGCTACTTTATTTTTTGCCTGCTATGTCCGAATAGAGCCATTTTCTTCTCTCGTTTGGTTTCACGTTCCTTTCTCACTGGTTCGTCTTCGTCATTTTTAGGGCATCAAAGGTTCCGACTTGTTTTTTCGACGAAGCCAGAGGATGGAGTGTGAGCAAATTATTTGCTGTTTTAGTTTTTTCCCCTTATATTCCTGCTAGCAAACAAGTGCGCAAATTATGCATACGTTAGTTTGTTCACTTTATTGTCTATACTTATTGTTGATTTTAGGGAAATTAAACATAGGAGTTATACATTGAAGTTATAGGAGGAATATAAAATAAATTACATCAATATTTAAGGCTCAATTCATCCATCTGTTTCAATGATTCATAATGGATGTGATTGTTATGCTAAGGCAATTAATGAAAAAAATATATAAAGCAAAGAATGTTTTATTTATATTAAAGTTCTTAAGATCATGGAACATTAACTAGTGTTAGAACTTTACATTATGGTTTTAACATTGAGGTATCTTAGTGCATGTATTCATGACTATTCTAGTTGATGGGATTTGTTGAAAAAGGTGAAAAGTTAGAATGATATAAAAATATTTAAAATATAAAAGATTTAACATTAATAGAATAAAGATTAATTATATGATGTGCAATGAACTATTATGGGAGAGAACTAGAGAAGTAGAGAACTAAATAGATACATTCTCTGTGATTTAGATTAGATGTTAAAGAAATATTATGGGAGAGGACTAGACAACTAGAGAACTAGAGAATTAATAGATACAAAGAAGAATCAACTTTTTCTATTTCAATTAATTTCATTTTATTCTTGAAAAATGTTTATGATTGCTTAATGCTAAGACTTTTTATTTTCTATTCCACCAATTTTTTTTTAAGAGCAAAAATGAGCTCTAGTGGTGGTGGGATTGGAAGTGGCGAAGGTGGAGAAATGTGTTATTCAAATGCAAATTTTGTCGTGTCACCTATAAAGGATCATACGCTAGAGTGAAAGCACATTTACTTAAAATTGGTGGTCATGGAATTAAAATATGTCTTAAGATTACTACTTTACAATTAATTGAACTGAATAGGCAGGTTGATAAAGATGAATCAAGGATAAAAGGGCACTTCCTAGAGAGATACCTTTGCCCTTTACTCATGGTTCATCCCACACTGCTTCCTCCTCTATTAGAGTTGATAATGATGGTTTATTTAGAAGTGAAGGACATGAATTTAAGAAAAGAAAAGGAGTTGCTAGTTGTTCTTTAGAGAAGACTTTTAATATGCAGATGCGAGAGCAACTTGATGTTGAAATTGTAATGATTTTTTTTGAGCTGGACTTCCTTTCAACATTGCAAGGAATTCTTATTATAAGAATGCTTTTATTTTTGCATGCAATAACAACCTTACAGGTTATGTTCCACCTGGATACAATGCAATAAGATAAAATTTTTTAGAGAGGAAGAGAGTAAATATTGTGACATTACTTGAACCTATAAAAGGAGTTTGAAAAGAAAAACATGTGAGTTTGGTGTGTGATGGTTGGAATGATCCTCAAAGAAGATCACTCATCAATTTTATGGCTGTTACAGATAATTACTCAATGTTTATCAAAGTTGTGAATTGTGCAGGGCAATATAAGGATAAAAATTTCATTTCTAATTTGATTGAAGAGGTGATAGTGATGATTGGGTCATCAAATGTTGTGCATGCTATCATTGATAATGCACCAGTATGTAAAGTTGCAGGATTATTGGTGGAGTAAAAATATTCTCATATATTCTGGACTCCATTTATTGTGCACACTTAATGAGAGTATGAGACTATCCATCTTTAATGATTTTTCACATTTGAGAATGTTAGTTGCTGAAACTCATTTTATCTCTGTAATAACCATGTTAAGAAGATTCAAACAAATCAAAAATGCTCTTCAATCCATGGTGATTAGTGAGAAGTGATCTTACTATTGAGAAGATGACATTGGAAAGGCAAGATACATAAAAGAGAAGATTCTTAGATGATTTGTGGTGGGATAATATTGATTATATTTTAGATTTTATAAATCTAATTTATAATATGTTGAGAAAGGCTGACATAATAAATCATGCCTACATTTGATTTATGAGATGTGAAACTCCATGTTAGCTAAAGTGAAAGAAATTATATACAGACATGATAGAAAGGCATAAGATGAAGACTCAAAATTTTGAAGTGTTGTCTATACTATTCTTGAGAATAGGTGGAGCAAAAGTAAGACCTCTCTTCATTGTTTGGCTCACTCATTAAATCAGGTAAATTTGAATATATCTTTTAAATTAGTTTTTAGTTTGTTGCCTTTGTATTAATAATTTTACTTTCTTTGTGTTTTTTGAAGATATTCAAGTAAAAAATGACTTCAAGAAAATCCTCAATGTGTCTTACCACAAAAAAATTTAGAAGTTTGAAATGTATGTTTGAAACATTATTTCCGAAATAAGGAGGTGGTGCAATCAAAATTTTTGGGAGAGGGCTCCAAATTTTTGATCACAAAACGAAAAGACTTTCTATATAAAAGAAACTCACAAAATACCCAAAAGAACACAAATACGATAAACCCCAACTTTATATAGTAAAATGAAAGACTTACAAACTTTGACAAACTTATATAATATAAAAGACACTTACAAACTTGACTCTTACAAATGACACAAACAAAAACACCTAAACTTGCTTTCCAAGAGAAGAAGGATACAATGGAGTGGATATTTGCGGAGAGACGAAAGAGGTTAGAAGCCAAGACAAAGGTGGAGGAGAAGCTCGCAAGCTTTCCTAGAGGAGAAGGAGAATGGAACAAGCTCGCAAGCTTTTCCACGAAGAAACCCGCAGGTTTTGGCTTCCAAAAATCACTCACATAACATACATAAAACATCCCAAAATAACTCTATATATAGGCATGAGAGTGGAATACAAACAGCCCAAAACTCTTCATATTCTAAGCAAATGAAAAGCCAACAATCAACACATAATTCTACACTAGAAACAAAGCATCACAAGCCACGGAAAAGCCCCCATACAGCCACGGGAAATAGCCCAACCAGGGACCCGAAGAGGTAGCCGCGGAAAGAGGCCCGCACGGAACCGAGGCACCAAAGCACGGGAAAGGCCACCCAGCAGCCAACCGAGGAAGCCAAGGAGCCAAGCACGGAAAACAACCAACATAGGAAAATCCAAAAGCCATTTTGGAATCCCAAGGGACAAACTCAGAATTTTAAGAGATAAAATTATAAATAAAAAACTACATAAATAAGATAATAAATGAACTAAAATCTAGCTAATAATGAGCTAACTTTTAGTTCAATAAATGAACTAAAAACCCGGCTCATAATGAGCTAAATTTCAGCTCAAAATTTATTGAGCTAGCAAGCTCAAGGGAAGTCAAAACCAATTTTTTTTGGGTTTGATTTGACCCTTCCTTTGCCTACATCAGACTCCTCTTCTTGAGGACTCATCTCCCGATGAGTTAGCTTTTGTTTTCTTCCGAGGAGGTGAAGACAGAGCATCCAATTCTTTAATCTTTTCTTCATATTTCTTCAGGATCTCTTCTCGTTCTTTCAGAAATTGATCTTTTAAACGTTGTTTCTTCTTCATGTACCTCTCTGTACACAAGTGCATCCATTATTGAAGTTTGTACAGCTCATATTGCAGAGGATTTGATGATTTTGATGGAATCCATCTTTCCATTGAAAAGGGGTCTTCAATTTCATCTTGCTTGATTTCTTCGATCTTTTTGTCTTTTTCCATTTTTTTAAAAGAAAGACTCAACAATAAACTTTGACTCAAAGAAAGACTCAACCTAAATAAACTTAGACTCACACAACTTGACTTGACTTGACAAACCAACTTAAAAACCTAAGACTTCCTAACTTGCTCTGATACCAAATTGGTGCAATCAAAAATTTGGGAGAGGGCCCCAAATTTTTTATCACAAAAAGAAAAGACTTCCTATATAAAAGAAACTCACAAAATACCCAAAAGAACACAAATATGATAAACCCCAACTTTATATAGTAAAATGAAAGACTTACAAACTTTGACAAACTTATATAGTATAAAAGACACTTACAAACTTGACTCTTACAAACGACACAAACAAAAACACCTAAAGTTGCTTTTCAAGAGAAGAAGGATACAATGAAGTGGATACGGAGAGACGAAAGAGGTTAGAAGCAAAGACGAAGGAGGAGGAGAAGCTCGCAAGCTTTCCTAGAGGAGAAGGAGAATGGAACAAGCTCACAAGCTTTTCCACGAAGAAACCCGCAGGTTTTGGCTTCCAAAAATCACTCACATAACATACATAAAACATCCCAAAACAACTATATATATAGGCATGAGAGTGGAATACAAACAACCCAAAACTCTTCATATTCTAAGCAAATGAAAAGCCAACAATCAACACATAATTCTACAATAGAAACAAAGCATTACAATCCACGGAAAAGCCCTCACACAACTACGGGATACAGCCCAGCCAGGGACCCGAAGAGGCAGTCGTGGAAACCCAAGAGGCCCGCACGGAACCGAGGCACCAAAGCACGGGAAAGGCCACCCAGCAGCCAACCGAGGAAGCCAAGGAGCCAAGCACGGAAAACAACCAACATAGGAAATCCAAAAGCCATTTTGGAATCCCAAAGGGACAAACTCAGAATTTTAAGAGATAAAACTATAAATAAAAAACTACATAAATAAGATAATAAATGAACTAAAACCTAGCTAATATAACTTTTAGTTCAATAAATGAACTAAAAACCCGGCTCATAATGAGCAAAATTTCAGCTCAAAATTTATTGAGCTAGCAAGCTCAAGGGAAGTCAAAACCAATTTTTTTTGGGTTTGATTTGACCCCCCCTTTGCCTACATCAGGAGGAAAGAAGAAGGATTAATATAGAATTTGCAAAGTTCTTTGGATATTTAGAGGACTTTGGTGATAAAAAATCTTTGGTTGATAGATGGAGGATAGATTCAAAGATGTGGTAGTTGTTTCATGGAGCTTCAGCACCGCTACTTCAAACAATAACAATAAAATTTCTTGGTCAAGTTTCATCTTCTTGTTGTGAGAGAAATTGGAGCACGTACTCATTTATTCAGTCGATAAAAAGAAATAAAATTACTCCATAGCTGGCTGAAGATTTAGTTTATATGCATACAAATCTTTGTCTTCTTTCAAGAAAGACCCCACTTTATATGGAAGGTGATAACAAGATGTGGGTTGTTGCTGGAGATGTATTTGAGTCCCTTGATGATATAAGAATATCTTTCTCTTGATGTACTAGAGTTGGAAGCAATGATATTTAATGATGATAATATTGAAGGCCAAAGACAAACCTTTGAAGCTAATCCTAGCAGTTGAAGCTTGAATGCTTGATGTTGTAGTAAATAATTATTTGCTTATATTTTTGTGATTGTACTAGACATCTTGTACTAAACATTTTATATTATTAGCTATAAGTTATCATACCATTCATTAATTATTGTTTGCCATTTCTAATATGATGTTACATTAATATCTATACACTATATAAAAAAATTGTAAAGCCATGTCCACGTCGTACCCATGTCCTATATTTTAAAAAAAAAGCCATGTCCCGTATCCGTGTTTCCGTCTTCATGTCTGTATCTGTGCATCATAGCTTATGTAATAATTCAAATGCTAAAACTTTCTTTTTCTTATGGGTTTTAAGGTTTGTTGAAAAAAGAATATAGTTTGAGGAATGTAATATATTTGAAATGTTTGAAGTTGTTTTGATGAATATAAAAAAAAGCATGATATCACTTTTTTTTTAATTTGGCTTGAAGTAAAATGAATTCAGTTTAAAGTTCAAAGATGGTGGTGGTCGATGACTGACGGTGGTTTTGGTGACTGTCAATTATGGTGGCGGATCATCGACGATGCTGGTGGTTGGCGTAAGAGGGTGGTTGGCACTGGGCAGCGGAGGCCGGCGATAGGGTGGCCTGTGGCGGGTGGCGATGTTTGGTTGCCGATGGGTGGCGACAAAATAGCTTGTTTGCGATGAAAAAGATTTTCACTCAAAACTGGACGGGTTTATTTTTCCTCAAAAATGAATCATAATACTTTACACTATATTTGGAATACTTTACATTGCATTTTTTTCATCCAATTAAGCATCAATATTTTCAAAATTCCCGCAAAAGGAATACTTTACACCCAGTTCGCTTCGAACCAAACAACCCCTTATTACTATTTGAATCCACTTCCAATTCCATTGTAACATTTCTATACTACATGCAATTTGATTGACTATTTTTTTTTTCGAGTATTCACATTCAAAGAGGCTTTTTTTCTTTATTTTACTTGATAGGTGGTATACTTAATTAATGCTTTTTGGACGAGCAGTACTATTTATATTGTAACAGAAACTATATTTTGGATTTTGCTACTTTTGTTGACTTTGATTTGGTAATTATGTTTAGTGACACTTTTAATGAGAACTTGCCCCCTACAAATGATCCAAAATACATCTCATCACTTGGATCAGCTGTGTATGATGCAATGGTTAAAGGTGACAACGATGCAATATGGTTAATGCAGGTACCTAAATCTTTATTTTGTTGTTTGGGCAATTAAAGTTGTCAATTATAATAGATTTTTAAGGTATCTTATCACCCATTTTGAATTCTATAGTTTATTTGCAAATATTAAAGCTCCTCATGGTAACGAGAGATGTTTGACCTAGAGGAGTTCTAATGAAACAGTACTAGCATTTTCATTATAGTGTGGAAGCAAATAAAAGTTGTTACTTTGCATAAAGTAAGCTCAATATTAGCAGGAGGTGCGTCATACTCTTAAGCTGAGATGTGGAGTTTAGTGGGTTTAGACAAAGACTGTAGGGAAGCTCTTTTTAGAAGTGTTGATATATTGCTGTATGTGACTTTTTCTAAAGTTCCAGCAGTTTTAGATAATTCTTTGATCAATTTCTGAAAGGAAGGGTGATGAGGTCATCGACAGACATTTTAGGCAGGTCTACCAGTGAAGGAATCGTAGATCGACGGCTACGATTAGGAGCTTATATTTCTGATGTTGCCATGTCATCTTATGATATTTTCTATGTATTTTTTTATTCCAAGCTTTATTTTACTATTTTGCCCTTATGAAGGTTGAGTCTTTGTTGTAGACCTGTGGGCATTTGAGTCATGTTATTTTCTTTTGATAAGGCCTTTATAAAGAGGTCTCCTCCTATTGTATGAGCTTAATGTTGGATGAATAAAATTTCTGAGATTTTTCTTCTTCTTCTTGCTTGAGAGCTTGAGAGAAAGAGAGGAGACCTAGGAGAGGCTCCACCCGAAATACCCAACAGCCCACCTTGGTGAGCTCTTGGCTTTACATTTATTTTTGCTGTTTTCTTCTTTCCCCACCACCTCCCCTCCCCATACACCCATCCCCTCCCCCTGCAGCCGATCCAGCCAATTTTCCCCCAGAACCTGCCAATTCCCCCCTTCCTCCCTCCTTGCCACCGGTTAAGCCAGCCGCCAGCCCACCCAGATCCCGCCGTCCAACCCCAAGCCAAACCCTCTTCCACTGGAGAAGTCCCGCCGCCCCCCTCCCTCTTTGAAATTTGAATTTTCACATTAACACCTTCATGAATTCTTTCCTAAACTGCTTACCACAATTAAGAAAGGATTTAATTGAGACACAATCTCGTTTGAATTCAAATTTCGAATTCCCCTCTTCTTTTCCCCATTAGGAAACCTTCCCTAATTAATTAAAATATGAAATTTAAAATCATATTTAAATTAACTCATTGGGCCCCACCAATTACACAAATTCCCTCTCTCTTCTCCTTGCTTGGCCGGCCATCCCATATGACCTTTTCTCTCTCCAGTTGCCACCTAAGCATCCACTAATTAACCTCTTAAATTCTCCCCCTAATAGCCGCCCTTTTCTCTAACATAATTTTGGGAGATTTTTGATGGGGACATCAGATTCCGACATGTGTACCATCGCCGGGGACGGCGATCGACGGCTTCGATTCAGAGCCTATATTTTTGATGCTTTAGTTTTCTTTTCATGATGTTATTTCTTGTTTTCCATTTGTACCCCTATGAGGGATGTAGTGTTTATTGTAGCCCGAGGGCATCTTTGTCTTTATGCATTTTATTTTATTGTAAAGCCTATATAAGAGGCTCTTGTCATTGTATTTGGGATTATTGATGATTAATGAAAATTTTCACATTTTGTTCTCTTTGTGAGTGCATGACAAGATCTCTTAGTGAGTTCTTCCTTGGGATCTCTTGGTGAGTTCTTTATCTTATTTTGTGTTTATTCGTTTACCATCTTTCTCATTTGAAGCTCCTCAAAATTCCCCCTCCCAAGCCCTAGCCGCCGGCTTCTCCACCTAGGATTTTGCCGCCGGCCACCTCCACTATTCCGGCCGGCCACCTTCCACCACCCCTCCCCTTCCGGCCAACCTCCCTCCCCCATCCCATGATGAATTGAAATTGAGAATTCAAATTTCGAATTCTTTCCTAATTTGGAATTCCAAATTAGGAAAGTTTGCATGATTGTTTCAATCTCAATTTATTTTAATTTGGAGTTTTCAAATATTTGTCCACATCATCACTTGAGTTTAGAAACTCCTCCCCTCTCTCTCCAATCCTCTCTCCCTCCATACATGCCGCCGGCCACATATCAAGGGCCCAATTTATTTGCAATTAATCCCTTTGTGATTTGAAATCCCAAATTGAATGCAAATAATATTCCATCCTAATTTTCATAAAACTGAAATAATTTCAGTTTTCAAATCCCCTCCCCCTCCTCTCCCTACCGCCGGATCACCCAAAAAAGCCTAGCCGAAATATTTGCTAATTAATGCCTTAATTGCATTAATTAGGGAATTCAAATTCTAGTGCTATTTCCCTCATAAATTCCTAAAACTGAAGTTAATTTCAGTTTTCTACTTTTCCTCTCCTCCCCTCACCCTACTTCCACCGCCGGCCCCCTTTCTCCCCCTCTTCCTTTCTACCCGCCGCCCCACCTTCCTCTCCTCCTTGGAGACGGCTTGCGGCGACCACCTTCCTACTCCTCCAAGGATGCATGGAGGTTCCCGAATGGAATTTCGGATTTGAGCACGACGACCACGGACGAGTGGACATCCTCCGGTCTCCATCCACATGATGTAAAACCAGGAATTGTTTTTGTAGAAATTAATATAAGTTTGTTAAAGAAATGCGATTACAATTCAATGCTTCACAAATTTGACGATTCAATGTTATTCTAGGAAGTTAACAATGTCTAGGCAAGAGAAAACAACTAAGTTTGACAAGATCTTTAAAATAACAACGGCAATAATTAGTAATGAAAATGAATGGTCAACAATAATCCAATGGTTAACAAAGCGATCGTCTCACCTTGAGGCCACGCTCTTGTACCTACTTCTAGGCTTGTTGGAGGAAGAAGAACCACACTAGCGAAGAGACCACTCCGAGGAAGACGGTGCCGTAGATCCGTAGGGAAGGAGAGGAGGGCGCGGGTCGTGGAGGTGTTGCGATGCGTCGTCCTTCAACGATCCAAGTGTACTCTGAAAATTGGTCGTCGACGGTCTCTATGAGGGTTGGTACGATCCGAGCCAAATAATCCTCGACGGTATCGTCGAAGTCGAATCCGACGTCGAAGAATGGAGACCGGAGGATGTCCACTCGTCCGTGGTCGTCGTGCTCAAATCCGAAATTCCATTCGGGAACCTCCATGCATCCTTGGAGGAGTAGGAAGGTGGTCGCCGCAAGCCGTCTCCAAGGAGGAGAGGAAGGTGGGGCGGCGGGTAGAAAGGAAGAGGGGGAGAAAGGGGGCCGGCGGTGGAAGTAGGGTGAGGGGAGGAGAGGAAAAGTAGAATACTGAAATTAACTTCAGTTTTAGGAATTTAGGAGGGAAATAGCACTAGAATTTGAATTCCCTAATTAATGCAATTAAGGCATTAATTAGCAAATATTTCGGCTAGGCTTTTTTGGGTGATCCGGCGGTAGGGAGAGGAGGGGGAGGGGATTTGAAAACTGAAATTATTTCAGTTTTATGAAAATTAGGATGGAATATTATTTGCATTCAATTTGGGATTTCAAATCACAAAGGATTAATTGCAAATAAATTGGGCCCTTGATATGTGGCCGGCGGCATGTATGGAGGGAGAGAGGATTGGAGAGAGAGGGGAGGAGTTTCTAAACTCAAGTGATGATGTGGACAAATATTTGAAAACTCCAAATTAAAATAAATTGAGATTGAAACAATCATGCAAAC
Source organism: Dendrobium huoshanense (assembly GCA_016618105.1). NCBI lineage: Eukaryota > Viridiplantae > Streptophyta > Magnoliopsida > Asparagales > Orchidaceae > Dendrobium > Dendrobium huoshanense. The sequence continues at coordinate 162,841 of JADPUM010002252.1, read as the reverse complement.
TTTCCTAATTTGGAATTCCAAATTAGGAAAGAATTCGAAATTTGAATTCTCAATTTCAATTCATCATGGGATGGGGGAGGGAGGTTGGCCGGAAGGGGAGGGGTGGTGGAAGGTGGCCGGCCGGAATAGTGGAGGTGGCCGGCGGCAAAATCCTAGGTGGAGAAGCCGGCGGCTAGGGCTTGGGAGGGGGAATTTTGAGGAGCTTCAAATGAGAAAGATGGTAAACGAATAAACACAAAATAAGATAAAGAACTCACCAAGAGATCCCAAGGAAGAACTCACTAAGAGATCTTGTCATGCACTCACAAAGAGAACAAAATGTGGAAATTTTCATTAATCATCAATAATCCCAAATACAATGACAAGAGCCTCTTATATAGGCTTTACAATAAAATAAAATGCATAAAGACAAAGATGCCCTCGGGCTACAATAAACACTACATCCCTCATAGGGGTACAAATGGAAAACAAGAAATAACATCATGAAAAGAAAACTAAAGCATCAAAAATATAGGCTCTGAATCGAAGCCGTCGATCGCCGTCCCCGGCGATGGTACACATGTCGGAATCTGATGTCCCCATCATTCTCCCCAGGTGGGAGAAAGCTCGACCCCGTCGAGTAAGGGTCCTGAGAACTCTCGTACAACTCCAGCAGGTCGGGGTCTAGTCTCTGTATCTCCTCACGATCCAGCCACGTGTCCTCCGTCTCCGGCTGTCCTCTCCAACGAACTAAGTATCTTTGGCGCCCGCCGTTCCTGGTGGAAATGATCTCATCACTGAGTATGGTTTCAATCTTCTCCTTATTAGGTAATGGGGGAATTTTGGGAAGTGGAGGTAGGTTTGGGATCTCACAAGGTATGGACTCACAAGGCTCAAGATTTAATGGATTTTCAGGGTTAAAATCAGGTCCATCAAAGGCTACTAGATCCTCAATGTTAAACGTCGGATTCATGTTGAAACCTTTTGGAAGGTCCAAGACATAGGCATTACTGTTTATTTTAGAAGTTATTTTAAAGGGACCAGCGCTCTTAGCATGTAGTTTCTTAACGGCCCCTGGTGGGAACCGCTCCGGACGAATCCGAACCATGACAAAGTCTCCAACTTCGAACTCCTTGAAGCGTCTCCTAAGATCAGCATTAAGTTTGTATTTCTCATTACTTTGCACAATTCTTTTATTAATTTCTTGATGCAATTCCTGGATATGTGATGCAAATGCAGATGCAGACTCTGAAACTCTAAGATTAGGACTCATGGGGAGTAAATCTATGGGTTGCCTAGGTTGGTATCCATAAACAATTTCAGCAGGACTCATACCGGTAGTTCGGTTGATGGAATTATTGTAGGCGAATTCAGCAATGGGTAGTTTGGAATCCCAATCCCTAATGTTGTCACCAACTAGGGTCCTTAGAAGGTTCCCGAGGCTCCTATTAACGACTTCTGTTTGGCCATCGGTTTGAGGGTGAAAGGCGGTGGAGAAATTTAGCTTCGTACCCATTTTGATCCATAACGTTTTCCAGAAATAACTTGTAAATTTTACGTCCCGATCCGACACAATTGTCTTAGGGAGTCCATGGAGTCGGACAATCTCATCAAAATAAAGTTTGGCAATTTTGGAGGCGTCGAAAGTTTTAGAACATGGGAGGAAATGGGCCATCTTAGAAAAACGATCTACTACAACACAGATGGAGTCGTGCTTTCTAACAGTTTTGGGTAGGCCTAGGACAAAATCCATACTAACGTCTTGCCAAGGACAGTTAGGGACAGGGAGTGGCGTGTAGAGTCCGGTGTTTTGCTTTCTTTGTTTAGCCAATTGGCAGGTATGGCAACGTTTGATTAGTCTATTGACATCACGCTTAAGGCTGGGCCAGAAGAACCTATGCTCAATGGCTGCAATGGTCTTAGATTGCCCAAAGTGTCCAGCTAGGCCTCCAGCATGTAATTCCCACACGAGAAATTCACGAAGAGAGGTGTTGGGAATACATAACTTCTGAGACTTAAATAAGTACCCATCCTCTAATAAGAAATCATCTATCGCTGGAGTATTTCCCGACACTAGGGAGGTATAGATTTCTTTAAAATCAGGGCATTCTTGATAGTCATCCTTAATTCGTTCAAAACCCACAATTTCAGTTCTCATTTCTCTAGTGACCATTATCCTACGGCTCAACGCATCAGCTGCTTTATTCTCTGCCCCGGCCTTGTGTCTGATAGTGTAAGAGTATTCTTGTAGGAATTCAACCCAACGGCCATGGCGGGCATTTAACTTCTTCTGGGAATTGATGTACCTCAAAGCCTCATGATCCGAAAATATTACAAACTCCTGAGGTAGCAAGTAGTGTCTCCAGTATCTAAGGGACTGAATGATTGCATAAAACTCCTTGTCGTAGGTAGAGTACCTTTGACGTATGTCATTGAGTTTCTCGCTAAAGTATGCTACGGGATGTCCCTCTTGTGACAAGACTCCTCCTATTCCGATCCCTGATGCGTCACAAGTTACTTCAAACACCTTGGAAAAATCAGGGAGTCGCATAACAGGGGCTTCTACCATTCTCTTTTTAATATCCTCAAAAGCCTTGGTCGCGGCTGTTGTCCAATTGAATTCCCCTTTCTTAAGACAGTCAGTTATTGGGGCTACAATGGTGCTGAAATTTCGTATAAACCTCTGATAGAATGTGGCCAATCCATGAAAACTCCTAACATCCCGAATATTCTTAGGTTATGGCCACTCATTTATTGCTCGCACTTTCTCAGGATCTGCAGATATCCCTTGAGTTGAAATAATAAATCCAAGAAAGGTCACACTATCGGTGAGGAATTTGCACTTGGCAGGGTTGGCGAATAGCTGTTCTTTCCTCAAAACTTCACAGACCCGAGTTATATGATTGAGATGTTGATCTTCCGAAGTGCTATAGATTAATATGTCATCGAAGTAAACTACTACGAACTTCCCTAAAAAGGGCCTAAGAACTTGAGTCATAACTCTCATAAAGGTACTAGGGGCGTTGCTAAGTCCAAACGGCATAACAGTCCATTCATAAAGTCCATCTTTAGTTTTGAGCCGTTTTCCATTCATCCCCGGGACGGATCCTAATCTGATGATACCCACTCTTAAGGTCAATCTTGGAAAAAAGAGTGGCCCCGGTCATCATGTCCAGCATGTCATCTAGTCGAGGAATGGGAAATCTATACTTGACGGTAATCTTGTTGATAGCGCGGCTATCAACACACATTCGCCACGAGCCGTCCTTTTTGGGAGTTAGAAGAGCGGGAACAGCGCAGGGGCTGAGGCTCTCCTTGATGAATCCTCGTTGCAGGAGGTCATCGACTTGTTTCTTAAGCTCGGAGTGTTCAGTCGGGTTCATACGATAGTGGGGAAGGTTGGGTAGGGATGCCCCTGGTACTAAGTCTATCGCGTGCTGTATGTCTCGCAGGGGTGGCAGTTGGTTAGGCAAATCGTCTGGGAAAACATCCGCAAAGTTTTCAAGAAGGGGTCTAACGGCGTCGGGGATTGTTTCTTTCTGATCTTCCTCTACTTCTCTAGCCACTAAGGCATACATGGGGGCTCCTTGAGTGATCTCAGTTTCTACTTCCTTTGCAGTCAGTAAGTGGAGGCCTTTACTTTGCTTAGCTGGGATAGGTTTAGCTTCAGTTTTGGGAGGTTTTGGTTGAGAGGACATTAACTTGATCTTCTTTCCATTATGCTCGAACACACAGGTGTTCGTCCTCCCATAAATATGGACGTCGTTGTCAAATAACCAAGGGCGCCCAAGGATAATTTGACCCACATCCATGGTTAGAACATCGCACCAAATCTTGTCTTGATATCCCACAAATTCTATCGGAATAAGGCTTCGATCCTTAATTTCAATGGTAGTCGAGTTGATCCAAGAAACCTTATACGGATTTGGGTGCTGGGTCACCTTCAGATTGAGCTTGGAGACCATGGCTGAAGAGACTGCGTTGATACAACTTCCACTATCTATGATAACCTTGCAGCTCTTTTCTCCGATCTTAATGAAGGTATGAAAAATGGAGGTTCTTCGCCAATCGTCGCTTAATTTAGGTTGGGCCAAAGCGCACCTAACAACTTGTAAGGTCACAGGTTCCTCTTCCGTAAAAGAGTCCTCTTCCTCATCCACTTGGTGAACCAAATCAGTCTCAGGTTCTTCTTCTTCTTCGTCCACCTCTTCAATTATGGTGATTTTGTACGGGCTAGAACATTGCGACGCAATGTGTCCGTATCCTTGACACCTATAGCACTTGGTTCCCGAATTGGGCTTGGAAGCGTCACGCTCGGGAGCTTTACCTTTGAAGTCCGTACGAGGTGGGGCTGAACTAGTAGGGGTTCGGTTTGTAGTCGATCCTGAGGGTCGGGTTTGGGGTTGTCCAGACGAGGTTCTATACGAATTCGAACGGGAGTCATAGTGTCTAGTTTGGGAGTGGGTTCTAGAATCTTCAAGGTCGAGAACTAGGCTACAGGCTGCCTCTAGAGAGTCTATACCTCGAGCAAAGAGTTCCGTACGCAGGTCTTCCCTAAGGCCAGCTCTGAACATGGATAAGATTTGGGTTGGGGTGGCAGACTCCTCGCCATTGCAGCGAATCAAGAAGTCATCGAAGGCAGAGATGTAGTCTCTAACAGGTTTGCTTCCTTGAGTCAGTCTATTCCATTTATCTAGGAGTTTGGGATAGTAGGAAGGTGGGAGGTATTTTCTCCTAAGCTCTTGCTTCATGGTTCTCCAATCGCTGATAGGGTGTTCACCGCGAGCTTCGCGCATGTTTTCTAAGTTAGTCCAATACAGGTTGGCTCGACCAATGAGCTTCATCTCGGCGAACCGTACCTTCCTCGCCTCAGAGATGTTGTACCATTTGAAATAACTATCCATCGACTTCAGCCAATCTAGGAAAACTTGAGGGTCAAGGGTTCCATCGTAGGTCGGGGCGTCAATCCTGATGTTCTTCAGTAACTGAGTGTCATTGTCTCTCCAAGTGTTGCCGTCCCCTATGGGTTCTTGAGGCGGCCTAAGGTTGCGTGGGTAGTGGTCGTGAAAACGTCCGGGATCTCGATGGGGTTCCTGATCGGGTCGGTTGTCGTCGCCATAAGGTGATTGAGGTCTTGACGGAGTATAAATTGCAGGATTTCCATTACGCTCGATGTTATCTAGACGGTCGCTCGTGTGGCGCCTAAAGTCGGCTAAGTCGGTTTGGGTGTTGCGAATTTGCTGAGTAACGGTACCCAATTGGCCCAAAATGAGGTCAAGGGTTGCTTGCATATGAGTTGGGTCCATGGTTGGGTGTTAGGGATCACTAGGATGGCTTCCTAAGCTACGGACAGCCGCTAATCCCACTGAAACGTTTGCTGGAATTGAAGTTACAGCCGCTGGAACGTGCGGGACAGCACACAAATAAGAGTGGGAAGTCACCTAAGCGAGTTAGTGAGGTTCCCGGGTCAAGGCAGCACTTAAACAGCGACTATAGGTTCACTAACGGACGTCGAACAGCTGCAGAAAACAGTGGACAGCAGCTGGACACTTCCTAGACCTCCTCCTACGGGTTGTACTAAGTGCAGAAAGTGAGTGGACAGCAAACTCAAGTGTTTGTCTAAGCAACCTAAACAGTTTGGGATGTGGAGGTGGCAAGGACAGCACTTAGACCAAAGACTAGACTTGCTTAAAATGAAAACAATGATGCAGATTTTTCTGTACCGCAGTAAGAAAACAGCCAACAAAGATAATAAAATGATGTTATGCATGCAAACGAAGAGAGGCAAGCAAACGTAGACTCCTAGGAATATTCGGGATGTTAGGAGTTTTCATGGATTGGCCACATTCTATCGGAGGTTTATACGAAATTTCAGCACCATTGTAGCCCCAATAACTGACTGTCTTAAGAAAGGGGAATTCAATTGGACAACAGCCGCGACCAAGGCTTTTGAGGATATTAAAAAGAGAATGGTAGAAGCCCCTGTTATGCGACTCCCTGATTTTTCCAAGGTGTTTGAAGTAACTTGTGACGCATCAGGGATCGGAATAGGAGGAGTCTTGTCACAAGAGGGACATCCCGTAGCATACTTTAGCGAGAAACTCAATGACATACGTCAAAGGTACTCTACCTACGACAAGAAGTTTTATGCAATCATTCAGTCCCTTAGATACTGGAGACACTACTTGCTACCTCAGGAGTTTGTAATATTTTCGGATCATGAGGCTTTGAGGTACATCAATTCCCAGAAGAAGTTAAATGCCCGCCATGGCCGTTGGGTTGAATTCCTACAAGAATACTCTTACACTATCAGACACAAGGCCGGGGCAGAGAATAAAGCAGCTGATGCGTTGAGCCGTAGGATAATGGTCACTAGAGAAATGAGAACTGAAATTGTGGGTTTTGAACGAATTAAGGATGACTATCAAGAATGCCCTGATTTTAAAGAAATCTATACCTCCCTAGTGTCGGGAAATACTCCAGCGATAGATGATTTCTTATTAGAGGATGGGTACTTATTTAAGTCTCAGAAGTTATGTATTCCCAACACCTCTCTTCGTGAATTTCTCGTGTGGGAATTACATGCTGGAGGCCTAGCTGGACACTTTGGGCAATCTAAGACCATTGCAGCCGTTGAGCATAGGTTCTTCTGGCCCAGCCTTAAGCGTGATGTCAATAGACTAATCAAACGTTGCCATACCTGCCAATTGGCTAAACAAAGAAAGCAAAACACCGGACTCTACACGCCACTCCCTGTCCCTAACTATCCTTGGCAAGACGTTAGTATGGATTTTGTCCTAGGCCTACCCAAAATTGTTAGAAAGCACGACTCCATCTGTGTTGTAGTAGATCGTTTTTCTAAGATGGCCCATTTCCTCCCATGTTCTAAAACTTTCGACGCCTCCAAAATTGCCAAACTTTATTTTGATGAGATTGTCCGACTCCATGGACTCCCTAAGACAATTGTGTCGGATCGGGACGTAAAATTTACAAGTTATTCCTGGAAAACGTTATGGATCAAAATGGGTACGAAGCTAAATTTCTCCACCGCCTTTCACCCTCAAACCGATGGCCAAACAGAAGTCGTTAATAGGAGCCTCGGGAACCTTCTAAGGACCCTAGTTGGTGACAACATTAGGGATTGGGATTCCAAACTACCCATTGCTGAATTCGCCTACAATAATTCCATCAACCGAACTACCGGTATGAGTCCTGCTGAAATTGTTTATGGATACCAACCTAGGCAACCCATAGATTTACTCCCCATGAGTCCTAATCTTAGAGTTTCAGAGTCTGCATCTGCATTTGCATCACATATCCAGGAATTGCATCAAGAAATTAATAAAAGAATTGTGCAAAGTAATGAGAAATACAAACTTAATGCTGATCTTAGGAGACGCTTCAAGGAGTTCGAAGTTGGAGACTTTGTCATGGTTCGGATTCGTCCGGAGCGGTTCCCACCAGGGGCCGTTAAGAAACTACATGCTAAGAGCGCTGGTCCCTTTAAAATAACTTCTAAAATAAACAGTAATGCCTATGTCTTGGACCTTCCAAAAGGTTTCAACATGAATCCGACGTTTAACATTGAGGATCTAGTAGCCTTTGATGGACCTGATTTTAACCCTGAAAATCCATTAAATCTTGAGCCTTGTGAGTCCATACCTTGTGAGATCCCAAACCTACCTCCACTTCCCAAAATTCCCCCATTACCTAATAAGGAGAAGATTGAAACCATACTCAGTGATGAGATCATTTCCACCAGGAACGGCGGGCGCCAAAGATACTTAGTTCGTTGGAGAGGACAGCCGGAGACGGAGGACACGTGGCTGGATCGTGAGGAGATACAGAGACTAGACCCCGACCTGCTGGAGTTGTACGAGAGTTCTCAGGACCCTTACTCGACGGGGTCGAGCTTTCTCCCACCTGGGGAGAATGATGGGGACATCAGATTCCGACATGTGTACCATCGCCGGGGACGGCGATCGACGGCTTCGATTCAGAGCCTATATTTTTGATGCTTTAGTTTTCTTTTCATGATGTTATTTCTTGTTTTCCATTTGTACCCCTATGAGGGATGTAGTGTTTATTGTAGCCCGAGGGCATCTTTGTCTTTATGCATTTTATTTTATTGTAAAGCCTATATAAGAGGCTCTTGTCATTGTATTTGGGATTATTGATGATTAATGAAAATTTCCACATTTTGTTCTCTTTGTGAGTGCATGACAAGATCTCTTAGTGAGTTCTTCCTTGGGATCTCTTGGTGAGTTCTTTATCTTATTTTGTGTTTATTCGTTTACCATCTTTCTCATTTGAAGCTCCTCAAAATTCCCCCTCCCAAGCCCTAGCCGCCGGCTTCTCCACCTAGGATTTTGCCGCCGGCCACCTCCACTATTCCGGCCGGCCACCTTCCACCACCCTTCCCCTTCCGGCCAACCTCCCTCCCCCATCCCATGATGAATTGAAATTGAGAATTCAAATTTCGAATTCTTTCCTAATTTGGAATTCCAAATTAGGAAAGTTTGCATGATTGTTTCAATCTCAATTTATTTTAATTTGGAGTTTTCAAATATTTGTCCACATCATCACTTGAGTTTAGAAACTCCTCCCCTCTCTCTCCAATCCTCTCTCCCTCCATACATGCCGCCGGCCACATATCAAGGGCCCAATTTATTTGCAATTAATCCCTTTGTGATTTGAAATCCCAAATTGAATGCAAATAATATTCCATCCTAATTTTCATAAAACTGAAATAATTTCAGTTTTCAAATCCCCTCCCCCTCCTCTCCCTACCGCCGGATCACCCAAAAAAGCCTAGCCGAAATATTTGCTAATTAATGCCTTAATTGCATTAATTAGGGAATTCAAATTCTAGTGCTATTTCCCTCCTAAATTCCTAAAACTGAAGTTAATTTCAGTTTTCTACTTTTCCTTTCCTCCCCTCACCCTACTTCCACCGCCGGCCCCCTTTCTCCCCCCTCTTCCTTTCTACCCGCCGCCCCACCTTCCTCTCCTCCTTGGAGACGGCTTGCGGCGACCACCTTCCTACTCCTCCAAGGATGCATGGAGGTTCCCGAATGGAATTTCGGATTTGAGCACGACGACCACGGACGAGTGGACATCCTCCGGTCTCCATTCTTCGACGTCGGATTCGACTTCGACGATACCGTCGAGGATTATTTGGCTCGGATCGTACCAACCCTCATAGAGACCGTCGACGACCAATTTTCAGAGTACACTTGGATCGTTGAAGGACGACGCATCGCAACACCTCCACGACCCGCGCCCTCCTCTCCTTCCCTACGGATCTACGGCACCGTCTTCCTCGGAGTGGTCTCTTCGCTAGTGTGGTTCTTCTTCCTCCAACAAGCCTAGAAGTAGGTACAAGAGCGTGGCCTCAAGGTGAGACGATCGCTTTGTTAACCATTGGATTATTGTTGACCATTCATTTTCATTACTAATTATTGCCGTTGTTATTTTAAAGATCTTGTCAAACTTAGTTGTTTTCTCTTGCCTAGACATTGTTAACTTCCTAGAATAACATTGAATCGTCAAATTTGTGAAGCATTGAATTGTAATCGCATTTCTTTAACAAACTTATATTAATTTCTACAAAAACAATTCCTGGTTTTACATCAATTTTAATGGCAAATAACCTCTCCCTCCAATTCAAGAAAATATGAAATTCAAATTCAGATTTTCCCCATGCCTCTCCCTAGCTCACGGCCCAACTCCTCCTCTCTTTTCTTCTTCCTATCCCCACTTCAATGTTGAATGGCGGATCCCGAATTCGAGTGGGGGCTTGTGTTCAACGCCGACGGTAGTCTCAACGTCCTACGATCTCCGTTCTTCGACGCGGGGTTTGAGCACGAAGACACAGTTGGCGAATACTTGGAGCGAATTCTCCCCTCACTTGTGCTCGTCATCGACCGCCATTTTCAAGACTACGTTTGGACAATCATCGGGCGCCATCCACCACCTCCTCCACCGGCGGCTACCTCTCCGGCAACGAAGTCCTTCGTCTCCTTTTCCGTAGTGGTGGTCTCAATCTTCGTGTGGTTCTTTCTTCTTTGCTAAAAGCCAAAGAGTGAATGAGTGAGAAGGTGCTCGAGGTGAATTTTCTCATTATTAATCGTGGGATTTTGTTATGAGCATTTAAATAGTTCTTTTATCTTTGAATGTTTATGAATTGTTTGGTTATCTCAAAGCAACTCTTCGCCTAAGCAAGTTGATTACCTTGAATATATTTAATCCTTTATTTTATTGGTGATAAATTTGTGGTGGTAACGCTTTAGTTAACTTTTATTTTAACTTCCGCAAGCAACTCCTGTTGGATTCACATCAAAGGGATGGATAAATAGTTCCACATACGTGGCTTGGATCTATAGAGCATTCAATTGACTACAAATATTTTTTGTTCATTCAATCATCAATCAATAATAATTTTCAATTACACATCATGGCTCTTTATTTATAGAAGTGTCGTTATAAGGATATGACTAAACATTTAAATGAAAATATAATCCTATCCATTTCAAACAAATGTTCAAATTTAAATATATTCTTATTCTAGAAAAGATAAAGCTTAATAAAATAGTTCAAATTGAAAAGAAATTTGCCATAAATAGAAATAAGGCTTAAAAGGTTTGATAGTGGACCTTATTCATATTTATTATGGCTTGATTTCATCTGTTGTAATTGGCATATTTCCACGTCGGCTTTTGCGGATTGATTTGACTTATTTAGAGGCCTGTACTATGTCTGTTCCTTTGGGGTTCAATGAACTCTTGTCCGGAGAGTTAATATCCATGTAGTCATACAAGAGTTAAGGGTCTCGCTTTTATAGTTACTCAGTTATTTAGGTATCATCTAAATGCAACATATCTTTCCTCCTGGTTGAAAATTCATTTTCAATATTTTTCCCAAGCATCACATCATTTGAAATGATATTTTCATTATCTAGGTAGGCAAGGAGTTCAAATGATTTGTTGAAACAATGACTTTAGTAGAAATCCCCTATGCAAAAGAATCAAAAGGCAATTTGCATTTTCAAACTTTCGTTGATAATACATTTGAATGTTAAAAATAGGACCAATAAACATATCATCGCAAATCTGAAGCATAAGCAATAAAATTTATTCTCCTATTAAGTTTAAGAAGGCAGCTAGCCTTTTTTCTTCCATCTCCTCTAAACATATTAAAAAACTACATGTTTTGATAGTAGTGTCCTTATCTATTTGCTGATAGGAATAATAAGATTTTTTTGGAAGAGTTTTCTAATCCCAACCATATTTTATACTTATGTTTTCAGCTTGAGTGTTGTACATTGGAAGATCCCTTATGATCTTATTGAAGACATTTAGGTTCTCTATTTTTAGAATTTTCATTGTATATCTTTTCATATTATGCAATTTTCTCAGTGATAATTTCTATATTGCTTGGCCTATACTATGAAATTTTTTTTTTAAGCCTTTTTACACAAAATTTGGTTCGATATTCAAATTAAGGCAATATTTATTGCCAGAATAGTTTGTCACTCGTCTAGCTTGGTTAGGTGTAACTCATGTGTAAAGGTGGACAACAACTTCTAGGCTCATAGTTAGTGGCACCCTCTGATTCTTTGTTTCAGTTGGCGGCCCCTTAATTAACATTTTTTATGATTATATTTTCTCTCATGTGTTAAATTTTTGGATCTCTATTTTGACCTTGAGTTCGTCATTTTAACATCTTTGTTGTTTACTCATGATTACTCTCAAATTTTAAGAATGCCAATAGGTTTATGTATTTTTCAAAAACTGGCTCTGATAAGTGTAGTACATAAAAGCTATTGAAAAACATGAATATCTTATAACATTCAAGCTGGTTTGAAATAACTATAATAAAATGTGTTACATGAATTTGAAGCTCTCCATCAAATGTGAGCCTCTTTGAAGCAACTTGTGAGGAGCATTCGGGGAGCTAAGTTGACCAGTTTCATTGATTTTGTTCAAATATGCTTGTCTAATAAAATATTGCAATGCAAAGGGGGACATTCAAATGCATGTGATACTAAGTTATTAAAGCATCTGAATCCTCTAATTCAACCAAATAGCTTATAAGAGCCATTTAAATAAAATAAAATACTTTAATCTTTGGATTAAGAAAATTGAGGGATAAAAATAAATAAATCATTTAAACCCATGATACATTTTTTTTAAGTTTAGATTGTTGGGATGGCAAACATTTTTACATGATTCAGGTCAATTTCCACATAATGCATAGATCAAGGTAATTTAAAAGAGTTGAAGCTAGAGATAAAATGAAATCGACAATATACAAATATCACATCATAGGGCCACGAGCCTATCTGAATCTAATGACAATGAAACCCATGATTCTAATCCAAGAACCCTGCAATTGAACAAGAAGTTACTGTTGCGGTAGCTTGGTCAATTTTAACTGATTTCTTATAAATTTATTAAATGTCATTCGGATTTTGATGATTAATATAATGAACTCTAAGATTAGGAAAAAAGATCTAGCAAGATGCCTTCGTGAATTGAAAAAGCTACCCGCGTGTCCTCTAACAAGATGTGGAAGAGAATCATGATCAGCATCCACAGAGGGATAGCTCCCAACAGAATGCCTATAGTCTCTTGACATCAAAATGAAACATTCCACCTACATTGCAGGCGTCAACACCCGTGTCCTCTAGATACACATGTATAGAGACAAATATCAAACCAAGGAAAGAGTTGGACGAACTTATGGTTTGAAAAGTCACTAGAGCTAGTAGACCATAATTGGGGAGAGAGTGTTGATTGACCTTGTTTTGGATGGCACAACCAACTTATCCTTGAGACAACAGTACACAACTTTGACAAATTAGGCATACTCTGCTTTTTGAATATTCATGAATCATCTGCATAGATCACGAGAACTTTTTTTTTTCAGTTGTAATTTAAATAAAGAACTTTTCCTTGTTTTGTAGGGTTGGTTGTTTTCTTCTGATGCTGGTTTCTGGAAGCCACCACAAATGAAGGTATGAAAGTTTCATGTTCGCTGCCCATTTTTCAAATTTATAATTTCTCTTCTACATTTTTTGAATCTAACCATTTGGTGGTCGCATCATGGCTTCAATTTCTTTCTTTCATATTAGGCACTACATAAGGTGTTATTTTCTGTTTATGTTAGCCCTTCTGTTTTACTTCTATATTACTTTTTCTGCAGTCCTTTCCTTTTCCTTTCATTTAATTCATTCTATCCAATTTGTTAGAATATCTTGCTATAAATACCTAATTTTCCTTAAGTATTTTTTTCGTTATCTTATATTTAATAAGGGCAGCCGCTATAGCACTTTACAAAATTTATATTTCAATTATTAAATCATGTTCTTAGTACAAAATGCTTTGAATCATTGAGAAAATGTTGACCTCTGTTTAAAACACAAAAGAAACAAAAAGTAAATCAAACCTCGTATTCAGTCCTCTGCCAAATTCCGAGATTTCAGCTGAAATCCCGCTGAAATACCTGCGTACACGGCGCCGAACCAGTCCAGATATCCCGCTACGATCGCGTCTCATCCCGGGATTTCTGCGTGAAACCAGCGACGATGACCTCGATCCTACTCCCATTCGAGTCTTTAAATACCGAGCGAGTGGGCTGAAGCATCGCAAGCCTCTCCCGATCGAGCTCTCGTCACGACACTTCTCCCATTCGCTACTTCTTCCTTCCCGCACTCAACTCCCAACCACCGCCTGTGCCGATCCCGATCTCAGAGAGAGAGAGAGAGAGAGAGAGAGAGAGAGAGAGAGAGAGAGAGTTTTCTTCAAACTCACCGAAGCCACAAGCCAAGGCCGGTACTCGTCTCTGCTTCTCTGACCAAATCTAGTCCCGATCTCCTGAAGCCGCCCGAGACTCCTGCCGTGCTCCTCCCGCATGCGAACCTTCCCCGCCTCCTTTCACGACATTTCCCTCCTGCGGATCGGAAGTTACACCATTTTGATCGGAAGCAACAACACGAGCTCGCTAGCTGGGAAGGTAACTCTCTCCCTTTCATGCTTCTTCGGCCAAATCCCCTAAATCCCTAAACCGAGAGAAATTGGGGGAGGGGAGGGATTATTATAATAATAATAATTAGTATTAATTAATTGATAATAATAAATAGTTAGATTTAATTAAAATTAGTTATAATTAAATATTTAATTATATTTAATCATTGTTAATAATGATTTTTTTTATTAAAATAAATTTTAATTAATTTTAATGTTATTATAGTTAATTATTTTTATTAATAATTAACTATAATTATTTAAAATTAATTAAAATCAATTATTTTAATTTAAATTAATTATTATTAATTATATTTAATTATAATTAATTATTAATTGTAATTGATTATCTTTAAATCAAAATTGATTATTATCAAATATAATTAATTATAATAAAAAAAGTAAAGAAAAAAATGCTTTTTTCTCTCCCTCGATCCTCGAGCCAACGCCGTCGACCCTGCAAAGGTATAAGCTCCTAAATCCTAAAACTCCGAAAACTCGTTTCAGCGCATTCGTCGAGACATAACGACCACCTATACACGCTTTTCTTAGCGTGGTGGGAGGGAGTGCGTCACGACGCTTGCGACGAAGCGGGTAATCACATAATCCCTTCTTCGAAGTTCGTATCGCCTTGGTTTCCCCGCCTATACACGCTTTTCTTAGCGTGGTGGGAAGGGAGCCCGGTGTGATGCGCACGACGAAGAGGGGATACCCATAAGTACCCGCTTGTGGGGAAACAACTGCCTTGCTTACAAAATATTTAAAAAAAAAAATACTTTCTTGCAAAATATTTTTAAAATACTCATACACGCTTTTCTTAGCGTGGTGGGGGATCGAAAAATACACGGCCGCGGTGTCCTCGAAAGAGGGCACCTACCATACACGCTTTTCTTAGCGTGGTGGGAAAGGCCCAGTTTTCCGTAGTTTTCCCCTAAACGGGGGAGATGCTGGAAGGCTGCCGAAATTTCAGGTGAACATATTGCTACATTGGGATCTCATTTGAACTCAAGAGAACAATTTGAGACATGGACTTGATTGCACTCGGATGACATGCAATAACGATGAAGGACTTGTACTTGGACTTTTGAACAAGAGCTAAATGACTTAATACATCAATTGAACTCAAATAAAAAAAAATGTATTGAACTAAAGTCAAGCTTGGATCAATTGTGGACTTGACTTGATCTAAAACAAGAACTTGATTTGAACATTAAGCCAACAAGGCTTGAACTCAAGTGAACTGCAGGGGACTATTTGAACTTACTTGAGTTGAACAAAGAACTTGAACTGAACAAGACTACGAGGACTTGAACAAAGATTTGGACAAGCGATGATAAGACTTGTGGACTTGATTTAGACTGAATGACATTAACTTGAATTGAGAATTCAAGCTGAGTCCAAACGAGTTGATCTCAAATGCAAAGAACTCATCTTGGACTTAAATGGACTTTAATCAAATAGCATTAAGCATATGATGAATTTGAACATGAAATGGGTTCAAATGCAATAAAGATTTGAACAAGAGAAAGCCTGTTTGAGCTCGAATGAGTTGGACAATGAACTTGATTGAACACTTTTGATTCAAACTTGAACTTGTATCTTGAGTCTCATTTGATTCGAAATCAAGTAGAACTTGGTTTGAATAATGATATCAAACCCACTACATACATTGGATGATCCTTGAAGACAAAGGGGTTTGTGATCACAACTCATTTGCAAATAAAAGTCAAAATAAAATGTGTTGATGCATTTGCAAGCAAATACATTTGTCACATACAAGTGGAAGGATTTGGTATTCAGATGCACAAGGAAAGATTCATATATCTCACTCAGGTGTAATGACCAAAGGATTTATGTATGAATAAGGAAGGCCGCTACAAAAGACCTTGGATACCACTTGCTACAAAATGAGGTCCCTAATGAATGATACAATTTATTCATGAAGAAGATATCTCGTATATACAAATGACGGCCGCCACAAGTACTAAATGACGCACAGGAGAATGTTGCAAGTTATCAATCAATATACATGGGGAGATTATTGATGAATGCAACCCATTCATCAGTCAATTTTAATATCAAAGTGAATGTGCTATATCATCCCTACAAACATACAATGTCATGCTGCATGTGATACGACATATTCGTGAGTAAGGTATAAAGGACGTCTAGCAGATGAAGCAACTGCCTTACACCACTTCTACCATCAACATCAGAATATAAGCAACCATATTCAACCTTGTAAGCTATAGGAAACAATGGTTATTGAAGATGTATGCGAAAATTTCAAGTGACCTTCTTGCAAGTAGATATCAAATTAGAAAGAAAAATAAGGATATTACAACACTCCAACAATCAACATCAAGATACAAATACACAGTAAATGCAGTATCCTATAGTCAACTTCAGTCTAAGGATGAATACATCTACTTCTAGCAGTGGTGGATGTATTGTAAAAACCAAATACCACAACAAAGTGCACGAAGGATACGACAGATAGAAGCTCCCACTAGCTTCTGTTGGAGTCCCGCTATAAATATCACATATCATCTACAAACAACATGCAAGATGACTACAACAATTGCAAGTATCCACGGGCTACTGTAGAAGACTCGTAGTACACCCAGTTTATTGTCTACGAGCATCTACAAACACCAAGGCAGGAGATTAGTTAGTGCACTATGATCCGCCTACCAAAATCAATAAGTAGTGCACGACAGTCTACCTGTACGAAGCAGCGAATAATTCTATTCAGAAGCTACTACGCCACCGGATATGCAACCTCCGTACAAGCAGATAGAAGGCGTCAACAAATATTTCAAAATACCCCTGCACGTGAACCGTAGTTTGTATACACATAGGTACACTAAAGGGAAAATACAATCCCAAATCCGCATGGGCCCCGACAAGCGTGTTATAGAAATACACGTGACGCCTAGGGATGCTTCGCGGGTTATCAAATTTTAAACCCAATCCTCCTTAGCAGATGAAAGGAGTGGACAAGGTTCAATTATAAAATACCCCCAAACACCCGCATGGGCCCCGGCGAGCGTGTTATTGGTACACACGTGACGTCTAGGGATGCTGCGCGGGTTGACAAGTGAATTCAGGTTCGAAACCGATCCTTCTATACGGATCAATAGAAGTCGACAGGGTTCGAACCATTAAGCAAATAAAAAGCTGTGGCAACTGATATATTTGCTTTAAAATATTCATATTAGGCCTTCAAGGCCTACAACAATATGAATTCACTAATAAGGGCATAAAGCCTACGAAACCCGATCCTCTGTCAACAGCCCGACAGAGTTGACCAGGTTCAATCCATAAAAAGAAATGACCCCCAAACACCCCGATGATGGCCGTGTTGAATGCAGATCTCAACCGGAGGGGTTCCCAAATACTTTCAAGTGTCTCCCAAAAGCCCATTTCAGATACTCCAAAGCTCCACCCAAAATCCCAGAAAATTTCAAAAATCTAAAAAAATCCAGAAATCCCAAAAATATTTAAAATAAAAATCTATCCATCAAAACACTTAAAGCAAAGCCCATCCACCCTTCGCAACAATCTGTCAGGGTGGACAAATTCAAATAAAATCTAGCTTACAAAGAGCTAAATGCTTAGTCGAAAATATCACTAGGATCCATTCTCAAACAATCTCTTGCCAGTAAGGACGTGGTACGTGTCCTCTAACCGGCAGTTTCGCCGCCAAATGGCACTGCATGTAAACGGTTATGACCCGGGGCCCTCTGAACCGAGTGGTTTTGCCGCCAAATGGCACCACAGATAGCGGTTATGGCCAGAGCCAATACGCTCCTTAATGGCGTTAAATCCTTGAGATATGAATCAATAGGATATGATTGATAGGGCACAAAGCCCTCTGTTAGCTAAGGTGGATTCAAATTTGTCCCCTTAGACAAACATTCAACCCCGGTCTACAAGGTCCCCTTGGACGAAGCAATCCATGGCTGCCGACAAGGATCCTTCTGTCAGGTTGGGTCGACTGCCTCCTCTAACTAAGTAGACCAGGGACCACGATGGCCCGGGACGACGGAACCATGGGATCTTGATCGGGTCTATCATCCATTCCCCCACCATCCGCTTTAAGTGAAAGATGGTAAAATTTCTATTTTTAAATATCAAATTTCCAAACATCCAAACTTTCCAAATTCTCAAATCCAAACCTATGCTGCTACTATATGCCAGATATACGTATTCTATATGTATCAGATTGACGACTAGCCTTAATCGAAAGTTCTCTCTCGTGATCGAGAGGGGTAATTAACTATAGGGGCTTGCGCCTATAGGAAACCAGAACTCAGATCATAAAGTCCTCACAAAATGAGGGCGAAATCTCTGGGTAGTGTGTTATCTACAAACCCATCTGCTTTCCAAAATTTACCTCGGAACTTAGTTCGTTAAAACTCCATCGCCGAATAAAAAGAAAAGCGAGTGGAGGCCGGGGCCGAATTTTCGGAGCCCACAGAAAAATATTCCACAGTAAAGATTTCTTGGTCATGTTCACGTTATCTTGTTTATTCTTTAGATGCTGCCGTGGATGATACTTTATTCCTCAAAACCCTATTAAACCTTCTTCAGTTATGTATTTTTTTCTATTTTTTTTTTCATGCATTATCAAGATATACTGTTTGATCATTGCATTTATTGGAACACATGTGGCTTATTCTAGTATGTTGATTAAATATGTACAAGACTTATCATTGACTGAACTTTTAAACCATCACTGGAATCCCTTTCGGTGTAAACTAGCCCATGCCTCACGTGTTATTTTATCTTTTTCACAGGCTCTTCTTCACTCTGTTCCAATTGGGAAAATGATTGTTCTTGACTTATTTGCTGATGTAAAACCTATGTGGAAAACATCTTCACAATTTTATGGTGTTCCATATGTCTGGTATTCTCTTTCTTACAATAAAGTTGTTCATTATTGGCCATATTATCATCCTGTTTGCAATCTCTTATATAGATCTGATCTAGAAACTAGAAAGTGCATTTTTCATCATACTGATATTTTTCAGTTTTTTATGAAGTCATTTTTAACCTTTGTCGTGACCAATTTATTAGACTTTTACTTTCTTGTACTAGTGATGTTTTCCTTTCTTCTAAGTCATTGGAAATCATTGTTCAGGTGTATGCTACACAACTTTGGCGGCAACATTGAAATGTATGGTATCCTTGATGGAATTTCTTCTGGCCCTATCGATGCCTGGGTTAGCCAGAACTCAACCATGGTAAGTGAAGGGTATTTGTATGCAATCAACACCATTGTTAAGTGGAACTAGTTGATATCTTGAGGAGAAGACTAAATTATTTTCAAGAACCATTTGACCATTGAAAAGCATGTCTTTGTTTCTTACATATTGCACAACTCAGTTTTAAATTAACGCTCAGCTCTCTTTATTAACAAACACTATTCTGCTAGACTTGAGGTTTTTATTTTAGAGTTTTTGGCATGCTTTGGACATGGTTAGAAAAATTCTTTAGTTTTTCAGCTATTGTAATTTACCATATGTCTAGTGTTGAGTACATAACTACTTAAGGTCAATCTAATCTAATGAGATGAAAATGCGTACAATGGGTATAGCATTGTGAAAGTTCACAAAACAAAATGGACGGACTACGCCTGTGAATACAAAACATCAAATTTGACTAAGGTATACTCTGACATTATCTAAGTCATTGCACGAGGAATGATGCAAAATTCACTCAAAATGAGAACAAAAAACAAAACGAGTGTGCATGAGAAATTAGAATCCATAGTAGGTTAAAAACTAACTTGCTTTTGAGGCGAGTATGATATTTGACATGCACCAGAAACAAAAATTCACAAATGAGTCATTTTATTTATATTTTTAATAAAATTTTAAATCAAATTAGATTAAATATTATTATTATTTATATACATTTAATTATAATAAACTTTGGGTTGAGAACGGCCCACCCCTTTGATCTCAGAAAATAAAGATAAAGAAATCAGGACACTACTTCTTTGTGAATTTAGGAATTACTTTACCTTGACTTATAATGAAATGCTCGACTTATCCTTTGTATTGAAAATTCATATATTAGCTTTTAAGCCTGAGGTGTCACCTGCAAATAGTCATCAAGGTATGTGTGACTTAAAGTTGAAGGGAATGTGATCTTTGAAACCAAAAAGCTTGTTAAGGAAGGTTTAATCTGACCAGAAAAATATGTTGATTAGATTTCTAATATTATCATCTATAAAGAATGATTAGATTTGTGTCAGCATCAATTACAAGAACCTCAATAGAGCTTGTCCAAAAGATGATTTTATGTTCCTTACATAAGAGCTGCTTGTCGATAACACATCAAGTTAAGACATCTCTCATTCATGGAGGATTTTTAGGTTATAATCAATTAAATTGGCTAAAAATGTGAAAATTACATGCCCTTCTACAATTTAATTAATGTATTTTGTTATACGACCATATGCTTTGACTTGGAAAATGCCTAGGTTATATACCAAAGGGCAATGAATCATTTTTTTATGTCTTGATTCACTTTCTTGAATCACTTGAAAGTAAAATGTTATGTTGACGATCTTGTTGTAAAAAATAAGGTTTGCTTAGAGCATCTCGAAGAATTACGGGTCATATTTGAAAGAATAAAAAAACACAATATGAAATTGAATTCTATTAAGAGCACTTTTGGGCTCTCCTCTGAAAAGTTTCTCAGATTTTCATGTACCATTAAGTAATAAGAAACGATCCCTCCAAAATCCACACCATTATAGAGATTCACTCACTTAAAAATATTAACCAACTCTATTCATTACAGAGACACCATGCATACATTCAATGATTTATATTCAATTTATTAGGGAAATGATAACCCTTTACAAAGTTGTTGAAGAAGAATGCTCTTTTCAAATAAAATAAAGAAAGTCTGAAGCTTTTGATGATGACAAATTTTTCCAATTGAATCCGCCAACACATGTGACCCCAATTTTAAGAAGTCGCTTATATTTTACACATGTTATAGAAGAGTCCTTAAAGGTATTGATGTAGTAACACAATGACAAAGGGAGGAAAATGCCCTTTATTAAATTAGTTGAAGGTTGATGGGAGTTGAAGTGCATTAGTCCGCAATGGAACATTGGAACTTGTCTCTATGGTTAATACCAACCATTAAAAAAGCGAACGAGGTGTCCGCATTGAGTCGCGCCTCAAGTTGAGGCGGAAGTCATGCGTATCGGGGCTTATGCCTCGAACCATCCAGCGAAGCCTACAATTTTTTCGCACAAGGCGTACGCATTAGAGCGTAACGCCTCGAGGCAGTATGAGGCACTGCCTCGAAATTTTTTCTTCGTTATATATGTAAATACGACGCAGCCGATTCGTGTTCGTGTATTCGTGTATAGGACTAGGGCTTCCTGTGAGAATTGAAAGGCGAACTAGAGGCGAAGCCGTGACGGAAAGAGACGAAGCTGTGAGGGAAGGAGACGAAGCCGTGAGTGTAGGAGACGAAGTCGGAAGGAGACGACACAGGGAAAGAAACGAAGCTGAAGTTGTGAGTACAGGAAACATTCAGGCATCGATTAGGTCGGAAGAGCAGGTACGCGGTGTTGTGGCCTTGACTTTGACGTGCAGTAACGAAAGCTTGAATAACTCCTGATTCGGCTTTTTTTCATTCGTCCGCTCAGTACATGCTCGGTACCGAGCAGGTACAAGCTCGATACCGCTCAGTACATGCTCAGAACCGCTCAGTACATGCTCGGTATCGCTCAGTACATGCTCGGTACTGCAAGGTACATGCTCGGTACCGAACCAGTACATGCTCGGTACTGAGCGGTACATGCTTGGTACTTAGCGGTACATGCTCGGTACTGAGCGGTACATGCTCGATACTTAGCGGTACATGCTCGGTACTGAGCTGTACATGCTCGGTACTGAGCAGTACATGCTCGGTCGAACCCCGCCAGGGGACAGCGCCCCCTTAGACCCCCGATAGACTGGTATATTTTTGTATTCATGTTTTTTTATTATTGGTAGTACAAATAATTGTTAAAAATATGTCCTATTGTTAGTATGACTAGTGGCACAAGAAGGAAAGATCCTGCATGGAAATATGCAGAGATTCAAGGAGTTAAGACAACCTTTGGAATCAATGTTTGCTTCTGAAGAGTGGAATAAAAATTCATGGGCCAAAAAACAAGAAGGAAAACAAGTTAAAAAGATTGTTATGAAAGACGATTCATTTTGTCGCAATACAAATTATGCTTTGAAGACAACATGACAATTAGTAAAGGTGCTTAGAATGGTTGATGGTGAGAGGGCCCCAGCTATGAGATTTATTTATGAAGCAATGAATATGGCTAAAGAAGACATTGCAAAAGAATTGGAAGGTTAAAAAAGTACCTACAAAGAAATATGAGATATTATAGATGAAAAGTGGGATCGACAATTACACCAACACTTACATGCTGTTGCGTACTATTTTAATCCCCAATTTCATTATGATAAGGATTTTCATGTTGACTAAGAGGTGAAAACTGGTTTGTATGTATGTATGGACAGACTCATTTCTGAAGAAGACTACCTCAAAGTGAATGATCAACTTGAGGATTTTCATTTGAAGAAGAGAATGTTTGGATTTTGAGCAGCACAAGCATGCTACAAAACACGATCTCCTGGTATGTTTATAGTTTGAGTATTTATAATTTTAATGTTAATATTTATATTCAAGTCTTCTACTTCAACCAATATTCATAAAATAATATGTTTGTCTTCATGTAGAACGTTGGTGGACTCAGTTTGGAGATGCTGTTTCTGAATTGAAAGCTTTTGCAGTTAAAGTTCTTAGCCTAACGTGTTCGGCTTCTGCATGTGAGCGTAATTAGAGTATCTTCAATCAAATTCATACAAAGAGAAGAAATCGATTGGCGGCAGATTGAATGAACAAACTATTTTATGTTATGTTTAACAAAAAACTGAAAGATAGACATCTCAATTTGCAAAATCAAGAAAATATTGAGAATAAAATTGACCATTTGCTTGTTGATGAGTTACAATCTGATGATGAATGGGTTACTCCTAAGAATGCTGATGTATCTGAAGTTGAAGCAGAAGGAGAAACTCATGTCAATGAAGAAGATAATAAAGCAACTACCCAAGTATATAAAAGAAAGAAAGAAAATGAGATTGGAGCTTCAAAAAAATTTAAAGGTATTATTAAATATAATGAATTATTTTCTATGTTATTATTATTTCATTTTAGAGCTAATGAAATATTAACTGATATAGGAGATAAAAGGAAAAAATATTATAGATGAAGAAGAGTTGGAGGTTAAGTGCGAAGTTCACTGCTTGAGACAGAGACCAAACTGAGTTTAACTCCAACTTGTCCTGAATGTGGTCTTTCAAACCCCCAATGTAGCGGGCTACGAGCTGATTGTTCGTCTCATTCAAATCGTTCCGGGCTGATAATCGATAAAACTCCTCCGTGTAGTCACTGACGGAACGATTCCCTTGCACGCAATGTTGATACTTCAGATACAACATTTGCTCAAAGTCAGTGGGGAGAAATTGTCCTCGGAGTAATTGCTTCATCCGCATCCAACTACGAACTGGTCCGCGCCCTTCTCTCCGTCGCGATTGTAACAGCTGCGACCACCACACGCTCGCTCCCCCTTTGAGTCGGCAAGCAACATACTCGACTTGCTTATCAGGTTCAATCTCTATGTAGTCAAAGAAGTTCTCCACCGATCGTTCCCAGTCTAAATAATCCTCTATATGTAATCTGCCATCAAAAAAGGGTATGTCAAGCTTTACTCGGAACTCACCTTGGTGTCGATCACGTCCCCAATGACGTCGTTGGCGACGATCTCCCAAATCAACGTCTGAATCCGACAACCCATCTGGAATTTAGCTTCCACGCT
Source organism: Dendrobium huoshanense (assembly GCA_016618105.1). NCBI lineage: Eukaryota > Viridiplantae > Streptophyta > Magnoliopsida > Asparagales > Orchidaceae > Dendrobium > Dendrobium huoshanense. The sequence goes on along the minus strand of JADPUM010002252.1, from coordinate 138,919 downwards.
CATCATCCGAATCAGACATTTCCGGTAACAATGGAGCTCGCCTACGCCCCCTATTCTGATATCCGCCTATTCCGTCGGCATGTGTACCAGTCAACGGCGCAGGTCTCCCCGCCTGGTGGTTAATCTCTCCTGTGCGGTTCACTGGTGGCTCTCGGCGTATAGCCGCCGTGAGTCTGTCCACTGTAGCCGCAATTTCGTCAAGTCGTCGTTCGACACCAGCGCGTGCGGCCCAAAGCGCCTCCAAGCTTCGGTCATCCCCGCTCTTCACACGCTTGCTGGACTCTGCCATCTGCCCGAAACTCTGGCTCTGATACCAAAATGGTGTGGTATACACGGAGGAAGCAGGTACACACAAAGAACAAACAAACAAGAGGCAATGAAACAGTAAAGGCCTGATGCCAAAATGTATATTTGATCAACTGCGTGAATCATCTTCTCCAAGAGAAGATATACAGGGCTAACGAACAAGAGAGCTACCTCTTGCTGAAAATGGCTACAACAACTAAAAGAAACTTTGCCTTAAACAGTCACATAAAAAGGAAACTAAGCTAGTGGCGAAATGCAATGGTAACAGAAAGTATAATAACTAATAGGAAAATATTATAATAACTAATATAAAGTATAGAGTGCACCCAATGGCTAAGATGCACCGCATCACTTTGACATTAATTATGAAGATTCTTCTGAAGACAATCAAAGTGATGATGAGCCTGCTTTGGGTCTTGATCCTAAGGGGATGTTTTATTTTTAAGTGAGTTTATTGTAAATCTTAAATCAAATCTTCAAATTCATAGTTGACATAATATTTTGTTATTTTTTGTCATTATTTATAATTTTATATTCATTTTTTTTAATCGTTTTGAGGCTTACGCCTCGCCTCTCTTAGAAAAAACGCTTCGATTCCCGATTTCTCCTTTTAAAACCTTGGTTAATACTTAATTAAATAATTTATAGAATTAATTGGATAACTATTATGTGACACTACATATGTTATTATCAAATCATTATTAAGCCATGTGAGTTAGATAGGTCTGTTGGGTCAGTAATTTTCGCCTGTTTAATAATGAGATGTTGATGTTGGTATGAAAGGATTAAAGTAATAAATAGGCAAAGCTAAGCTCCCTCAAATTAGATGTATAAAGTAAAGTTACTTCTCTGTCTAAATCTATGCATCTACCATTCTATATTCATCAATATAATAATTCTCTTCTTTTAAAATCATCAAAAGTGTTCATTTTCAATTCTGTTGTTGGTGATATCACCGGTAATATTCTTTCCCAAAACTTAATTCTCAATGTGAAATAATAGCATATTAAAGAAAAAACAAATGTAACTTAACATACATAAGAATCCTATCTCTAATACCAAAGATGATAATCAAATGAAAATTAAAATTGGAATCTGCCAGTTTTAGTGATATACAAATATATATTCATTGCTCATGAAAAGAAAGGTGTTTTAATCTAAATTAGGCATGGGTAATGTGTAGCTAATCATAATATTTAAAATATTATAAGTCTATGCTTAAAGTAGTTCTTGAATTATTTTAATGCGGCTATTTTAGCCGACCCCGTGTAGTGTGATAAAGGTTTGATGTTGTTGTTGTAGTAGTAGTATTTTAGTCAAATATTTTCTCATGTCTCCAGTTTAGTTTCTTGACTTTTCAAATTTGATCTATAATCATCATTATGTTTGAATTTGATGCAAATTTTAGTAAAAGTTGATAGCGAGAGTAAAATTTGAGGGTATTTTTGATAACTCAAGTATGTAAACACGTTCCTTTAAATTTCTTACGATGCTCAAGTCCTTTTTACCTAATTTGATGTCGAGTAGCGGAGAATCAAGCCAAACAAGGAGAAGGGAGATTGCGGTTGAGATGAAGGTTGTGGATCAAGATGTTTTCTTAATTTATTTACATAATATTAATTTCTATTTTGTGTCCATTGAGTTCATATTTTTTATTCCAAAGTTGATGATTTTTCAATTAGATGAAATACATTGAATTCATATTTTGTTTCAAAATATTGAAGTTTTTTGTTAGATGGCAACTCCTTGCACTGCTTGCTATGTATTTTCACACTGCTTGCCATTAACCTCCCCCCACCCCCAAAATGGTTTACTTTGAACATCTTAGTGTTTATACCAAACATAATTACTCCTGATTTAAAATGAGTATTGATGAGAATTTCCACCTTTTTTTTCTTTTGTGAGTTGCAGTTTTCCTCTCTCATGCGCTTAAGCATGTCAACCTTTTTAATCGTAAAAAAAGTATTGATTAATTGAGAAATCTACAATTTTATTGTGATTATACCTTCAACATCTTATCATGTAAACTTTATAACTGGATGATTTTACCCTTTTTTTACTATTTGTTTCCTACGAAAAGTGAACCAGTTGAGTATTAGAAGGCGTTCTAGAAGTAGCATGAACCACTGAAGTAATGGAAAATTTCTGTCGGACTTATATTAAGGGTACCTTCCTTTCTCAGTCATTTATGATTGTCATCCTTATAGAAGTTAATCTTAAGGATAATGATGATGATTTTGCTGTTTCATTAATAATTTAAAGCATATAATATTTGGTGCTTTCTATTTTTTGTATGTAATTTTTTTCACTTCTCAAATGGATGTTTTGATTTGAACTTGTTTAGACTGTAAGCAAATCAATTAATAAAGGCATTTCCGAAGTGGTTCAAATTATCAAGTTAATTATTTTTACCCATTTATATGAGGTGTCTTGGAAACCTTTTTTTCATTATTATTTATCATCGTTATCTTTTCAGAAATTTAGCCATTCCTTCAAGTGAAAGCTTATTTAGTATGCTTTCTTGTGAGTTATGCTACTGTAATATTTGAGTTTATGTTATTTATGTTCATTTGCCTTATTTGAGCCATCTTTGATTAATCAACCTTGTTTGTGATCTCAATTAAAGGGAGAGAACGTTGTTCTCTAAAGCATAAAATTTATTCCTTTTCAACTTCATTTATCTTTCGACATTTTTTATTTAGGTTGCTTTGAAATTTGTTACTAGGCAGTCCTATTCTTTGCTATCTGTGGACCTGAATGAGATACATGATTTAATATAGTAGTCTTGACAAGTTGTACTGAATTCTATTTATATGTACGCGTTCTTTCTTTTAGGTTGGTGTTGGCATGTGCATGGAAGGTATAGAGCATAATCCAGTTGTCTATGAGCTAATGCCTGAAATGGCATTTCGCAAACACATCATTCAGATTGAGGTACTCCTTTTTCATTACGAGCTAAAGTTCATATAAAATCTACTTCTTTAAGCTTAAAGCAACTGCCCATTCATCTTTTACAACAATTTGCCGAAGATGATAATTTTTAGTTTGACCAAAGCTCACAAAAATCTAATGTCATATTAAGTGTATTCGTAACCACCCTAAAAAATATCATGCTAATAAATATGTGGTATGTGTCCTCTGATGAAGTAGTTCTCCCCAAATGACATCATTATATTACAACTATGGTTGTAGCCTTGACGTTCCCCAATGGCTCAGCCCATGAGTTGTGAATCATAAGGTGCACTTGATGGGGCATAAGCTCCATGTTAGATAAGATCAACTTAAAATTTGCCCTTAGAAAACTTTCACCCCTGGTCTAAGAGATCCCCTTGGAAGATGCAACTTATGGTTATAGATAAGGATCCCTTGATTAGATTAGGTCGACTACCTCTATTGACAATAGGCCATGGTTGACAACATCTTAAGATGACATAACCATGTGATTTTGATGAGTTTGTTATCAATCCTCCCACATTCTAGTTTAAGCTGGCAGTGTTGTATTTCCTATTTCCTCAACCAAAATCACAACTACGACCAACTAAATGTTTAGTGCCTAGCGCTAGCCTTAATTGAACTTTTTCTCTCGTAATTGAGAGGTGTGATTAATCATATGGGCTTAATGCTTATGAGAAATTTCAAACTAGATTATAAAGTCCTCATAAAATGAGGATGAAATATTTAGGTAATGTTTTACATGATATCTAAATTGTCTTCTAAAATTTAACCCAAAACAACACTTTTTTAAACAAGTTGTGTGTGAATTTTTTTGGAGCCCACATATATTTATTTCTTTATAGGGCATATAAACATCTTGCCTTTGTCCAATAGTTGCTATGAAACTTACAGTAACTTAATTTCAATTTTTGTTGCTCAGGGATGTATTGAAATCCTTTAGTAAAAACTTGAGATAATTTAGAAAACCTGATAGTTGCTTCTTTGTGTAATAATGTTGTTATGTGTGATATACTAACATTACTTATGTTACTATTTTGAGGTTATGCCTTGATATGGGATTACTTGTTGCAAAATCAATGAGATATATATAGGATGAAAACATGTTTGCTAGCTGTTTAGCTCTTCATCAATCATTATAAATCCTTGTGCCTCATGCCCTTTGCATTTATCCTGCCAAGGGAATTGCTGATTGATTATTAATATTAGTGTGTGATGCTCGTTAGTTGTTAAACATAAAATAAATGGTTGGACAGTTGAGTTTGCAGCGAGCAATATCTCCTTGTAGTTTTTGTTAGTTTTCTCATGCGAAGCAACCTATGAGGCTCACAACAGCAGATGCCATAGTGGGTTGATAAATGATTTACGTTATAGGAAAGGCTACGAGGCTCACCCTGTCAACTACCAGCATGGGACAAGGCACAATTTATGTCATAGGAAAGGCTATAAGTTTGTGACAGCAAGGATAAATCTTTTTATTTATTTATTTATTTTAATTTTGGTGAGTGGAGCCATTGGTGTTCCTGCAGAGCGGTTGTTGCCAGAGGGATAGAACCACAAGAAAGATTAGCATAGAGAGGGTGAGGGAGCAATTATGGTTAGGGGATGATGTGCATGAATCATCTAGGAAGGTCATGTGTAAAGGGTGGGCCAGGGGCCCGCACATGGATTAGGGTTGCACGCAAATTGACATGTGGTGAGGAGCGTATGCATGTGCTAGGGTGATCGTGTGTCAAGGTTGCATGCATGCTAAGAAGAATGCAATGAGTGTGCAGCTGCTTGCAAGCACAAGGATATGAAGCGCTTTGCTATGATGTGGTTTCACAAATTGGAGGAGACCTAGAGGAGATTGGAAAATGGACGACTGATTTGTGGGCATGGGTGGTTGAGAGTATAACTGAGGTAAGAGAAGAACTAGGGAGAATGTGTGAGCTGGTTGAGACGAATAGCGATCACTTGAGGGGCTGAAGCAGTAGAGATGAATTCATGAGCGGGTTACGGTGCGGGCATGGCATTATGCATGTCTGAAATGCACAATGTGTAGTGTGCTTTCTTGGAGATCATGGAGTGAACTAGTATTAGTACTTGCTGGTTTTCATTTGTTTGGCTGTGTTGCATAGGGTGCTGAGTTAAGGGAGGAAGTGAATGGTAATGGTATAGTTAGTATAGGGATCTTACATGTTAAGGTTCATTTTTTTTTATTTGAAGAGTAACTATAGATAATTTAGAGTACCAAAATTACTCAGTACGCTCTAAATAATCATAAAACTTGCACAGTTAATTCAGATCATCAATAGACATCATTTTAAATTAAGAAAGTCAATCAGATTTAACTAAGCATGTTTAAATTCAATCAAACCTAATTTTGTGGTGAACACTTATCCTCCATTTGAATTCTAAATTGAAATATAAATTCAAATTTGAGTTTTCTTGTTTGACTCGTAGCTTGAATTTAAATTTTGAATTCAAAATTTCATTCTAATCTCATCTCACTCTTTTCTGTATGATTTTCTTCAACCACGATGAACCAAGTAATCTCTTATCCATAACTTTCCTAAACTTGAACCAAAGTAACCATGTGGAAAGACTTATTTCGGTGAACCAAGCGAAGGTAATTGGAACTGGACCTTCCTGGACTGGTCAAAGACGCCGTCCTTTCTTTTGGCTGAAATGGTGGGAGAACGGTAATTTTCTGCTGTCCTGAAATGGTAACCTGCAGTGAGAAATGGAGTTGAACTGGATCAGCTTCCTTTTGGATATGTTTTCTGCACTGCTTCTGCTTCCAGACGACCTAAATTCATTTTAAGAGGACCATTGGAGCCTTGATTGATCTCTCAAACGTATTATTCTTGAAAGTTTAGATTGAATTATTATTGATTGATAAATCTCGTCATGCATTGGAAAGTTTCACCATGGTCATCTCTTTCGTTGACCTGCTCTATGAAAATTGTTCATACTTAAGGTTAGTTTTGTTGTTCATGTTTAGAGGCTCTTTTATTAAATTACTTTTCATGATCATTTGTTACTATTCTTTTATTAGTGAATGAAATGAGATTCATTACTATTGAAATGAATGTGGTGGATTCTATCGTTATTTTGATTTGATGATTCAACACTTCTTTAGATAATTTTGAGGGTTAACATCAATAATTTGAGAATTTGGCATGCAACTTTTATTGAAATATGAATTTTAGTTTTTATTGCAAGAAATTGCAAATAAATAAATAAATTTGTCCATCCTTTTGATAAGGTCATCAAAGCTCACTATTTAAAATTAAGAAGTAATTTCTGGCATTTAACTTTTACAGTTTTTCAGCTGAAATGTTTTTTTATTTGGTCTTCTTCAGCATTGAATTTTATGCACTTTTTTTTCTAAGCATCAGAGACCCTGATGTAGAACGGAGGGGGTGATAAAAAATTAAAAATCTAAAATTCAATCTCAAATTTCCTTTAAATAATGCATTCGAATTTGAAATTCAAATACGAAAAGAAGGGAAGGAAGAGAGGAATTAATTATGTCCTTAATTGGGGCCTTTAATTAGGAAGGAAATAATTAGGATAGAGGAAAGAGAGAGGGCCGGCCAAGGAGGAGGGAGGAAAGATGTCCAAATTCGATGTATGTGTCAACATATATTGAATAGGGGGAATTAAATTAAAATCCAATCATTTAATTCAAATTTGCACTAATTAAGGGAACTTCGTAAAATAGGTGTAGGATAATTATGAAATATTTTTTTTTTTAATTCAAATTCATTTGAATTTGAATTATGAAATCTTTTCAAATAAGATAGGGGCTAAATTAGGAAAATGATAATGGTGTAATTGAATGATTCTTTAATTGAAATCTTAAATTAGGAAAGGGATGAAAGACATTTCAAAATTTAAAATTCAAAATTAAGAGATGGGAGGGAATTGTGCAATTAATTCAAATTAATGAGAAAAATTCAAATCTCAAATTCATTTGGAATTCCCAAATTATTTTGAATCAAATTAGGAAAGTAATAAAAGGATGATTGGGAATTGGAGCCTTGGAGAATTAGTGGGGTGGCCGGCGGCTAGACTAGGGTGCATGGCCGGCGGGTAGGGAAAGGGGACGGGGACAAGATGGCCGGTGGAGAAAGAGAGAAGGAAGGAGATAGGGAAAGAAGATAAACTGTGAGCCCGGACACATTCTGCGGCTGACGGGTGATGCGATGCCCTCACCTAGGAACTTCAACCATGAGCCCAGATACTTTTTTCGGCTGGTGGGTATTTCATTGCCCTCACATAGGGACTTCCAATCTCCTAAGAACTCCCATAGCTCTCAAGAACAAATTGTAGAAAACAATTTTTTTATCAATACATCATTGTCTAATACAAGAGCAAGGGCCTCTATATGTAGGCTTTAAAAGAAACTAAAAGACAACTTTGCCCCTAAGGCTTACATAAGACAAGACCCTTAAGTAAGGGTAAAAACAGAAAATTCATAATTAAATAAAAAAATACAATTAATAAACTTAGATAAAAATGAAGGGATCTTCGCCTTCGATATTCATCTCTTTCCTTGATTAACATCCACCGTTGGATATCTGCATCACTCCCTCTTCCATGGTGATATCGGAGGGTTTGGGGGTGATGGTGACCCAATTTATCATGGGGTGTGAGTTGGTAGACAGAACAGTTTGAGAAGTCGCTAAATGGGCAATAAAGAGTCTACGATCCAGTGCAGGTGGGAATAGGGAGAGTTAGCAAAGTGAGTGCATTGGCTGTTTAAAGAAGCAGGTTAGAATGGTAATTTGATCTGAGTCTTATTGCCTATAGCGGGTGGTAAAATAAAGAAGTGGGGAAATTCTTTTTTCTGTATACTGAGTACATAAGTTTACTTGTTGGAAGCCCAGGTTCAAATTTAAACTTCTATAAACGGTTGATTTTAAGGATTTTCCATATGCCGAGGAATTATATTGACTTGTTGAAACCTCAGTTACCAAATTGCAACTTATGCAGGAGGTGCGTGAGAGATACAAGTCACCTAATATATTACTAAACATCTTTGCATTACATGTTAGGATGATGTAAGTTGCACTTCATAATTATTGAAGATGAGGTGAGATTGTTTTGAAATGTGCTCCTTAAAAGATGATGTTAGGAAACGGGAAAGATGTGTTTGCACTCCTAAACAAGAAAAAAAAAAGTATAATTCATGTGTTGTGCTGTATTCTTTGCTCTCATATGGATTGCAGAATTTTTCTCTGATTAAGTACTCATATTGCTTTAATTTCATTTCAGGGGTGGCTAAAAAACTACTCTTTCAGACGATATGGCCAAGCAAATCACCATACTGAAGAAGCATGGAAAATTCTTTACCATACAATATACAATTGCACTGATGGAATTGCTGTATGGTTCTTTATAGTACTCATCTTTATCACATCATTTTATTTTTTCAATTATATGATTGCCATATCATTAATGTCGTTTATTGTCCTTCTTACGTATTTTATTAACTAAGATAGATTTGATATCAATGCAATCTTTATGCATACTGCTAGAATTTTTATTTTTTGTTAAACCTCAATATTATGTTAGGCCGACCCAAGAGGGGCCAGCTGAACCAGTCCCTAGTGGACCGTCTTTTGTTTATAGGCAGCGGGCCCAAAGAGGGAACAACTCAATTAAATATTGCTTTGGGAGGGAACAACTCAATTAAATATTGCTTTGGGAGGAAAAATTTGAATTAGGGACTATTTAGGGATTTGTATTTGGCCTCTTTGCTTTAATTAGTTTCTCTTGCAAGGGTTAGGGTTTCATCTTGAATGTAAATCTAAAAATTGGCATCCTTGTGTTGATTTTTTGTCCTAGTCTTTGGTTAGAGATTGAGATAGTTGAATCTTCCTCTCGAATTGAAGATTCTTGTATCTTGTGTTGTTTTTCTTCTTCTATTAGTGAATTTCAAGTGTTTTTCTCTCAGATTTCTTACAATTTTATAAAGATTTGCTCTGTTTTGGCTGAATTTCTGCAAGGTTCTGCAATATTGGTGGCTATTTCCTTTCAAATTGGTATCAGAGCACGTCGATCTAAGGGATATCAATGTTCAGAAGTCATACGTCATGCAAAAAATATCTTGATCAGACACGAATCTCGAGGCAAAAAGCTAATTTGAAACTTCAAAATTTAATTTCGGGAGCATCCGAACTCCGATTTCAGTGAGCTTACAGTCAAACTGAGCGTCTCGAAAATACGAACCCTACGGCACCAAGTTCAACCCAATCCGAGCCCAAATGAGTCCAAATCAAGGGCTCAAAGTGCTGTCGGAAGGTTCAAACAGCAATTTGAGTTACCAAACGGTCTCCGATTTTGACGAGCTTATACTCGAATCGAACGGCTCGACGAGACGAATCCAACGAGCCCAAGATCGCTGAATTCCGACATCATTAAGGCCTCCAAATGTCCAACGAACGGTGCACGATCTAAGGGTTCACTATCGGCCGTCCATTCGAACCACTCCCTATTCGCCCTTGATCTCACTCCTATTTATGGGCCATGCCACTCCAGAAAATTTATAAATAGAGCCCTCATTCTTCACAAGAGGGGATCTAAGCAAGAGAGAGAAGAATAGAAGAGAAGGAAGAAGAGAAGGAAAGAGCTCCTCCTCGACAGCCGCTAGACCACCGCAGAACCTCGTCGGACCACCGCAGGAACCTCGCCGGACCACCGCAGGAACCTCGCCGGACCACCGCAGAACCTCGACGGACCACCGCCTTAAGGACTGACGTTCAGCCCCTACGTCTTACTGAAGACCCGACGTCCTGTTCAAGGCCCGACACTCGATCCCTACGTCCTGCCGAAGATCCGACGTCCTGCTCAGGGTCCGACGTTCAGTCCCTACGTCCTGCCGAAGACCCGACGTCTTACTTAAGTAACTGATTGTAATCTGATCACCCTTGGAGGTGATTCAGTCCTTTGTAACCAACTCAAAGTCTAGTGGAATCGTTTTCAACTGGGCTAGGCCTCGTGGTTTTTTCCTTTTTAAGGGTTTTCCACGCTTTGCTCTGTCAAGTTTTTATTGCCACCCTTAAAGGGCAGGCCCGGACATGATTCTACTCACTGCCCCCCGGTCCATTCCACTATTCGTTAAATTGGCTAAATTGTTTGTCGAACAATTTGTCGCCAACCGAAGAATGATTAAAGACTCCTCCCACCTTTCAGGGATACGACAGAACGAGGGTGAATCTCTTAAAGAGTATTTTCAAAGGTTTTCTACGGAAGACCGGCAAATTCCAGGGGTAGATCCCGAATTGCTACGAGGTGTATTTCTTGGAGGGCTTCTGTGAAAACCCGAAAAATGCCGTTTTAGACCTCGCACGTTTTTCAAAGCGCCGCGACGAGTTTTAAGTGAAAAATTCAATGTTGTCAGATTTCAACGGGATTAATTTTATAAAATTCTACGCAAAATTCTAAGAAATTTGGTATATAAAACTTATATTTGATTTTGCTTAATTTAGGAAATAAAAATTAGAGAATTCTCTTAATACCCAAAGTACCCCTAGTGTTTATTCAAGCATGGGTTGTTTAAGTGAGGGCATAGAGGTCTTTTGGCATTTTCCCTTCCTCTCTATTAAGCCAACCGAGCCTCCCCCTCTCATATCACGCACGGTTTGGCCGAACGAAAGAGGCGCGCGGAAGGGAGAAGGAGAAGCACGCGAGGCGACGGGCGGCTGCTCCAGCGAGTTGTTCGACGAAGAAAGCTAGGGAATTGTAGAGGAGAAGAGGAAGATTAAGGTATGTTTTACTTATGTATTCCTCCTTTCCTCTCAAAGTTTTCTTAAAATGAAAATCTAGGGTTTGAGGGGAAACTTTGTTTTTCTTTAAGAAAATGTTAGGATATGTATAAGAGATGATCTTGTGCATAAGAATGATGTTTTTCTTTTAAAAAAATGTGGAGTTAGAAAATTAGGGTTTTCTCTAAAGTTTGAGTTTTTGAAAATGCTTTTACAAATATGGTTCCTAAGGGTCCTAAGAAGGTTTTGAAATGTATAAATTAGGTTTTTCTCACATAATGATATTTTTCTAATATTTAAAATTAGTTAATCCGAAAATTAGTTTTCCATAATTATTATTTTGATGATTGGGAAGTTTTAGCATACAAAACTAAGCATTTTAATGTAAACATGTTTTCCAAAATTTGGGTTTTAGGTTAAATCCGAAAATAATTAACTTAATGTCAATTAAAGTTTAGGTTAATAATATGTTAATGACATTGATTTATATTAATGATATTCATGTCATTTGATAAGAAGGAATTAAGATTTAATATTTATTTATGTTAATGGTTTCTTTATATTAATGATTAGGAATTAAGGTTAATGTTGGGTAAGAGGAATTTTGATAAATGATTCAACAAATTAAATTCATATGTTTATAAGTAAGAAAATGAGAGAGAAAGAGAGAGTGAAGGAAAGAGAATCTAAAATAGCTTAGAAAGAGAAGATTTTGTTTTAAATTATTTTGTAGATTTTAAGAATGAGAGATTGATACTTATAGGTGATTAATCATGGTGACTTCGAAGGAAGATGGACTAACAAGAGGAAATCATATTCCAAACTTCTGTAAGTATGCACGGTTCTTTATTTCAATAATACTTTTGTTACCCTCAAGTTATATGCAATCATTATTCTTTACTGTTGTCAAATTCTTTATTGTTGTCAAGTGAATGATCATACAAATTACATGTACATTTTATGGTCTTATATGATAAAGTTTATGTTATATGGAATGAGATGATATGAATGTTATTTGAATGCTTATATGTGCATGTTGAAAGGATGGAGTTCACCCCCTTATGGTACTAGCTGGGGATGCTGTACTCGTGCACGATAAAATGGTAAAGGATATGGAAAAGGAAAATAGAAAAGGAGTACCTTTATGGTACAAACGGTGACTCCTGTGACGGTTGTACTATATATGAAACGAGAAAGATATGTATAATGATATGAATATGGAAAGGAAAATGAAAGATATGACTTTATGGTATGATATGTTTAATGTTATGTTGTTTGAAATTATTTTATGTTATGTTCATATGAAATTGGCATTTAGCATATTGTTCAGTTTCTCTTGATTGCTGTAGTTTAGAATTGTGTATTACTTACTGAGCTTTAGCTTAATATTAGTTGTTAACATTTTCATGTAAGCTTAAGTTAATCAAAGATGAGTAGAAGGGGCGGCATTGTTTATCGTAGGGGAGGAGCTCCAGAAGAAAGGTAATTATGAATTTATTGAGGTTTATGTTTATGTGTTTTCAATTTGATGTTTTAGAGGCTCTTTCAAATTATTATGGAAATAGATTTAGAGATTAGATAATTTAACCTACCGTCCGACCTTTGTTCTCGCCTCGCCTGCGCGAGCTCACCGGGCCGGGTCGTGACAGCTTCGCCCAGGCCCTTTCTACTCGGTACTCATGCGAGAAACGGTCCATTCATATGCGGATTTAATCCATCGAGTAGAGGCCCAAATCACTGCCGACGAAGCCATCAATGCTCATAGGAAGCAATTCGAGCAGGCAACTGGGAAGCGTAAAAATCCCTCAGGGATGGAGAATCCCCCATCACAAAGGAAGAAGCAAGGAATGTACAATCTTCCTCCTCGGCCCTCACAGCCGCGACGAGAGTCTCGCCAAGAAAAGGAGTACACACCACTCAATACATCCCGAGCGAATGTATTGATGTCCGTCCGAGATCAGGAGAACATAAAATGACCACACTCTTTAAAGCCTAATGTCGGAAACCAGGAGCAATATTGCCACTTCCACCGCAGCCGTGGGCATACTACTGAAGCATGCAGGTAACTCAAAGAAGAAATTGAGAGATTGATCCGACAAGGGTATCTCCGACAATTCATTAAGAATACACCAGCTCGAGAAGAAGTTGGTCCGACTGGGGGGTAGAATCAACAGCAAAGGCAGTCAATAAATAATCACCACATAGTGGGAGAGATCGAAACTATTGCTGGAGGCCCATCAACACCTTGTCAGGTTCTAATCGCAGAGAACAAGGAGCCACCAACAAAAAAGCTTCATGTCGATCACTCCATCACCTTCAAGGAGTCTGATCTAGAAGGCGTAAAGACTCCTCATCAAGATCCACTGGTGATTAGCGCAGGAATCGGCGACCCATGCTACAATGTTAAAAGGATCTTGGTAGACAATAGAAGCTCGGTAGATATTCTATTCTACTCCACTTTTCTTAGCATGGGCCTATCCAAAGAGAAACTCCAGCCTGCCGCCGGTCCACTGTACAGATTTGACAACCGACCTGTAAGAGTTGAAGGAACCATTACTCTCCCGGTTATACTTGGAGAATTTCCCCGTCAAGTTGATCACCCCATTCTGTCCATTGTAGTGAAGTCCGAATCAGCCTACAATGCGATCTTTGGAAGGCCACTCCAAACAATCTTCGGGGCTATTTTTTCAATTCCCCACTTAAAGCTCAAGTTTCCTACCCCATCGGGGATCGGAACAGTACGAGGAGATCAACAAGTAGCACAATCATGCTATCTTAGGTAGGCTCAACCACACTCATCAGTTACTCTAAGCATCGAGGACTTCGATCTTCGGAATGAAGATACCCCTCAAAGGGCCTCCCCTGTAGAAGATCTTACCTGTGTCTCTCTATCAGAAGAACATCCCTCGAGAACAGTACAGATCGGATCACTCCTCTCATATACAGAGAAAAAAGGATATGTAGACTTTCTACGTACAAACCAAGATGTATTTGCATGGAGTTCGGCTGATATGCCCGGCATCAATCCTAAAGTAATCTTGCACTCCCTCAAGATCAACCCAGCATGTAAACCAGTGATTCAAAAGAAACGAAACTTCGCGCTAGAACGTCAGCTAGCAATCGAACAAGAAGTTGATAAGCTTTTAAAAGCAAGATTTATAAGAGAAGTACACTACCCAACTTGGCTAGCCAACGTCGTGATGGTTCGGAAGACAAGTGGAGTTTGGAGAATGTGCGTGAACTATACCGATCTCAACAAAGCTTGCCCCAAGGACAGCTTCCCGCACCCTCGAATCGATCAGCTAGTTGACGCCACATCCGGACATCAGATGTTAAGCTTTATGGATACCTACTCCGGATACAACCAAATACAAATGAATCCTGCCGATGAGGAGGCAACATCTTTTCAAACAGATAAAGGGCTATATTGTTACCTGGTAATGCCGTTCGGGCTCAAGAATGCAGGGGCAACTTACCAACGACTGATGATTAAGGTTTTTAAGAACCTTATCGGGCGTACCATGGAAGTCTATGTGGACGACATGCTGGTGAAGAGCCTCGAGAAATCTCAGTATATCTCAGATTTGGAAGAATGTTTTTGCCTCCTCCGATCTTACAACATGCGCCTCAACCCCTTCAAATGTGCATTTGGAGTCACCTCAGGAAAGTTTCTGGGGTTCATGGTTACCCACCGAGGAATTGAGGCCAACCCGGAAAAGATCAAGGCCCTAAGGGACATGCTACCCCCGAGAAATATCAAAGAAGTCCAGAGACTAAATGGAAGGATTGCAGCACTCTCCCGATTTTTGGCTCGTTCGGGAGATAAGTATTTACCTTTCTTCAAGATCCTCAGAGGGGCTCGTAGCTCGGGATTCCAGTGGACTGATAAATGCCAAGAGGCTTTTGAACAACTCCGGACTTATCTAGCCTCACCACCGCTACTCTCAAAGCCAATTCCAGGGGAAATTTTATATATATACATGGTCGTCTCTTCTCAGGCTATAAGTTCGGTCTTGGTTCGGATGGATGATATGATTCAACGCCCAGTCTATTACATTAGCAAGGTACTTTCAGATGTTGAGATGCGTTATCCATTGGCAGACAAAACAGCCTTAGCATTAGTCTTCTCAGCTAGGAAGTTACGACCTTATTTTCAGGCACACGTGATCAGGGTTTATACAAACCTACCGCTTAAAAATATTCTCCAAAAACTCGAGGCATCTGGAAGATTGATCAAATGGTTAGTAGAACTTGGAGAGTTTGATATACAGTTCCTACCTAGACCCGACATCAAGTCACAGGTGCTTGCCGATTTTGTGGTCGAATGTACTAGCTACACCTCTGATGAATCGACTGATGTGTCTCCTTCCTCCTCCTGCTGGACATTGTATGTCAACGGAGCTTTTGGGAGTTCTGGTACTTGCGCTGGAATCTTATTAATCTCCCCGCAGAAAGCCACACTCGAATACGGGCTTAGACTGAAGTTCCCAGCAACAAACAATGTTGCTGAATATGAGGCTTTCGCTGGATTGAGACTAGCAATTGATTGCGAAGTCCAAGACTTAGTGGTTCACACTGATTCCCAACTGGTTGCTTCTCAAGTAGAAGGGGAATTTGATGCTCACAATTCGCTTTTGGCTCAATATTGTCAGATAGTTAAAACCTTGTTGGCCCAAATAGCAAAGCATCAGGTCATCCATATCCTTCGAGAGCAGAACGCAAGGGCAGACTCTCTCTCCAATTTAGCAACTTCTACAACGGGAGATATTTTCAAAAGAAAATTTATTGAGGAGATCCACTTCCCGAGCATTCAAGGCTCATGGGTACTTCAATCAATAGATGAATCAAAAGAAAAATCTTGGATCGACCCCATTCTCGCTCTCCTACAAGAAGGCTCTCTTCCCGAAGACCCAGCTATGGCAGTACGACTTCGGAGGCAAGCAGCCAACTTCACCATTATTAACGGAGAGTTGTACAAACGATCTTTCACAGGGCTATACCTCAAATGTCTTCCTCCTTCGGAGGCGAACTATGCACTTCGCGAAGTACACTCGGACATTTGTGGTGAACATTTGGGCGGAAGGGCGCTAGCCCAAAAGGTCCTGAGACAAGGGTTCTACTGGCCGACAATAAAACATGACGCATTAGAACTCGTACGAAAGTGTAACAGCTGTCAGTTATATGCCAACTTCACTCATCTACCTGCCATAGAGATATCGACATTTGCAGAGTCCCTGGCCTTTTGCCCAATAGGGGATTGACATAATGAGACCATTTCCTATAGCCACGGGACAGCGGAAGTTCATCATATTGGCTGTCGACTATTTCACGAAGTGGGTAGAAGCAGAACCACTAACAAAGATCACTGAAGCAAATGCCAAACAGTTCTTGTGGAAGAGCATAATATGTCGCTTTGACATTCCTGCAAAAGTTATTATTGATAATAGAACACAGTTCACCGGAAGGGTCTTTACCATATTTTGTAAAGATCTCCACATCCATCTAGTACACATGGCTGTGGCTCATCCTCAGACTAATGGACAGACAGAGGTCACTAATCGGACCATTCTGAGAGGATTGAAGACACGACTGGAGAAGGCGGGGGGGGGGGGGGGGCAATGGGCTGACGAGCTCCCAAACGTCCTTTGAGCCTATCGTACGACATCAAGGACTCCAACAGGAGAGACGCCGTATAACCTCTGCTTTGACACAGAGGCTATCATTCCAGTCGACATTGGAGTCCCCAGTCATAGAGTACAAACTTTTGACTCCAATACCAACGACGAAAAACTCAGGCATAACCTAGACCTCCTCCCAGAAGTAAGAGACGGGACAATACTTAAGGTTGCTTCTTACCACCAGAGAGTTGCCCGTCACTATAACAGAAGGATGAAGCCGCGACATATAACGGTAGGAGATTTGGTCCTACGCAGCATTGAGGCGGCAGGCAAAGGCCTTCAACGAAATAAACTCTCCCCCCTCTGGGAAGGTCCGTACATAATAACAGCTATGGTAAAGCCAGGGACTTTCAAATTAAAGGACGCTGAAGGGAAGATGCTTCCTCGAACTTGGAATATCGAGAACCTCCGTAAATACTATCAGTATAGCGTGATCGTGTCGTTTGTTTTAGAATGTTGTATGTCTTTAGTATTATGTGCTTACTGTATGTTTCTTTAATTTCGAACGTTGTTTGTGATGTTTCTAGTTTCCTTCTCCCTTAAACTATCTTTGGGAGCTATGTTCTTCGTTTAATGACAGTAAAGACTTTGTTGAGTTGTGAACTTTAATATGTTTGATTCGAGCAGTAGATGATTATTGTTCAATCGTTAGTTGATCAATCCCAGGGGGATTCGGTCCGACCTCTTCTACACAGGTTAACGTCATTGAGCAGGGCTCTGACACAACCTCGGATAGGTCTTACATCTTTGGTGGATTCTCCCGACCTCTTCCGCACAGGTTAAACGTCATCGAGCAGGGCTCTGACATACAACCTCGGATAGGTCTTACATCCTTGGTGGATTCTCCCGACCTCTTCCACACAGGTTAAACGTTATCGAGCAGGGCTCTGACACACAACCTCGGATAGGTCTTACATCCTTGGTGGATTCTCCCGACCTCTTCCACACAGGTTAACGTCATCGAGCAGGGCTCTAACACACAACCTCGGATAGGTCTTACATCCTTAGTGGATTCTCCCGACCTCTTCCATACAGGTTAACGTCATCGAGCAGGGCTCTGACACACGGCCTCGGATATGTCTTACATCTCTTATAGATTCTTTTAACCTCTTTCATACAGGTTGGCGTCATCAAGCAAGACTCTGGCGTACAACTTTGAATAGACCACACATCCTTAGAAGATTCTTCTAAACTTTTAAGCACAAGTTGGAAGACAAATACCTTAAGCAAACATGAATAAAATTTACTCATGATGAATAAATACACTGGAATATTTAAGTCATATAACAACAAAATAATAATCAACTATTAAGTCAAAGTAGATATCACACAACAATACAAACATCAGGTACATCACAATCGCTAAAAAAGACAAACTAATACAGACAGCAGGAACTAGAAAACCTACTAAACATCTACTATCTCATTATCTGCATCAAGATCAAGGACCTTCCTCAGATCACTCTCTACCTCATCACCATCAGAGCCTGAAGGAAAGTCATCTGAAGCCTTGTTAGGGGTCGCCTCTTCGACTGAAACTCTGGTCTTTCGCTGCATCAGGCGAACCCCCTTAAAGAAGCCTATAATAAATCCATCTTCAGTACACTGCTGCTCCAAACCCTTCACTTCTATGTCATAGATGTGATCTCGGGCCTCCTCAACGTGATCCTGAACGATAGTCTTGAAAGCTATGGACTTCTTGAAATCTTCAATAACTCTTGAAGGTTCTAAACCAATAAGAGCAGCCTCATTCTCAGCTATAATGGCCTGGGACTTCTTATCCTTCGCCTCAAGCGACATTATCTTCTCTTCAGAAACTTTCTGCTCTTTCAAAAGCCTGGTGATCGTCGCTTGAGCCTCCTCAAGATCTATCTGATGCCGATATGCCTGCCGATTCTGGAGAGATATAGAGCGCATTGTGTTGGCCAGCTCAGTCCTACACTCGCTCAACTCATCTTCAAGCACCTTCATCTCCTTAACTTTATGCTCATACTTCCGCTTGAACTCTCTCTGGAGATACTTGATCTTAACAAACTCACTGTTCCAATCATTAATCTCGATCCCAAGACGTGACAGCTGAAATAAAAAAGAAAAGTTTATTAGAAGTCACCCCAGAAACAAATGAGATAAAAATATTGGGAGATGTTACTCACCAAATTACTGGTCTTGTTATGTCCGATGCATTGATGATTCAAGACATCCTCATGGATATGCAGTTTGGCTGGGGAAGAGCCATGTAGGATTTTGTCAGAATTTGTTGCAGTCTCTTCCAACCTCTTCTTCTTCGGAACCTGAGGGTCTTCACCTCTTGCCAGTCGTTTGGGAGCCGCTTTTGAAGTAGGGGCAGGAGGCTCAGGAATCCTGGATGTCGGCTTCAACATCCTTGCATCAGACCTCTCAGCATGAAATGAAATCCCAATCTTGAATAAGAACTCTTCTTCAGTGTATTTGCTCATGTGCCGAACCTCAAATAGAAGATGATCGAGATCAGAAACCTTTAAGATTCTCATTAAGTCTTCCTCGCTGACATGCAGAGGGGATGACAGATCCCTCATCTTCCCCCACTTTTCTATCAAGCCCCAATCATTCTTCACAAAAAAGAAAGCACTGAGCCAGTTCTTTGAAGGATCGCGGATACGCACATCCAACCATTTGGATATAAAAGTTACACGCCCGGACGTATCACCGACCTATCCGTGAAAGGTGCTCCGGTGTCATAGTAGCTCCCCGATCCCGAAAGCGAGCGATCAATCCCACAGCCACAGACATCGCTCTAAATGAAAGTTGGGATAGGTTCATACCGCACCTTTGTAAGACTTCAATTAACTCGGTAGGAGGCGGAAAGCGTAAACTAGCCCGCAAGTGGGCCTCAGAAACGGTCACGTACCCGGGAGGAGGAAGATTCGCTCGATCAGACCTCCTAGGGACCATCGTCTTCACATCATTCTGGAAGTGATAATTCTTACGGAAAAGGAATAGGAAGTCATTTGTAACAGTCGACACTGTCTCATCCACCATTGCTTCCTTATTTGACCTCCGCTCGTCATCATACGGTGCGACGGGGTCTCCCCGGATTGCAGGATCTCTCGGTGGGGGGCGATCACCTGACATTTCTCTTAAAGGGTGTGGGAGGAGAGAAGAGAAAATCTCCGGATTTCCTTGCCAAGAGAGGGGCCTTGGAAAACCGAGGGAAAGCCTCAATAGAAAGGACAGAGGGAGGAGAAGAAGTGAAATCTCCGGACTTCCTTGCCAAGAGAGGGGCCTCGGTAAACCGAGGGAAGGCCTCAATAGAAAGGACAGAGTGAGAAGAGAAGAAAGGAGGAGAAGAAGAGAAGACAGAAGAAGAAGAGAAGAGGAGTGATTTTCTAAAGGCTTTAAGGGCATATTTATAATTTTTTAAGAGGAAGAAAAGAAGTTTCTAGAGTTTTTAATTTTCTAAAATTTTCTTAATTTTTCGGAATTTTTCGAAATTTTTTGAGAGTTTTAAGGATATTTTGGGAGATCAAACGGCTAAGATTAAGTGTTTTCAAAGGAAGCGGGGCCCACAGGCCGAACCGCCTCATGAGGCGGTGGCTGCCAAGAGGCGCGGCCAAACGGTGCAGTCAAAGGCTGGTTGCAGGCAGGCCGAAGGTGGGCCCAGGCGGGCCGCCGCGCGGGCCCAGGAGGGCCACCACGCGGGCCGAAGGCGGGCCACCACGCGGGATTGAGCGCGGGCCGCATGCACGGCCCAGGCGCGCCGCCGTGCGGGTTGCAGCGCGCGCCCAGGCGGGCCGCCGAGCGTATCCCAGCGCGAGCCAGCGGTGCCGGCTGCGGCGGCGACCGGCCGACTGGTCTGGCCGCCTACCCATTTTGGGCCCGATTTTCGTCCCGAAAAGTCCAAATGCGACGTTTTTGGGGTACCCGGACACGTTTTTGACGTTCCGGACTCAATTTTGATACTTTAGGAGCTCACCGAGGCCTCTACAGTCAAGTTTGTGCAAATATTAAACTTTTGGAAAGCAATTTTTTGCAATTCGACCGGTGAAAAATTTCGGAACAAATATTTTCGGACTCCTAGAGCTTCGACGTCCGAAAATAGGGGGGCAACTGATACGTCATGCAAAAAATATCTTGATCGGACACAAATCTCGAGGCAAAAAGCTAATTGGAAACTTCAAAATTTAATTTCGGGAGCATCCGAACTCCGATTTCAGCGAGCTTACAGTCAAACTGAGCGTCTCGAAAATACGAACCCTACGGCACCAAGTTCAACCCAATCCGAGCCCAAATGAGTCCAAATCAAGGGCTCAAAGTGCTGTCGGAAGGTTCAAACAGCAATTTGAGTTACCAAACAGTCTCCGATTTTGACGAGCTTATACTCGAATCGAACGGCTCGACGAGACGAATCCAACGAGCCCAAGATCGCTGAATTCCGACATCATTAAGGCCTACAAATGTCCAACGAACGGTGCACGATTTAAGGGTTCACTATCGGCCGTCCATTCGAACCACTCCCTATTCGCCCTTGATCTCACTCCTATTTACGGGCCATGTCATTACAGAAAATCTATAAATAGATCCCTCATTCTTCACAAGAGGGGATCTAAACAAGAGAGAGAAGAATAGAAGAGAAGGAAGAAGAGAAGGAAGGAGCTTCTCCTCGACAGCCGCCAGACCACCGCAGAACCTCGTCGGACCACCGCAGGAACCTCGCCGGACCACGGCCAGACCACCGCAGGAACCTCGCCGGACCTCCGCAGAACCTCGACGGACCACCGCCTTAAGGACTGACGTTCAGCCCCTACGTCTTACTGAAGACCCGACGTCCTGTTCAAGGCCCGACACTCAGTCCCTACGTCCTGCCGAAGTACCGAGGTCCTGTTTAAGGCCCGACACTCGATCCCTACGTCCTACCGAAGATTCGACGTCCTGCTCAGGGTCCGACGTTCAGTCCCTACGTCTTGCCAAAGACCCAACATCTTACTTAAGTAACTGATTGTAATCTGATCACCCTTGGAGGTGATTCAGTCCTTTGTAACCAACTCAAAGTCTAGTGGAATCGTTTTCAACTGGGCTAGGCCTCGTGGTTTTTCCCTTTTTAAGGGTTTTCCACGTAAAAAATCTTGTGTTCTCTGTGTGTGAGCTAGTTATACGTACAACGTTAAGACGCAGAATTAAATCTCTGTCGCCGCGTATTTTCTAGTCCGCAACAAGAAGGAAGTTTGAAGTCTTGGAGGGAGAACTTGGGCAACTCCAATCTGATTTTGAGGAAAAGATTTATGATCTTCAAAATCAGATTGCATCCATTAATGAAAGGATGGATGAAAAGTTTACCATGGTGGAAGACATGTTGAAGAAATTACGTGACGCAAAACTAATATCTGAAGCGAAGGAAGCCATCGGCGACCATGGGACTGGTGGACACCCTAACTCGTTTAGGGAAAGGGAAAATCCGGAAGTAGAGATCCTGGAGGGAGAAGATGGGATGCCTCAACTAGAGCCGCTTTTTAGGGAGGACCGAAGCGTTGGGTGCGAACGAATAGGTGCTGATTTTGCAAGGAGAAGGGAGGATTACGACCGTCGGGGTGCTGATTTTGAAATGAGATGGGATTTGAAGAAGGATTTGGGTTTGAGCGCCGAAGGGAAGAGCATGAAAATTGGGGAGCCCTCCTCTTCGAGGAATGGGAGGCTACGGTGGATTCAGGGGAAATGGAGGTGACCCGAGGGTAAGGAAGTTGAAGATGCCCATCTTTGAGGGTGAGGATGCACATGGGTGGA
Organism: Dendrobium huoshanense; assembly: GCA_016618105.1. Classification (NCBI taxonomy): domain Eukaryota; kingdom Viridiplantae; phylum Streptophyta; class Magnoliopsida; order Asparagales; family Orchidaceae; genus Dendrobium; species Dendrobium huoshanense. The sequence goes on along the minus strand of JADPUM010002252.1, from coordinate 116,469 downwards.
TCTACAAGGTAGAGCGTTGCTTTGCGGTCAGCGAGCTTACGGAGGAGAAATTGACAACAGCTGGATTATGTTTAGAATGGGAAGGAATGGCCTGGTATTAATGGAGGGACATGAGGTGACCCATCCGGAGTTTGAGAGAGTTCAAGGACTGCTTACTAGAATGTTTCCGAACAGGTGGGGAGGAGATTTCTATGAGTAGTTCTTCGCCCTGACGCCGGAGGGGACCATGGCAGAGTATCGTTTTCAGTTTGAGTACCTAGCTAGTATGCTAGATGAGCTTTCTGAGATCGTGCTAGAGAGAAACTTCATGAAAGGGCTCAAATTGGAGATCAGAGCAGCTGTTAGAGTGATAAGGCCGCGTGATTTGGGAGAAGCCATGGAGTTCGCACAGTTGGTCGAGGACCAAAATCATCTAGAGAGGGGGACTAGAGGCAGTTGCTCAGGAGGATCATACATGATGACCACCACTTTTCTAGCTCCTAAAGGAGTTGCACCGGGAGGTATGTTTTGTAACACACCACATTACTGTAGAGTATAGCAAACATAACATAATATTTTTCCTTTTGTCAACACTTAATACAAATTCACACATTGGAATTTTTTATACAACATTCAACTATATTTCAATTGATACATCCACGGAAGCTGCTAATAAATTAAAACTTTAATAAACATACTTACAGAGCCACTACAGAAATTCAAAACATTATCAATAAGGAAAATATTTAAATGAGCATAATAAACCTTGATTTAAACTCATATAATTAATTTATGTAAGTGACTAATCATTTTTGGAAACTCGGAGGTGTATTCCTTTTCTAGGCATTTCACCAACGGTTGATCACACATGCATAATATCAAATCATTTATTTTAATGACTACCATTCCAAAGTATCATTAAAATTATTATACATGTTAAATGATAATATATACTTAACAAAATTACTTGCATTACTTACCTCTTTGACGAATTGACTTTCCTAGGTCAACACTTTGTGTTTTTTCTCCTTTGATAAACTAATTCAAATTCTCTTTTGCATAAGTCTGATAAATCATGACATAAAATTTATTATACATTTCTATAGAAACTTTAATGAATTTATATTATACAAAAGATAATGACTATTATCACAATCATTACCTTTCTTTCAAAAAATTCCTTAAGCCGACGTCTGAAATCCTATTTCCTTCACAATAATATGCTGTATACTACTATACAGCACTCAACCCAAACGCCCTACAGAAATTTCTTTCTGTTTTGCCGCAGAAAATCCTTCTTTGGCCGAAATTCTTCTATAGGAATGCTGCCGAGTTCCTAGTCTGTGCTATAGCCCGATAGTTGCTACAGTGCTTTCTGCACAGTGCCTCATTCCTTAGTGCCGAACAGTCCTTTTGGCTGTAAGACTCAAAATATTCAGGTAAAATGTTAAAATTTCTCTTCAACAAAATATGCTTGAAATATTAATATCTATGAAAAAAAATATGTGAAAATTCTTACAATAGTTTTGAGCTTCTATTCTTTTCTCTAAAATTTAATTTTTAAATCACTGTTAATTTAATTACTATGAAAAGTATTTAATATTAACAGTAAAGAGAAATGAGTTATAAGTATTGTTTAATTTGAATAACTATAGTACTAATTACTATTAAAGTATTGTTAATAAAATGTTAATCCTAAAGAAATTCTGATAGATTAATTAATGGTACTTCGTAATCCACTACAGCATATTCCATTTTCCTCAATCAGCCACTAAATTGAATTTACATTGGTTGATCAAGATCTAATGGTAGAGAAAGCATTAAGTCTTAGAATATTCCCTATTACTATTATCTGAAGCCTGGCATATCTGAACTGTAGCTTATAAGGATTGAAAGGATGTGAGGGAGCAGTTATTGTTGAAAATAGTTTATGCCTTATCTGTTCGGTCACGTAAGTCTGTAGAAGGTAGTAGAATTTTCCTTGTAGCAGTGTTCGGAAGAAAGCTCTGTAGCAGGATTTCGGTAGAGTGCAGAAATCCCTCTTCAACCGGTCGACACAGTATCCAGAAAACACTGTGTGGATAGTTTCGGCAAAGTGGGAATTCGGTAATGTTGGGTCCTGTAGCAGTTCGGTTGTGAAGTTGGGCTTGACATGGAATTCCTGTAGAGTTTTTTTTTTATGGAGTGCCGCTTTCAGAAATTGGCAGTGGGTTTAGGGAAGTAGAGATAAGGAGTCATGTCAGGGCCCACAATAACTGCTATCCACGGTTATTACTTCCCATCCATCCAAGAGATATGTCTAGCATCTCTTAAGCAACAATCAAGTATTCCTTTTAATAAATATAAGAAAGCTTAGAATTGCTAACGTAGATTTTTTATTTAAATAGTACAATAATTAACAAAAAATTTCCCTTGAAACTTTAGTATTAACTTTCATACTGAACATTTGGGCTTCACATGCTTGAAGTACCAAATGAGAAGTTTGGAGGGGGGGGATTTGGGGAAAATTTCAAGAAGCTAATTGAGTTGTAGGAGAAGAGGGTAAGGGGTTGTGCTTCAGATGTAATGAGAAGTACAAGTCGGGGCATAGGTGTAAGGATCGTCTCTTTAGGTTATCATCGTCTATGATGACGAGGAAGCTGAAGAGGGAGGTGAGAACGGGCTAGTGGAGGAGGAAGATGAAAAGTCGCATTTGGATGTGGCGGAAGTTTCTTTAAACTTAGTGGTGGGATTCACCCCGAATCACACCATGAAAGTGAAGAGAGAAATAGCTGACAGAGAGGTGGTGGTGTTGATCGGCAGTGGGGAAACCCACAATTTCATCTCCAATCAAATTGTACATTTGTTAAGGGTGAAATTAATGGATACAAGTGGCTATGTGGTGATGATAGGCACGGGGAAGGTGGAGATGGGTATAGGGGTATGTATGGGAGTGGTGCTGACCATTCAGGGGATCCAGGTGAGGGACGATTTTCTTCCTTTGGAGTTGAGAAGCACTGATGTCATCCTGGTAAAGAAGTGGCTATAGACCTTGGGAGATACCAAGGAGGTCAATTGGGGAGCACTGAGGATGGAACTGGTAGTAGGGGGAGGAGGATGGTTATTCAGGAGGATGACGGGCTGTCCAAAGCAAGGGTTACTCTCAAATCCCTGATTAGGACCATACAGGAGGTGGGAGGAGGATTTTTGGTGGAGTTGCAGCTCCTTGAAGGAGTCAAACTGGGGGATGAGGGAGACATTCCTAATACAGTTCAGCCACTCATACAATAGTTTAGTGAGGTTTTTTAACCTCTCCAGGGTCTACATTTGCAGAGAGAGCTCGAGCATGCCATTACCTTGAAGGAAGGAGTGTCACCGATCAGTGTCGGCGATACCACTACCCGTAGATTCAGAAGGATGAGATTGAGAAGCTGATCTGTGAGATGTTGGAGGCAGGGATCATCAGGCCCAGTGTGAGTCATTTCTCTAGTCCTATTTTATTGGTTAAGAAGGATGAGAGCTGGAGGTTTTATGTGGATTATAGAGCCTTGAACAAGGAGATAGTGTCGGATAAGTTCTCTATTCCTGTGATTGATGAGTTACTGGATGAGCTATACATAGCAGTGGTGTTTACTAAGCTAGACTTGAAGTCAAGCTATCGCCAAATCAGAATGAAAGAAGTAGATGTGCAGAAGACAGCTTTTAGGATACATGAGGGGCACTACGAGTTCCTAGTAATGTCGTTTGGGCTTTATAACTCCCCTACTACTTTACATTCTCTGATAAACAGGGTGTTCAGGCCGTACCTCCGGAAGTTTGTCTTGATTTTCTTTGATGACATCCTGGTATACAACAAGATTGAAGAGCAGCATCTGAAGCACTTAAGGGTGGTTTTAGGAGTTCTACGGGAGCATCAGCTGAGGACCAACCTAAAGAAGTGCAGTGTGCAAGCTAGTGTAGAGTATTTGGGGCATGTGGTATTCCAATGAGTGGCGACTGATCAAACCAAAATTAAGGCAATGCAGAAGTGGCCTTTGCCCAGGAACCTGAGTGAGTTGAGGGGTTTCCTAGGATTGACTGAATACTACTAGAGATTTTTGAGGGGATACAATACCATAGCTTATCCTTGACCGAGCAGCTGAAGGAGGGCTTCTTGTTGGGAGAAGTAGCAACCCTGGCTTTTGAGAGACTGAAGAAAGCCATGACTACAGTCCCCGTTTTAGCTCTCCTGGATTTCAGCCATATGTTTATAGTGGAGACCGATGCATCCAGATATAGGTAGGTAATGCAATCAAAAATTTGGGAGAGGGCCCCAATTTTTTTATCACAAAAAGAAATGACTTACTATATAAAAGAAATACACAAAAATACCCAAAAAAGGCACTTTTTAATATTAATAGATGACTTACAAACTTTCACAAACTTATATAATATAAAAGACACTTACAAACTTGACTCTTACAAACGACACAAACAAAAACACCTAAACTTGCTTTCCAAGAGAAGAAGGATACAATGGAGTGAATACTTGCGGAGAGACGAAGGAGGAGGAGAAGCTTGCAAGCTTTCCTAGAGGAGAAGGAGAATGAAACAAGCTCGCAAGCTTTTCCACGAAGAAACCCGCAGGTTTTGGCTTCCAAAAATTAATCACATAACATACTTAAACAACCCAAAACATCTACTATATATAGACATGAGAGTGGGATACAAACAGCCCAAAACTCTTCATATTCTAAGCAAATGAAAAGCTAACAATCAACACATAATTCTACACTAGAAATAAAGCATCACAAGCCACGGAAAAGCCCCCACACAGCCACGGGAAATAGCCCAGCCAAGGATCCGAAGAGGCAGCCGCGGAAACCCAAGAGGCCCGCACGGAACCGAGGCACCAAACCACGGGAGAGGCCACCCAGCAGCCAACCGAGGAAGCCAAGGAGCCAAGCACGGAAAACAACCAACATAGGAAATCCAAAAGTCATCCACGGGAACCAAATAGACAAGGGGAAGGAGAAGAGACAAAAATAATGAGCTACTAATAAATTAATAAGTGAACTAAAAACATAGCTCATAATGAGCTAATAATGAGCTAACTCTTAGTTCAATAAATGAACTAAAAACCCGCTCATAATGAGTTAAATTCCAGCTCAAAAATTAATAAGCTAGCAAGCTCAAGGGAAGTCAAAACCAAATTTTTTTGGGTTTGATTTGACCCCCCTTTGCCTACATCAGTAGGGGGTCGTACTCAATCTGAACCATAGGACTATAGCATATTACAAACAAGTGTTGTCAGCCAGAGCTAGACTGAAGCCAGTATATGAGAGGAAATTGATGGCAATTGTGTTGGCTATTCAGAAGTGGTGCCTTACTTGTTGGGTAGACATTTCATTATCAGGACAGATCAGAAGAGCTTGAAATACTTGTTAGAGTAAATGATGGTGATTAAGGAGCATCAAAGGTGGCTGTCCAAACTGTTAGGCTTTGATTTTGAGATCCTGTACAAGCCAGGTTTGAAAAATAAGGCAGCTGATGCTTTATCAAGATGTGTTGGGGAGCTCTACTGGATGGAAATTTTAGTACCACTGATGGTAGACTTGAGGGAGCTATTAAAGAAGAGAGCTTGCAGATTGAGGAGTTGAGGAAGATTAGGGAGGATTTGATGAAGGATACGAGTAGCCATCCTGGGTACTCACTTGAGGGGGAGAGACTCTTACATCAGGGGAGGTTCGTGGCACGAACCTCCATCCATATTCCCCACCTACTGCAGGAGTTCCATGGGAGTGCAGTTGGAGGTCATTCTGGGGTAGAGAAGACATGCAAGAGACTGGTTGTTGAGTAATAATGGAAGGGGATGCATAAAGATATAGAGGAGATGGTGGTGAGGTGTGAGGTATGTCAGAGAAACAAGTACTTGGCTTGGCACCATGTGGGTTACATAACCATTATCACTTCCAAATAGGGTATGGAAGTGTCCATGGATTTCATAGATGGCCTACCACGATCGGAAGGGTTCACAGTTATTATGGTGGTGGTTGATAAGTTGAGTAAGTATGCACATTTCATCCCCTTACAACACCCCTATACCGCAGTGACAGTGGTAGCAATATTCATCAAGGTGGTGGTTAGACTGCATGAGATTCTTTAGTCGATAGTGTCTGATCGGTACAAAGTGTTCCTTAGCCAATTTTGAAGGGCGCTATTTAGGTTGCAGTGCACGATTCTCAAGAGAAGCACCGCCTGCCATCCTCAGACGAACAGGCAAACGGAGGTAGTAAGTTGGAGTTTGGAGACTTGAGGTGCTTTGCTTCTGAAACACCGAGGATATGGGCAAAATGGTTTAGCATGAGCCGACTATTGGTACAATACATCGTACCATTCTACTTCTCAGATGACTCCTGTAAAAGTGTTGTATGGGACCCCCACACTTAGTGCACTTTGGGAGAGGAAACACACCAGTTTCATTAGTTGAGCAATACTTGGAGGAAAGGGACAAGGTGTTGGAGGAGTTGAAAAAACATTTGTTGAGAACATAACAAATTATAAAGAAGTAGGCATATTCATATAGGTGAGACATATACAGTTTGAAGTGGGGGAGGAGATGTTCTTAAAACTACAACCCTACAAGCAGAGGACAATTGCTAACAGGAGGAATGAGAAATTGGCCCCGAGGTACTTCAGCCCGTACGAGATTCTGGACAGGATCAGAGCAATTACGTACCATCTGAAGTAACCCTCATCCGCCACCATACACCCAGTTTTTCATATGTCACAGTTGTGGAGAGCTCTAGGGGAGTATGCAGTTAGTGATGAGTTACCAGTTACACTGACAGATAAATTGGAAGTGGTATTAGAATTATTAGAGCCAAGAGGGGTAAGATAAGATAAAGAGTAAAACATAGAAGTGCTTATTAGATGGAGTGGACTTTCCAAATTCGATGCTACTTGGGAGCCATATGAGAGAGTTAAAGTGTAATTTCCTTCATTTCACCTTCAGGACAAGGTGAGTCTTTGGGAAGGGGGTAATATTAGGCCGACCCAAGAGGGCCGATTGAACCAGCTGAACCGGTCCCTAGTGAACCGATTTTTGTCCAGGCGGCGGGCCCAAGGGGGGCAGAATGATTGAGAGGAGGGCGGCTAACAACTCAATTAAATATTACTTTGGGAGGGAACAACTCAATAAATATTGGTTTGGGAGGGAACAACTCAATTAAATATTGCTTTGGGAGAAAAAATTTGAATTACAAGCTGTTTTGTAATTTGTATTTGTCCTCTTTGCTTTAATTAGTTTCCCTAATGAGGGCTAGAGTTTCATCTTGAATTTAAATATGAAATTTGGGATCCTCGGGTTGATTTTGGGCTTAGTATTTGGCTAGAGATTGAGAGAGTTGAATCTTCCTCTTATATTGAAGATTGTTGTATCTTGTGTTTTTTCCTTTTCTATTAGTGAATTTCAAGTATTTTTCTTTCAGATTTCTTACAATTTTATAAAGATCTGCTTTGTTTTTGCTGAATTTCTATGATATTTAGCAAACTTATACACTATTGGTGGCTATCACATTACTTTGATGATAAATATTATTTACATTACCATAACAATATTATTTACATTTCCTTAACATTACTTCGATAATAAATCATTTTGGATTCATATTGGGTAGGTTAATTATGGATGCTATACATTTGTTGAGAGATTTGATTGAGAAGTACATAGAGAGTAAGGAAGGTCTACATATGTATATATTAATTTAGAGAAAAAGCATATGACAATGTTCCATGAGAATTGCTCTGGAGAGTTCTAGAAGAAAAGGAGTTAATAATGCTTATATTCAAGCCATTAAGGATATATATATATGAGCTATTATTTGTGTTCAAATATAAAGTGGTTTGACCAAGCATTTTCCTATTTTAATTTTGGATTACATCAAGGATTAGCTTCAAGTTCACATCTTTTTTTCTTTAGTCATGGATGTTCTTACTAGATATTTGCAAGAGGATGTACCTTGATGTATTCTTTTTGTTAATGATATTCTTCTTGTTCATAAGATCAGAGAGAGGGTTGAAGATAAACTTGAATTATGGAGGTTAACCTTAGAGTATAAAGGTTTTCATTTAAGTAAATTGATAGGAAATACTTGGTTTCAAGTAGTTCCTAGCCAAAACGGAAGTAGAACCAGTAGAAAGCTGCTGTCCGCAGCAGTTTAACAGCAGGAAACACAGAAAATCTGAGAGAAAACGCAGTAGAACTCGTAGGGAAATGAAGCAAACACTTTTATTTCAATAGAAGATGAAAAGCACTTGCAAGATACAACTTTCCTTCAATTCGAGAGGAAGGAAAAACTCTCCAACGATCTCCGGCAAAGCCAAGAGCCCAAGAACAACAAACCCTAGATCTCAAAATAATTCAAATTCAAGATGAGCTCTCAATTCCCCCCCCCCCCCCCCCCCCCCCCCAATCCACTAATTAAATACAAATGACAATAATAAACTTCCTAAAACAGCCCTTAACATTCAAATTTTCCCACCTAGGCTCACCCAAAGCCAACGTGGCCTCCTCTCCTTTCCGCTCAAAGCCCGCTCCCCCTCTATTTTTTCTGCCTGGAGTAACAGTGGACCGGTCCGGGCTGAACCGGTCCTGCCGGCCCCTCCTGGGCCGGCGTAACATTACCACCCTCCCAAAGAATCACCTTGTCTTAAGGTGAAAATCAAGAAACTGATGTTTCGTCCTCTCGTATGGCTCTCACGTGGCCTCATAGTCAGGAAGGTTCTTCCACTGGATCAACACTTCTTTAGTTCCATCTTCTTTCTAGCGAACACCCCTCAGCCCCAAGGGTTCCATGATCACCTCTAACTCCTCTGTAAGTGTCGCAGGTAGCTCGGGACTGGTGATGTGATCACCAATGGCCTTTCTCAACTGTGAGACGTGAAAAACCGGGTGTATAATCGGCGATGGGGGTAATTTCAGTCGATATGCGACTGCCCCAATCTTTTCCATCACTTCATAAGGACCAAAGTACCTTGGAGCCAGCTTTTCATTCTTCCTGTTGGCGACTGTCTGATGCAATCAATAATTTGGGAGAGGGCCCCAAATTTTTGATCACAAAAACAAACTCTTCCTATAACTTAAAAGAGACTAAAATTTAACATAGGATAAGGCGACGACACTTGCACAAAACAAAATACAACTTTAATATTATAAAAGGACTTACAAACAAAAACTCTTACAAACGACACTTACAATTTGGACGCTTACAAACTTTGATACAAACAAAATGACACCCTAAACTTGCTTTTTCAAGAGACGAAGGATACAATGGAGTGGATACTTGCGGAGAGACGAAAGAGATTAGAAGCCAAGACGAAGGTTGGAAAGAGCTCGCAAGATTTCCATAGAAGTAGAAGAAGAAGTGGAACAAAGCTCTCAAGCTTTTTCCAAGAAACCCTCAGGTTTTCTTACTCCAAAAATAACATTTTTCACCTCTCTTTTTATAACCCAGAACATCTACTATATATAGGCATAAGAGGGGAACTAAACAGCCATTACAATATTAATTAAAAACTGGAAATAGAAGGCCAAAAGGCACTAAAAATTGCAGTAAAAACTCTTGGAATTCCTCCCCAAACAGCCACCAAACAGTCCCAAAAACTGTCCAAATTCTGTCCACAATACAGCCCAAAAACTGTCCAAAAATAGTCCAAAAAACTGTTCATATTCCCATATAAATGAGGTGATAAAAGCCATCAATTTCCTGCACAGGAAACAGGACAGCATTTCGGATTCCAACATAGAAAAAGACAACAACAGCTGGAGTAATAAAAGCCACGGTAATCAACAACAGAGAATTCCAAACGGTAGAGCCAATATCAAGAAAAAGCCACGGTATACCAAGGCAGCATTTAAAAGGGAATAAAGGCCACGGCAATCCAGCAATCAATTGAAGGAAAAAGGCAGCAGCTCAAGAGGTAAAGAAGAAGAGGAAGAGACAAGTTCAAAAAACAATGAGCTAATTCTTTAGTTCCATAAATGAACTAAAAAAATAGCTCATAATGAGCTAGGTACTTACTCCTTTGACAGACCTCACATCTGGCTACCATCTCCTCTATATTTTTATGCATCCCTTTCCAGTAGCTAGCCTCCTGTATGTCTTCTGTACGCCTGAATAGCCCCTTACTGCACTCCCATGAAACTCCTAGAGTTGGTTTGGGATGTGGATCGACGTCCGGGGCATCACAAATCTCCCCTTATACAGCAGTTTGTCTCCCTCCAATGAGTACCCCGGGTGGCTACCTGGTTCCTTCAGTAATTCAGTCCTGATCTTTCCCAAACTCTCATCTCTAGCACTTTCTTCTCTGATGGCCTCCCAATCAAGCATCAAAGGAACGGATAGAGCCACTGTCTGTAGTTCCTCCATACATCTGGACAAGGCATCTGCCGCCTTGTTCTCCACTCCTGGCCTGTACTGAATCTCAAAATCGTACTCCAGTAACTTGTACAACCACCTCTGATGCTCTTCCGTCACCATCTGCTGTTCCATAAGAAATTTCAGGCTCCGCTGATCTATCCTGGCAACGAAGTGTCTTCCAAGTAGGTAGGGCCGCCACTTCTGGATGGCTAACACAATGACCATCAATTCTCTCTCATATACAAATTTCATCCTTGCTCGAGCTGTCAATACATGGCTGAAATAAGCGATGGGCCTCCGATTTTGCATAACTTCTGCTCCCAATCCGTATCCGGATGCATCTGTCTCCACAATGAATGTCTGAGTAAAATCTGGCAAAGCTAAGACCGGCACTGTAGTCATTGCCTTCTTCAGGCTCTCGAATGTTAATGTGGCTGCTTCTCCCCACAAGAATCCATCCTTCTTCAACTGCTCCGTGAGTGGCCATGCTATGGTGTTATACCCCTTTACAAATCTTCTGTAATAACCTGTCAATCCCAGAAATCCCCTCAGCGCCTTCAGATTTTTCGGTAGTGGCCACTTTAGCATCGCCTCAATTTTGGATTGATCCGCTGCCACCCCTTCCTTTGATACCACATGACCCAAGTACTCTACACTGGCTTGTGCAAAGCAGCATTTCTTTAGATTTTCCCTCAACTGATGCTCCCGCAATACCTCTAACACCTTTTTTAAATGTTCCCAATGTTTGACCTCTGACCTGCTGTATACCAGGATGTCGTCAAAAAATACTAACACAAACCGTCTGAGATATGGTTTGAAAACCTTATTCATCAAGGCCTGGAAAGTAGCAGGGGCATTGGTGAGACCAAAAGGCATCACCAAGAACTCATAATGGCCTTCATGAGTTTTAAAAGCCGTCTTGGGAACATCTTCCTTCCTCATTCGAATCTGGTGGTAGCCCGGTTTCAAATCTATCTTGCTGAATATTACAGTCCCGCTTAATTCATCCAATAGGTCGTCGATAACAGGTATAGGAAACTTGTCAGGTACAGTCTTCTTATTGAGTGCTCTGTAATCTACACAAAATCGTCAGCTGTCGTCCTTCTTTTTCACCAACAGAACGGGACTAGAGAAAGGGTTGATGCTGGGTCTGATGATCTCTGCCTCCAGCATCTCTCTAATCAACTGTTCAATTTCATCTTTCTGGAATTGAGGGTAGCGGTAAGGACGTACACTGATAGGTGAAACCCCTTCCCTCAATATAATAGCATGCTCTCGCTCCCTCTACGGTGGTAATCCCTGAGGCGGCTGAAACACCTCCTGTAACTGCTGAATCAACGGTTGAACAGAGAGGGGTATATCTCCTCCCTCCTCCACTTTTGCTCCCTCCAAACTGTGCAATTCCACCAAATAGCCTCCTCCCTCTTGCTGAATGGTCCGGATTAGGGATTTGAGAGAAACCCCAGCCTTGGTCAACCCAGCGTCACCCTGAATCATCCTCCTTCTCCCTCCTATCACCAATTCCATCCTCAGTGTCCCCCAATTGATCTTAGTCTCCCCCAATGTACGCATCCACTTCATCCCCAGGATGACGTCAGTACTCCCCAATTCCAAGGGAAGGAAGTCCTCCTTCACTTGGATCCCCTGAATCTTCAGCACCACCCCTCTACAAACTCCTCTACCCATTTCCACCTTTCTCGTGCCCATCATCACCCCATAGCCTCCTGTATCCACTAGCTCCATTCCAAGCGACTCCACGATCTGGGTGGAAATGAAATTATGAGTTGTCCCACTATCGATCAACACCACCACCTCACGGTCAGCTATCTCTCCTCTCACTTTCATAATGTGACTCGGAGTGGATCCCACTACAGAGTTCAGAGAGACTTCTGTCACATGCAAGTGCAACTTCTCTTTTTCTTCCACTTCAGATCGGCTCCCACCTTCCTCCTTGTCTTCCTCGTTATAACAAACAAGGAGAACCTGAAGAGTTTGGTCCTTGCACTTATGCCCTGACATATACTTCTCATCACATCGGAAGCATAACCCCTTTGCTCTCTTTTCCTGCACCTCCTTCTCACTCAGCCTTTTGAATTGCCCCCCATTTCCTCCTCCACCAGATTTCTCCTTGGGCACCTCCCTCTGGTTTCCTGGGGCTATCCCTTTGGAGGGTAATACAGCAGTAGTCATCTTGTACGATCCCCCTGAGTAGTTGCCTCGAGCTCCTCTTTCTGATATTTTCTAATATTCCACCAATTGTGCAAGCTCCATAGCCTTGCCTAAGTTCCTTGGCTCCAGCACTCTAACAGCTGTTCGTATCTCCAGTTTGAGCCCCTTCATGAAATTCCCCTCCAGGGCCGATTCTGAGATGTGATCCAAACGGCTAGCCAAGTACTCGAATCTGTCTCGATAGTCAGCCACGATCCCCTCCTGAGTCAGAGCAAAGAACTGCTCATAGAAGTCTCCTCCCCCATCGGCTCGGAAACGCTCTAATAAACAATCCTTGAACTCTCTCTAGTTTCTGATAGGTTCTCTCCTGTCTCGCCACTGATACCATGCCAACACCTTCCCTTCCAGACACAATCCTGCCGCCGTCAGCTTCTCATCATCTGTCAACCCGTTGACTGCAAAGTAACGCTCCACCTTGTTTATCCAGCCATGGCCATCTTCACCCTCAAAGATGGGCATCTTCAACTTCCTCACCTTCGGATCCCTTCCGTTACCCCGATACTCTCCATAACCTCCCATTCCTTGAAGAGGAGGTGCTCCCCAAGTGTCCCGGTCCTCCCTCCGACGATGGTATTCGAATCCGTCGTCATATTCCCCTCTTCCCCTTTCAAAATCAGCACATCGACGCTGAAATTCAGCACCTCGACGCTGAAATTCTTCTCTTCTTCTGCCAAAATCTGCACTTCCATCATATTCCCCTCTCATGCCTTCAAAATCAGCACCTCGACGCTGAAATTCCTCTCTTCTTCCGCTAAAATCAGCACATCTTCGATCATTTCCCATGCTCATCTCCTCTCTAAAAAGTAGCTCTAGAGGTGGCATGTCGTCTTCTCCCTCAAGGATCTTTACATCCGGATTCCTCCTCCCCCTAAGCGGGTTCGGATTTCCTCCTACGCCGTGGTCTCCTATAGTCTCTCTTGCTTCCGACGTCGTCGGATTAGTCTTCATCTACAGTAATTTCTTCATCATTTCTTCCATGGCCGTAAATTTCCCTCCAACCTTTCGTTGTTGGTGGTGATTTGATTTTGAAAATCAAAAAATCTTTCCTCCAAATCGGTTTTCAATTGACCGACTTCGCCTTCTAAGACGTCCACCTTCGTTCCGGCCATCGTTCTTCTAACGGATCCCAAAAAATCTTCTTCCGGAGACGATAAACTTGCTGAAATTTCAAAATTTCAGCCGCCGGTGGTCCTAAATCGATGCTCTGATACCAATTTGATAGGAAATACTTGGTTTCAAGTAGTTCCTAGCCAAAACTGAAGTAAAACCAGTAGAAAACTGCTGTCTGCAGCAGTTTAACAGCAGGAAACACATAAAATCTGAGAGAAAACGCAGTAGAACTCGTAGGGAAACGAAGCAAACACTTTTATTCAATAGAAGATGAAAAACACTTGCAAGATACAACTTTCCTTCAATTCAAGAGGAAGGAAAAACTCTCCAACGATCTCCAGCAAAGCCAAGAGCTCAAGAACAACAAACCCTAGATCTCAAAATAATTCAAATTCAAGATGAGCCCTCAATTCCCCCCAATCCACTAATTAAACACAAAGGACAATAATAAACTTCCTAAAACAGCCTTTAACATTCAAATTTTCCCTCCTAAGCTCACCCAAAGCCAACGTGGCCTCCTCTCCTTTCCGCTCAAAGCCTGCTCCCCCTCTGTTTTTTCCGCCTGGAGTAACAGTGGACCGGTCCGGGCTTGACTGGTCCAGCCTGCCCCTCCTGGGCCGGCGTAACATAAATCTAAAACCGAATACATGGAGTGTAATTTTTGTAGTAATAGATCTAGTGGGATGATTGTTACTTTGGCTAATTAAATCATTAATAAGATTACACATTTTAGATATCTCGGTTCATTGTTTAAAGTGATGGTGAAATAGATGAGGATATTATTAGTAGAATTAAAGTTAGATGGTTGAGGTGGAGGTAAGTATTGGGCCTATTATGTGATAGAAAAGAACCCCTTAAACTTAAGGGAAAATTCTATAAGATGGTGGTGAGACCTGCAATGTTTTATAGAGCAAAATATTTCAGTTAAAGATAAGCATAAAATTAAGTTAAGTTTTGCAAAGATGAGGATGCTCAGTTGGATGAGTAGGCTTCACCCTTACAGACAAAATGTGAAAGAGTATATACATGAAAAGGTTGGAATAGCTTCAGTGTCAGATAAGATTAGAGAGAGTCGTCTTAGATGGTTTGATCACATAAAATGTCGGCCTTCTGATGACCCGGTTAGTTGAGTAGATGTATTTGATTTGTCTTATGTTAAGAAAGGTAGAGGTTAGGGGTGTCAAAATCTGACCCGACTCAAAACTTGACCCAAAAAATTCTAGGTTCAGTTCAACCCGTTTTAACAATCGGGTCGGGTTCGGGTTGACCCGAAAACTCAAAATTGATCTGATTGACTCGTTTAGAAACCCTAGCTTCTGCTTTATGTTGTTCGGGCGTTTGGCCTGTTCGCGACTTGCGAGCCATCACCCCTGCTTGCCGCGTCCGTCCCACGACAGATCTCAATTCGAGTCAACCAAGACCATCCGGGCCTCCGGATTTCGCCGTCTGCCAGGCCGAGGATGCACCGCCGTAGCTTGTCCAACCTTTAAAGCTCTTTGTTCTGCGGTTTCCACCTTCCTCCGCCGTCTGCCAGGCCTAGCCGCGGCCAGGTTTTCTGACCGGCCATCCTTCCTTTATCGTTTGTCACGCCGAGCCGCCCGCACACCCGAAAGCCCGCCTTCAAAGCTCCTCCAACAGCCGCAGTTTGTAAGCTCGTCCCGGGTCTGCGGGTTGGGTCGGGTCAACCCGTAACCCATGCAGGTCGGGTCAGGGTTGGATTTTCTGACCCGTTTCCGAAAATAGGTCGGGTTAGGGTCAACCCATTTAGACCCGGATCAATCCGGGTTCGACCCGAACCATACCCACATACCCATTTTGACACCCTTGATAGAGGTAGTCCTAAAAAGACTTTGTTAGAGAATATTAGAAATTATATTTTTTAGCAGATTTAAATAAAAATTTGGCTCTTATCGAAACACAATGGAGAAAAATGATTCTTATAATTGACCCCATGTAGTGGGATAAAGACTTGATGTTGATGTTGTTGACTTGAAGATTGGGCTGCATGGATGATTGGAGATCTGCTGTAGGGTTTGCAGAATAGATCAATTGTAAGAGAAAATTGTCAAAGAATAAAGGTCATCATGCTAAAACAACTGAAACAACGAACCAGAGTTATGGAAAGTGATTCTGCATTAACATACTGTAATGATAAAAATATAGAAAGAAAGTGATTCCGCAGTAACTTGTTGTAATGATAAAAATATAAAACTATGGCTTTTGGATAAAATGTATGGTGGATGATCAAATAGCTAGTTTTTACCACTTCTAAGAAGGTTTAGAAGCGGTTTGCGATGTGGTGATCAAAGCATTACATGTTTTTGTTAATCCCTTCTTTGGTAAGGGAAATTTGTCTTTACTAAATTGGCGAAGTAGAAAAAGGTGCAAGGGAATTTTCCTGGGGAGAAGAGAACTGATTGTCTCAGATACAAGTCCTAGAAGGAGAAGGATGATTTTTCAGTGTTCTTAATTGGTGAGGGAGTGGTTTGCTGCTTGCTAGAGGAACAATTCACTATTATAGTTCATCAGGTAGGTCTAAAATAGGATGCAAGAGTTAGTGATTGGAGTAGCATGATTTAAACAATTCAATTTTTTTTTTGCATTGATTCAAATCTTGGGCCTTCATTTTAAATATCAAAGGCAATGTCAATGTCACTCAATTAAGGAGTTGACGGCTTTAACAATTGCGTAATATCCACTCTACATTAAAATCAAGACTAACAAGTCCATGCTTAAAGAGATGGCATAAAAGCGTATAACAAAAAAAAAAAAAAAGAGACTAATCGTTGTCAAAAGCATAATGTCTAATCTGATTTGATACTGGTGGGATAATGACGATATGATGATGAATGGCTTGATGGTAGGATAATGATGACATTAAGTCTTTATTTGGGACGGTTTTCTTACTGCTTCTTAAAACAACTTTTTAGTACAAAAGCTAAAATTTTGTACTCAAAAACTACTTTAAGAAACAATAAAAGAGCCGTCCAAAACAAAGCCTAAATTAGCATTGAAAGCTATGATAGTTAATTTAATGGCAGCATCACTACATTTACTGAATTAAGATTTTAACTTGTGCCCTCGTCATTCTCCTTTATGTTCATCTCCTTATTGTCTCTGATGCAGGATCATAATAGAGATTTTATAGTTCAATTTCCAGACTTCAGTCCACGTCAGCAGGGTAGCCAAGTTTTACATATCTCCAAAAATACGAATAGCAGATTCTCCTTCTGGGAGACCAAATCTAACCCTCAAGAACCGCATTTATGGTATTCAACAAAAGAGGTGATAAAGGCTTTGAAATTGTTTATTTTTGCAGGAACCAGTCTTTCAGAAAGTCTCACATACAGGTACAGCAGCAGTTCCCAAACTTTTCCCCCTCTTTTTCGTGTCATACATGCATAACAGACGCATATCCATGCAGAGTGGAACAATCCCATCAAGGCTTTGTTCAGGATGACTTTCTTGTTGCTTCTTAAAGCAACTTTCTAGTAAAAAATTTTAATTTTTCTACTTAAAAAGCTGATTTAAGAAGCAACAAAAAAGCCGCCTCATACGAAGCCTAAGAAGGGCTCATTTTGCGGTGATTCTTACTATTTTCAGTGAACCTAAAAGAAAAGAGGGATTGGGAATTAGATTATGGAAACAAACTTCATATGAGTTCTAACCGGTCAGTTTTCTTGCCAGATACGACCTTGTTGACCTGACGAGGCAAGTACTTGCCAAATTATCAAATCAGGTTTATCTGGATGCCATTAATGCCTATCACCAAAAAGATGCCGGTGAACTGATTCTGCAAATTAAGAAATTTACTGAACTCATTGAGGACATCGACACTCTTCTTGCTTCTGATGACAATTTGCTGCTTGGAACTTGGCTAGAAAGTGCCAAGAAATTTGCAGTAAATAACGAGGAAAAAAGACAGGTGGGTTCTAGTTTTGTCTTTCTGATCAGTAAATGCTCTCTACACTTTGTTATAACTTTGTGCACCTTTTTTCAGTATGAATGGAATGCCAGAACACAAATTACAATGTGGTTTGATAACACAGAGACCAACCAGAGCCAACTTCATGATTATGGTCAGTCCATAAAATTTGGGAAATTTGTATTAAAGAATGATTGCCAGTGAATGTTTTGTTAATTATTTTTTCATTTCCAGCTAACAAATTCTGGAGTGGACTTCTGAAAAGCTACTATCTTCCAAGAGCTTCAACTTATTTCAGCTACCTGTTAGAAAGCTTAGAGAAGAACGAAGATTTTCCTCTGGAGAAATGGAGAAAAAATTGGATTTCTTATTCCAACAAATGGCAAGGTGGTCAGGAGCTTTACCCAGTTAAAGCTGAAGGTGATGCACTTTCAATTGCTAAGGCCTTGTTTGCCAAATATTTAAGCTGATTCATACTGATAAGTCCATCTTGTTATGCAAAGAATGATTCGATTGAGATATTGATGATCAAACGATTCATGTTTAAAATAAAAAGGTCAGTAAGGAATACTCTCAACTTTCGTAATTGATAGCTCACCAAATTTGCAATCATGTGTGATTGTATTGCTAAAAGGATAGCCATTATTGCCTTTTTCATAATTTTCTTGGTTGAGAATCATTTGCTTATCAAATAAAGCTTTTAGGGGAAGATATAATATATGCTTCTTTTTTAAGCACATTTGAAAATTCCCCCTATGTCAGCTCTAATAAATATCCCTAGAAATTTTTTAAAAAGTTTTTTTTTTTGGATCGGGGATATCTACCCATTGTCATCCTCTTAGAAGATGTTTGATGGTGTAACTAATCCCTCGACGAGTCTATTAGCAATCAGCCCCATAAATACAGGATATGCTGCTATTTATGGTTGTAATTTAAAAATGAAAGCAATAAGTTGTCCCAATTGAAGCTTAAAGCTCTTGGTTGATTGATCTTTCTTGATGATGATATTAAAGATGTCAAAGCTTTATAGTTTTTAGGACATGAGTCTTTTTTTTTTTTTTTATGAACCTGTAATTCTAAGGTTTTGTTTGGGATAATTTTCTTATTATTTTATCAAGTGATTTTTTAATATAAAAATTTTTTGAATTAAAAAAATTTTAGTATTAAAATTTCTTTTTAAAGAAGGAAAAAAAAAAGTTATATGAACCATGAGCTCGTCCACTTTAAAGAAAAGTTGAAAAGCGGTTACTTACAGCTTTTTGGGTAGATACGCAATAATAAGGATGTACGAGATGTTAATTATTTATGAGATTTTTTTTTTTTGGGGGCAAGGAGTGTCGGCCTTCGGCCACTAATCTCCTTGGTCGACCTTGCGTGCAACCCACGTCATCTATACGGGCCGACACTTAGGGATTTCACGAGGCGCCGAGGGGATTCGAACTTGGGACCTGGCCTATGGCCAGCCAAGTCTCCACCACCAGGCCACCCCGTGGCTTAGTTCGATCAGATAGATACTCTACCCACAGTAGCTTAAGATTTAACATTTTTATAACTCTCCGACCGTCAAGCTTAAGATTTTCCTTAATCAAATTAGCTTAAGAGCATTAATTCCATCAAGAGGCCACCATCAAATTTGAAAGATATTTAAAAGTCCAAAAATATTCAACTTTTTTTATTTTAATTATCATGTTATAATATTAAAAAATAGTAAAAGATAAATAAAAGATCAGCTATAATAAGAGTGTAAAAGAGTCAAGTGGAGTAGAGTATCTATCTGATCGAACTAAGTTTATTTAGCTCTTATGGAGCTCAACTCGAGCTAATTTATTAAGCTCGAGTTTGACTCGTTGAAAAATTTATAGGCTCGAGCTCGTTTGAAATACTTGAGCTTTACTTAATTGTTACGCTTGATTTTTTAATTTTAAATTAAAATTTTAATTTATTAATAATATTTATTTTTAATATGGAATTAATTTAAAAATGTTAAAATATATTATGCAATACTAATTTAAATTAATATTTAAATATATTTTTAAGTTAATTGACCAGCTCAATGAGCTTTCTAGCTGAGCCAGATTGAGCTCGAGCTTGGGCTCAAACTCGTAGCTCGATAAACTCGGCTTGTAAGTTAGTTAATGAGTCGAGCTTGAACTTTCTCACGAACTGACTCGGCTCACTTACACTTCTAAAATTGAATCGATGTAGTTTCACGATGTAGAAAGCAAAAGCTATAGAAACCCCTTAAAAATTATGGAAAGAGAGCTTACAACATGATTGTAAAGTAATTGATTTCATCCACGATAATAAGGCCACACATTGTATTGCAATATAGCATAAATCGCATCCACATATTGTGGCACATAGTGTTACAATTGGGCCATTGAACCTCCAAAAAGATAGATACTCATCACAGTCTATTCAAAGGAAAAGGAAAACGCATTAGGTTTCTTCTACATAGAGTTCAAGTGGTTTTCCTACTAATCATTTGGGAAAAAGTAAGCCTCATTTTCAACTTTCAATTTCTTCTACAGGTGGTTCTATTAATCCCATTTGCTAGTGGTTGATGTTGAATAGCCTCTTTCATTGCTTGACAATCCTCGCGTCGATTATAAGCTCCGACATATCTTTATCACCCATTGACATCATCCATCTACTTGTTACTCCTCTCATCTTATTATTGAGTATTATTCCATTACGATGCCTTTTTAGCTTGACACCTATTTTTAGCTTTTCCTCCATTTAAATAAACATTGCAAAACTAGAATATCTATAAGATAAATTGCTGCGTTGCTGGAGTCGCCACTTAAACTTGTAAGGGCCACCTCTAGAATCATATATGGATGGTGGATAATTTTATGATAAAGATACTAACAGGGTGTCAGATACTTAAGTGGGAGAGATTATGAATCACCTTAAGTAAAAAAAAAAAGAAGCTGAACTCTTAAATATCAAGGTGTTAAGAAGCTCTGCAACTAAGTATGCTCATCACAGAGAAATCCAGGGATAGGTGACCTCTTGGGAAGTTACACCAACAAGATAAAATTATGAGACCCTTAGGCCAAAGCAAATAATATCTTGATAGTTAAGAATTTGGACTATTACAAATATACATTGAAAAGGGGTTGAAAGTGATGTACGGTGATTTGATATGATAATATTGAAATGTATGAGCTGAAATGATTGATATGACTAAAATGTACTGAAAAGTGAACTGAAAGGATGTAGTGTAAGGATATTGCTCTTATAAAAAATGATATACCAATTGATGTCAGATATATATGATATGATAACCTCCCATGATACCCTCAAGATTCATTGATTTATTGATGGGAGTCATAAGGAACTGAAGACAATAGGAGTTATAAGGAGTTGATGAGACTGATTCATGTGATTCAAGAGAGTTATAAGGAGTACACTAATTGAAAGTTATAAGGGACGACTGATTGGGTGTCATAAGTGCAGGAGCAATATTGTCACAACCCAACCCAACTAATACATCATATCGTGTTTAGCTATGACAGTCAATTTCTAAGATCTAATTTTGAAATATTTTTTATTTCTTCGAATATTTATTTAACATAAATAATAGATTATAGAGCTACTAAAATATTTAGAATACTGTAAATAACTCATCCATAAGATTACTTTCATCTCATTAAAATATATATATATATATATACACTACAGTACATGACAATCAAATAGAAGCTACATAACTAAAAAAGAAACTAGCCAAGACTATACAAAAATCAAAATAGAGAAATACAAATAATTTAGATCTAATCTTAAACTATTAATCAATAACCTCCTTCCCATTCCTAGATCCTAAAACTAGAAGTAAAACTATAATGAGCTACAATAACTCAGCAGGCCATATAAATTGATCTAAATTTTTAAAATTCTTTTTATTAAATATTTTGTTGAATATTTAAAAGTAGTTAAATGCAGTCTAATGAATCAGTGTACTGAGAAAGGTAATAAGAACATAATTGTTATCCAATTATTTAAATAACAATACTGAGCAAATAAATAAATTGAAATTTATATCATAGAATAATTCATATCACAAAACAATTCATATCATATATCCCCATCCAAACATAATCTCAAAGTATTTTAGCCACTTATGACTCCTTTTATGCTTATAGCACTAGAATATACATGTATGCACCATAACATGACTTAACGCCATTAGGATATGGTTTTATAACAACTAGAAATATGTCTTACATGAACTAGAATATTCCTTGATATAGATAGAATCTTAAAGGATTCTGACTTCTTATATCTCTCGACAGTCATTCAATTATATAACCACATATTTCATCACATTTGAATAATTAAAGCATTGTTAAGTATGTGTCCAAATTGCACAATTTTTTATAATGGTTGGCAACATCAATTCTTACTTAGCAAAATTTAGCTATTTCAAAATATAACCAGTATTAGAGATTGTATAGAATACTATTTTACTTATACTACAAAGTTATTTTTTAATGTTCATATTATTTTTAATTTGATGGCGGGAGTAGTAGTGGAAGCAATTTAATTCAAATAGTAAATCTAAAAGAGGAGGTCAACTCATTACGTACTGAAATAGACAATTCATGCAAGAAATTCGAATGCAGCATCCACCTCAAGGAAGCTCACAAATGGTATGTAAAATTTCACATTCTAATTTTAATGTTGGTTATTTGAATACTAACATTTTACAATTTTCTTATAATTGATAGGGTGTCAATGAAACTTCTTCTGAAAGATGATGTTATAGAAGAAAGAGAATGACGTTTTGAAGATAACCCATGTTTGTGCAAGTTGTTTTGAAATGCATCTTGGTATGGAAGTCTACTTTTTTGGGATGTTGCATAAAATTTTGATATCGTAGATTATCAAATATGAATGATGAATGTTCTACTCTTTTTGGGATTATTTGGTTTTACTAAATATGAATGATGAATGTTTTACCCTTGTTTAGTAACTGTTTCTAATAACCGATACAGAAAATAATGTTTTTGGTAGTGAGAGTGGTGACCCTTTCTAGTGCAAAAAACTCTTTGAGATGGGAGCAATCCCATATACTTAGTTGCTTTAGTCTAATGAAGTTTTTCCTCAATGAGATAGACTTCAAATGAACACAGGAGCAAATGTAAATGCCCAGAAGTTGAAAAGCATGTCATTTTTCTATTTCGAGAATAGCCCCATCATAGTCCAAAACACATGTTTTCAAAGAGTACAGATGCTTTCTCAAGCCATAACTTCTGCAATTGAAGCTTGGATGGCAAATTGTTGAAGTGTTGATTGACAAGAATATAGCCAAGGGTTGCATTCTGATAAAATTTTTCCAATGTACTTGGTCTTGACTTATTATTGTTGTTATGTGTAGTAATTTTATTTCCCACTCTACTCATGATTATGAATGCTAAATGTTAGTGATGATGCTGATGATTGAAGCAAAACTAAGGATCCTTGCAAAGAAATTTTCTGCTGCAGTGTGTGGAAATTCATGTTTCGTAATTAAAAAAAAAAATGGTCTATTGTGGCGGTTTAAACTAGTACAAAGCACCAGATTTGTGCCGGTTAAAACCGCCACAATTCTAAAAATATGTTAAGATTGGAGAATTTGCATCGGTTTTAACCGGTACAAATCTGGTGCTTTGTACCGGTTAAAACCGCTGCAATAGGAAGCGTTTCACAAATGCTAACCCACCGGTCCTAAAACCGCTATTGAATGTCATTGCAACACATAGTAATTACGGCGTATATGTAGCGGTTTTAAACCACCGCAAAGGATTTTGTGGCGGTTAAAACCACCGAGATAGGTCAAAATTTGTGCTACGATTACCTTATTTTTTGGTAGTGACTTTTATTTGAACAATATTCAGATACGATTCAAATCTCATATAATATGTCATCTATTTTTTTCAAACATGGTTCAAATTTTCTTTGAATAGTGTTCATTAGGTTCAAATATGTGAGCCTAAGCCGTGTTAGCTTATTCTTATTTTTGCTTCCATTTTCATGCAAGGGAAAGGGTTAGGAGCGAGCTGAGTACTTTTGGATATCAGACTCCGATATGTGCTGTAGGCACGCCTTTTGGTTTGGTTAGCTTTATTTTGTAGTCTTAACTTTTATTTGATTATATTATCAATTGTCAAGCGTTGTTGTAGATACCTTAGATTGTACATATATTTTGGTATGATATATATACAGAAATCATTTTTTGAGATTTAGTAGTCTTTCCGCTTTATATTGCATTTAGTTGTGGCTTTGTGTAGTACATAAATTAAAAATTTTATTTCAATACTTTTCCAATTGGAACTTAGGGTCAATCTTGCCACAATTGGACACAATATGATTTGTATATTATCGAGTCATATTTGGTTGGGTTGTGACAAAATATGCTTTGAACATTATTCAAATAAGTGTTCACATTTTATTTTGGATATTTTTTATCATTTGTCAAACGTTGATCATGCATGTAACATCCTAAGATCTAAATTTAGAATAATTATCAATTTTTATTTTTTAATGTATATGTTAGAGTTGTTAAATATTTATCAATTTAAATAAATCCAATAAAAGTAACAATTAAATAATCCATCACATAAAAATATTTATATACTCATTCCTTTAAAATGCAACACACAATAGTTAGGAGATTTCAATAATACCAATCTATCCTTTTTAAAGCTCTCGAATATAAAAGAATAGAATAAAATATATAAATAAAAGAAAACCTAATAATGCTTATTGGCCTCATTCCAGAGGGTTCTAATCCCTTTTCATATCTGAAATTAATAAAAACCACAGAATGAGCTTACAAAATCCAAGAAGTAATTAAAACTTATCAATACCTTCAATGCAAGATAAAAGCTTCAATATTTTTCCTCTAGTTCTAATCAATATCAATCATCAATTTATATGCATAATAGAAAATCTTTAAAATTAAGAACTAAATCAATATGATCAGTGAAGTAAAAAAAGATCTATCAAACTATAAAAAAAAATTGATAAGAAGAACTATGAATCAATAGGTCATATCAATATGTTATACTATATTGTATTAGTATCAATGCATGTTTTATCAATAAAACTTCAGTTATATCTATCAATTAGTTTACTGCATTATCATGTAAATAAAATCATAAGTATGATTATGAAAAGAAAGGTAAGACATCCAGCTTTAATGTGGTATTTTCATTCTTCCATTTGTTATCTATCATATATATACATATGTCAATATTATCTTATATTTCATCATCATTTATTTTTATAGACGACTTTCTATAATCATTTAAAGGTTGTCACCATCTACCCGCCAGCGTAATTTGGTCAATCGATTACAGGTTACAATAGAAATATATCACAAATCTTTTATTTAATGGAAAGCTCGTCAAATTACCCTCCTAAGCAGGGTATTATGTTTTAAGAGTAAACTCATTTTAATTATAGTATTAATAATCAGCCTTTCTTACATACAAATATTATATTTTATGTGTAATGTAAGTCAATATCATGTATGAAATGTAGTACTTCGTAAAATTCAGAAAAATATATGAAATTTGTTTGTTATGTATTTACTTTAGAAAAGCACAAATTCTAATTTATCCTACAAAATTCAATAATATTATAATCAAAATGTTCAAGTAAATCATATATATTATATATAAAATGTTACACAATGAAGATTTGTTAAAAATCAAGATATTGCAATTTTTTGCAAGTTTTGACTCAATTAAAATTCATAAAACTCAAAATTCCCAAAATCATTAAAATTAAATGTAGGATAATGATTTTATATCTTGAGATGAGCAAAATTTGTAATTGGACTAACTGACAAAAATGGCTCTAAGTCCTCCAAATCCTAATTTCTCTCTCCTTTCTTTTCTTCTCAAAATTTATTTTCTACTCTCTCTTAAACAAAATGAGAAAAGGAGATGTCATTTTAATAGTTCTGTTAACCGAAGAAATTTTTTTTATAAAATATCTTAATTTCATAAATGTAAATATATCAATTATTCGGTTTTTAGAGTAAAATTATTATAATTTTTTTAATATCTTCAAATCCAGGAATCTAAAAAATATTACAACAAGACTAAAAAAATTATGGTGAAATTGTTTGCAGAACGAACACCTAACAGTTATAAAAACCTCAATTGTACTGACCAGTGTCAATTTTCTACATTACTCACAAAATTAGAAGAAAATTATTATAATTAAAGCACAATAATAGCTATGTTATGGCAAAGATGATTTACAAATTGAACTTATAATGACTTCTAAAAAAAGTATTTGATTGGTTCAAAAGATGGACTATTACAAATCAATCTTCATTTAAAAAAGTTTCCAATGATGTTGAAGTATATATGTTAGCTCTTTGTTCAAACATTATTCGAACTTTATCAAAATCATATAGTAAGCTATTTTTGCTCTTATAATCAGAGCATTTTTATTTTGAAGGTGAATAAAGCATTAATATTTCTTGTGATGTGTGGAGGATAATGAAAAGAAAACAACAAGATTGATTGAACTTTAAATGAAAATGAATTGAGCAAAAGATAGATAATTACAATAATATTATCCTTAAGAATCTTTTAAATGTTATTGATGATTATTTGGTTTATGAAATGTTGTATTGTTTTGTTATTGTGATGGTTTGTTAATTTTGTAAAGCCCTGCAATGCTCCAAAGTTTTGTTAAACCTTCCAATTTTATGAGGTTTAAATACGATTTGGATGGGTTTGAACAAGGTTCGAGTTTTGATAAACAATATTCAAATTAGATTTGAACTAAGGTTGAACCTCTAGATAGATCCTTATTTGAACTTCTTACATCATAAATGTTAAAATTCCTTTTTGGAGGATCTTAAATGCTAAAATTCTTTAGGGTTCAACTGAGGCTGGTGCTGTCTTGTTGCTTTTTCACCGTTTTTCAGTAATTATTTTAGTAGAAAGCTTCTTTTTTGTCACTATAGTAATGAAAATTCATTTCTTCACAATAATTTTATAACCAACTTTATAAAATATTGTAGTAATCTCAAACAAATCCTAAATCTATACATAATTTATCTTTCAGAAACAACATTTGATCATTTATAACTTCAAGATATTCTTGTTTGAAATTAAATTTATATATTCCATAGTCTACACTGTAAAATAAAACAATTGAAAACTTATTAATGTGTGAGCTAACAATACAAGATGATGAAGGAGAATGCATTCACAATCTGAAGGTTATTTACCTGATGCTTGCTTAAACATTTCATTATTTACTGCATTTTCGACCTTTTTGGAGGAATTAATAAGTCCAATAAGCTTCTTGAAGCGACATTACTTAGCCCTATCAAAAAGACTAATTATTCTGTGCGGATATCGAACAGAGAGAATCGTTCGAATTTGCTATGCTTTTGCAAATCCGAACTGTTCTCTCCGTCCAGTATCCACACAGAATAATCATATGTTTCAAACTATTTTTATCACTTTATCTATCACTCCACACTATGTTACTCTTGCAATGTTATGCCTCTCCATAGGAATAATTCATTAGGACATTTGTATACATATTAAAATAAAATAAATAAATAAATTTATAGAATAAGGAAAAATAAGGCCCCATCCAAAAATTAAAACCTCATTGAAACTAGTTTCATACCTCAATTTGGAAGTAATTATTAAATACAAAGTTTAACAGAGATTGGTGCAATATTAGAACAAATATTCAAATTAATTTTAAATTTAAGTTTTTGTTTGGGACAATTTTCTTAATGTTTCTTAAAACAATTTTTTAGTATACAAATTTTAATTTTTATACAAAAAAATTGCTTTAAGAATCATAAAAAAAGCCGTCCCAAACAAGACTTAAGTTGATCATTTGTCAATGATGAAAATATAAGTTAAAAAAGAAGTATTTGGATATATTCAATGACATAATATTACACTAATTTTATCAATTAAATTACCTAAATAAATTAGATCTCAATTTATCTATTTTTCCTATATTTTATAATATTTTTTAAAAAGTTTGTGATAATACTCATATTTAAAATATTACATAAAAAAAACTTAAAATTATTTTCAATAAAAAAATAATCTTATTTATATTAAAGTTTTATTTGCAATATCTTTTTTATTGCTTTTAAAGTAGCTATCTATTAAAATTTTTTTATTGCAGTTAGCTGCTTTAGAAATCCGAAACTGTAAATAAATTTTTTTTTTTAATTATAGGGACATTAAAATATGTAATCTGTTTTCACATGTTAAATCATGCCACAAAACAAACGTATCCCATGCGCTCTGTTGCTAATCTTCGAGCTTCATCAGCTGCGGAGTGCATAACACTGGTTCACGATCTAAACCATTTCGCTGAGGGAGGAGCATCTCCTAGAAGAAGAACTGACCTAGTCACACACGCGTTAGACAACCAGATCAAATGGAGCTTTTTATGTATATTGTCCTCGTATCATCTTCATCAGTGGTCCTTTCTTTGGGTATCAAGCAGGACAAAACTGGTGGGGATGCTTAACGGGTAGAGCCACGGTGCTGTCGCACTCCACTGTAATTACTGACGCTTTTGCCGACACCGGCGAGGGGATGAACTAGGTGAGGACATTATAACTCCTAAGGCAAATAGCGTTTGGAAGTGAGAGCGAGAGCAGAAATGGCGACGGTGGGGAAGACTAAGCTGGAGTCGGGATGGCTGGCGGCCAGATCAACGGAGGTAGAGGTTACAGGCGTACAGCTCACCACTACCACGCCTCCCTCTGGCCCTTCTGCTCCCTGGATGGAGGCCGCCGTACCCGGCACGTATGTCTCGTCTCCTCTATCTTTCTCTATCTCCCGCGGTTATTCAAGTAATCGAATTGAAATGTATATTGCTTGCGTAATGGGTTGCTTCTTCTACAAGCTTTACATAACTGTAGCGATGTGTTTTGGGTATTTTTCTAACGAAGATTTCCGGAATCGTATGGGAGTCTTGCCCGCTGGTCAAAATTTTCCGACTGGTAAGCTCTTTGAGTAAGACCTGTAAATTGGTTGATGATTACAAACTATGATTACAAACATTGTGTGGCTTCCATATAGAGTTTGATCTGGGTGAGTGTCCAAGAGGGAAGCTTAAAAAATGTAGACGATCTTTCTCTTCAGCTGGACCTATGTTTCTTTCCTTTCCTTTTGTGTTTACAAGCTTAGTTTTAAGTTATTAGCACCATTATGCAGTGTGCTTGAAAGAATGAAGACAGAAATACCTACAGAGTTTGAGTCGATTGTCTTCAAGATTTTGTAGCTAGGCTGAAATAGAAGTTAAGTGTTTGGAATGTGACGATTATTAGTGTTGTTAGCATTGTTAGCAGGGAGTTGAATTTTGCGGCATTGGTGCCTCAGAGTAGGTATATTGAAAATGGGATCTCAAGCCTATCCTTTTTTATCTACATATAGTTAATGCATGAATACAAGTATAAAAACATAAATCAAAATATTTATGCTCACATTCATATTTCATACATTTATTCATGCATATATGTTTCAAATTGATCTCAAGTTAATTTGATTTGATCTACGCTTAACTCAATTTTAAGTTTGATTACGACCCAACTCAAAGACTCAAATTAACGATGCAGGAACAAACAGTCAGACGGTTAATACATTTCTTTCAATAATATAACTGAAGAGCCGCTAAAACTCATTTTCAATTTGAACATATAATAATTCAAGTTTGCCTGTTATTATTTGATCCTCTTCTTCTGTAGACAAACTATTCTCTTTTAACCATTTAGTTTACAGGAGATTTACTTGAGATTTTAAATTTAATAATTTGAGTTTTGTAATAAACTTAATGGATAATTACAACTTATAATATAATAGTTAAACATATATAAATGCATTTATGTTCCTTTGTCTTTCTTTTTCTTTTAACACATACATATACATTTAATATAAATATAAATTTCAATTATATGCATTATAATTAATTTATTCATTTTTCTATTTCATTAATTCTTTTTGCTCTTTTCATTTAATATAGTAGTACCATCAGAATGTTGTACCAATGAAGATACAATTATTTTCATTTTCATTAAAAAAATATTTTCATTTTCTTTTACATTTTCTTTTCCATTTAACGTTCACGGATACGTTGCGTCCCCAGTTAGTACCATAAGAGGATGAACTCTTGTATTTGTATGCAATCACATTTTCTCGTTTTATACTTTTCATTTTCATAGTAATGTTCATTTAGTTTATTTCATTTTTCATCACATGTCATATTAATATGTAGAAACATATATATATATATATATATATATATATATATATATATATATATATATATATATATATATATATATATATATATATATATATATATAAACTTTAGTTATTTAATTATTCTCAAATTTGTTGCATATCAAACATTTAACTTTAGCAAGTTGTTGTGCATGATAAAATTTTCAATAATAGCAATAGATAAAAAAAATGAATTTGTTATAATTATCATAATCATCCACTTTGTTTTTTTTAATTTGATTCATTTTATATATTAAATATTCAATCAACATATATGCTACAACATACAATATTTGTAAATAACTGAAAGGAAATTGTGATCGCTATGAAACAATTATAATTATCTCTATTAATTACTCTCGTGCTTCAATTCTTTGAAATATTCGAGCTTTGAAATAATCTTCTATAATGCAACACCTAACCTCCTTCAAAAACTTTTACAGACTTCTAATATTCGTCTCAGCTCAATTATTTAATTCCTTATCTATTCCAAAAATAATATTAATTGACGTTAATATTTTTAGGTCAAATTATGTAGAAATTTAAATATTGTCAAAACAATAAGAAATTATCAAACTCCTCTAAGTTGACAAATTATATTTCTAATTTATTGCATATTAAATTTCTTGAAATTGATAAAACATTTCACTTATATAACTTGCATCTGTTACCTCAATTTTGCTTCTTCCTTGTTGAATCAAGTCTTCTACTAATTCGATTTCTTCTCCCAAACTTTCTTCTTCACCTAAGGAATAATAAGATAAAATAATAAATTACTTACCTATATTTAGCAATAGAGAAGAAATAAAGTTCTCTTACAAACATCATGTTCTTCTTTCTCACCAGATTTCTTCACTTTTGCTTCTTATTCCCTTTTCTTTCTCTCTATCACTACCTTCTCTCAATTTTCTGCTGTTTGGCTTAACTGGACTAAGCGTGAAGACATTATTCCTCTTAATGAGTCTCCCATCTTCACTTCTGATGGCGATGCTTCGCTCACTCGTGTGATCGAACTCACTTGCTCTCGGTGGCTTTGTACGCTTGTCTAGTTCCGCTCACCTAGTTCTTGCTCGCCTGCACTTTGATTATGACCAGTTCGACTAAGCTGGCCAAGCCGGTTCTTACAGCCTCATTAACCTTCTTGTTGTTTTCATACAAGTGAAAATAAAACCCTATTTTTGAGCAATCTTCAAACATTAAGTCAAATTCATAACATATCTTAAATTTCATCACTAATAGAAAGTGGCATGCCATATTGAAACAGCTGACCTTGAAGCTTTAATTTTAGTAGTCTTTGTTTCTTCTTGATGAATTCTACATTTTAATAAATTTAATAATTCTGAAGATCTATTATGCCACCAAGTAAGGCACTAAGAATTTTTTCTAATCTTTTTCTAACCTTTATTTTCTGTTTGCCTAGAGTTTTAGGGACTTTGTTGAAGAACAAACTGGTTCCAGATCCCTTTTATGGATTAAACAATGAAGCAATACTTGATATTGCTGATTCTGGGTCAGAGTATTATACATTTTGGTTTTTCACTACATTCGAGGCTAAACTGGTATGAACCACTTATATCATAATTTGTGTTCTAAATTATTATTATTTTGTTATTAACAAAATCAAACAGATTAGACATCGTATGCGTTATGATATTTATGAACCAATTTTATTGTGGAAAGTGTTTTTGGAAATCCTTGACCTCGTGTAGGACCCAAGTTTTTGTGGTGGACATAGGTTTAAATAAATTTTATAACAGTCAATTTTTTGTAAAAACATGTTAAGTTTCTGAAAATAATCACCAAACATATAAAATTAAATTAATATTTTATGCAAACCGTGTGAAAGTTAAAGAACTTTCATTGGTAGCCATACCAAATTGAAAAAAATACCCAAGCCGATGTGGCTACTCAGGGACCGAGTAGTATTATATCTATCAAATAATGCCACCATTGTTAATTGCGCACATGCCAAAAGTCAATTTCTTTTTCATATTTTTGTTGTAGTCTAGTTTTACCACTACATATTTTGTGAAATGTTCAACGTTAAATATTTGCTTTCATTTGTTTACTCTCTCACTAATTAATTCATTATTCAGAAAGAAAATCAACATGCAACTCTCAATTTTCGTGCAATCAATTACTCTGGAGAGGTGTATTTGAATGGGCACAAAAGGATCCTCGAAAAAGGGATGTTTCGAAGACACTCTCTAGATATTACTGATATTCTTAACTCTGATGGAAAAAATTTGCTTGCTGTACTTATCTATCCTCCTGATCATCCTGGAACAATTCCTCCTCAAGGAGGTCAAGGAGGTGATCATGAGGTATATGCCATTTTTAATAGAAATTTTACTATACTTTCTGACACTATAGAGTTCCCCATCTGGTAAAGTTTCACATCAAAACTTTATTATATTTTATGGGTCTTCGGTTTCTATATAATATTTTTTTTTTCTGTTGCATTAGATCAGATTAGGCTTTTGAAATGCCTATGTCGATCTCCTCAAGACATGCATGGATACAATACTTTGATTATAATTCTGATCATAGAGTGGAACAACTTATTCTTATGTTTAACTTTATAATTTCTTTTTTTGTTATGCTTGTAAAAAGACTTTGGTTTGACCATCTATTTGGGGGTGGTAAGCCGAATTGAGTTGTAATTTAGTATGAAGGCGCCTCCACAACTCTCGTAAAAAATGGCTGATAAACTTGATATCTCTATATGAGTTTAAGCTTCTCGGAATGCCATGGAGTCGGACGATGTCACGAAAAAATAAATTAGTGATGTGGAGAGCGTCCAATGTCTTTTTGCACGGTATAAAATGCGCTATTTTGAAAAAATGATCCACCACCACCATAATGGAATCGTTGTTAGCTTTTGTTCTTGGGAGGTCGAGTATAAAATCGAGGATGTGATCCTCCCAGATAGAGTCTAGAACGGGTAAGGGACGGTAAAGACCTGTAGTTTGTCCACTAGTTTTGTATTGTTGACATATAGAGCAACGTTTAACGAACTTTGCGTCACGTCTCAGAAGTGGTCAGTAGAATATGGATTGAAGTTGCTGGAGAGTTTTGTCGTGCCCCAAGTGAGCAGCTAAATTGCCTGAATGCATTTCCGTAATCAATTGGTGTCTCCATGAGGACTGTGGAATGCATATCAAGGAGTTTTTAAATAAAAAACCATGCTGTATGGAGTAAACAGTTGCAGCTTTAGAAAGAAGATAGGTTTCCCATATTTTGCCAAAGTCTGGGTCCAAAGGATAGAGATCTGTTAAGAATTGAAGACTGATAGGAAATACTTGAGTTTGCAAGCAACCCTAACCCAAATCGATGATCAAACAACAAAATTACTGCTGTCCACAGTAGGAAAACAGCACAGGTTTGCTGTCCACAGCCGGAAAAACAGTAAATCCACGAGGAATCTGAGAGAAAATTCAACAATAGACTTGTATTCCACTAGAGGATGAAATAAAATAGTAACGATGCCATTGTTCTTCAATTCGAGAGGAAGAACAACTCTCCAAATCTCCGGCAACGCCAAGAGCCCAAAACACACGAACCCTATATCTCAAATGATATTCAAATTCAAGATGAAAACCTAATTCTATCATTATTCCCTAATTAAAGCTAAACGAGGGATACAAATTCTTTAAACACCCTTGTAATTCAAAATTTCCCTCCCAACATTGGATTTAACTCAAACTGGGGCCCACAAGGTGGTCCTCCCCCCTCTTCCTCGCTGGTTCCGCCGGCTGTACACAAGGACGGGTCCAGGTCCAGCCGGCCCCTCATGGGCCATCCTATCAAAGACATGTTATTTCTATTTGTAGTTGCGTAATGAGGAGTGATCGGCGACTAAGTGCATCTACAACTCTATTTTGTGTACTGGAAGTGTGCTGCTGAACAAAAGAGAATTTTTGTAGGAATTTTATCCACCGGGCATGCATTTTATTGATCTTCTTTTGACTGTTGATGTATTGAAGGGCTTGATGGTCACTACTATGGATGAAATCTTGATGAAGTAGATAATGCTCCCACTGTTTTAATACCCTTCCTGCAACATAAAGTTCTTGTTTGTAAACAGACCTTTTTTGACGGGAGTCACATAATTTTTCACTGAAATATTCTACGGGCTTGCTGTCCTGTGAGAGGACTGAGCTAATGCCCATGGAGGAGGCATCCGTGGCAACGTGGAATGGCTTGTCAAAATTTGGAATAATTAGAACCATTGTTGAACTTAATGCTGATTTGAGAGAGTCAAAGCTTCGTTGGTGGGCATCTGACCATTGGAATTGCTTTAGTTTTTAGACAGTCAGTGAGTGAAGCGACAATGAGACTGAAGCCGCAGATGAACTTCTGGTAGAAGTTGGCTAAACCAAAAAGCTATAGAGTTCGAAAAAGGAGGTAGGTGCTGGCCAATCGACGATGTTGGAGATTTTCTTTGGATCAACATGTACACCATCGGAGGAAATGTTGAAGCCGAGAAAGGAGATCCTTGAGGTTGCAAACTCACACTTTTAAAGATTCAAGTATAATTTGTGCAACCGAAATTTAGTGAAAAGGTCTGTTAAATGATTAAGGTACTGCTCCAATGAGGTGTTGTATACAAGGATGTCGTCAAAATATGCAACACAGAATTTTCCGAGGAATGGCTTTAGAACTTCATTTATGAGACGCATGAATGTGGATGGTGCATTGCACGGGCCAAATGGTAAGACCTTCCAGTCATATAGACCTTGTTTAGTTTTAAATGTTGTTTTCCATTCGTCACCTGGACGAATTCCATTCGTCACCTGGACGAATTCCATTCGTCACCTGGACGAATCCGAATTTGGTGGTAATGTTGTGTAGGTCTAGTTTAGAAAAAATAGTAGCACCTGTTAGTTTGTCCAACAGCTCATCTACCAGTGGCATGGGAAAACAAAACTTCGTAGTGATTTTGTTGATAGCTCGGCTATCAACACACATACGTCAAGATCCATCTTTTTGTGGAACAAGTAGCGCCGAAACAGCGCAAGGGCTAAGTCTCAGTTGGATAATTTTTTTCTCCAATAATTCATTAACTATTTCCTGTAGGATATTATGTTCGATAGGACTCATTCTATAATGTGGAATGTTTGCTAAGGCAGCGCCCAGAGCTAAATCAACCTGATGTTGAATTGTTCTCACTGGTGGTAGTTCGGAAGACAAAGAATCTGAACCATTGTCCCTGAAATTCTGCAAGAGAGATAGGATCTCAGGATGTGCAAATAGGTCTTGCATTGCCAATGAATTGCTTTCTTTAATGACCAACCCCAGAGCCTATGCTGCATCATCTTTAGACATAAGAAACTGAGCACCTAAGACAATGTGCATGATTGCTTTACCCTTGGAAATTTTGGTTTTATTTTCGGTAGCATTAGGTATCAAACAGAGACGTCTACCTTTCCAATCAAATGAATAGACGTTTGCTCGACCATCATATGTAGCTTCGACATCAAATTGCCAAGGTCTTCCCAAAATTAAATGGTAGACATTCATATATAATACATCACATAACACTTCACATATATATTGTTTACCAATTGAGAAGGTCACTCTACACATTTCGGTGACTGTAATCTCCATGCTACGCTTCACCAAAGTAATTTTGTATGGATGTGGATTCTTTGTTGTCTTTAATTGCAACGCCTGAACTACTGACCGTGAGATGAAATTTTCAGTTCAACCACTGTCGATGAGGAGATCACACACCTTGCCATTGATGGTGCATCTCGTATTGAATATAGCATTGTGCTGGGGAATTCACAGGGATACGCGGAGCTAGGAGCAATTTCTGTAAGACACAAACCAATGGTTCACCCACATCGACAACCAAATCTTCTTCCTCCATTGTTTTTTCAACCTCTTCTTCAATAACTACTTCGCCTCCTTAGGTGTCGAGGAATTGTAATTGTGGATGGCTTGGGCACTCATGGGAACAGTGATCTGGTTGGAAACATCTGAAGCATTTCAGATTAGTAGGCTTGGAGTAAGGGTTATCTATAACCGGTCCTTTAAATTTCTACTGTAGTTTCGGGTCTTGAGAACTTCCTGCTGTAGTATTTACTTTACTGTTGCTAGTTGCATTCGACTGAGGAGAACTCTGATGGAAGGGTTGTTGTTGCTGTGAATTCATATATTCAGACGGTTGTCTTTGATTTGTGAAGGCAGGGAATGCCTTCCGAGTAGGGGTTTCCACTTTCAGTGCATAATTGACCGCCTGCGAGAGCGACTAAATGGAATTTAATTCCAGTTTATCATGAATAGGTTCCTTGAGTTCACCAATGTACCTGGCAACCCACTGATTCTCATTCTCATTTAGATTTTTCCTAGCACTCAAACGGTAAAATTCTTCCGTGTAATTGCCCACGGTTCTAGTGTCTTGGACACAATGTTGGTACTGTAGGTAGATCATTTGCTCGTAGTTTGTTGGTAGAAAGTGAGCTCGAAGCAGTTGTTTCATGGGGCTCCAACTGCGAACCTTTCTTTTTTCCTTCACGTCGTCTGGTCTGTAATTTACTGCCACCAAGCTCCAACACCACCTTTGAGTCTACATGCCACACATTTGACTTGTTTCTCCGGTGAAATTTCCAAATACTTGAAAAATATTTCTACCGCCCGCTCCCAATCCAAGTAATCTTCAATGTGTAACTTTCCATCGAAAAATGGAATGTCAATCTTAACTTTGAAATCATTTTGGGGGCGGTCATTTCGTGCCAATCTCCTCCGCCAGCGGAACTCTCCATTGTTTTCTTCAACTTCGAGTCCGTCGCCTCTTCACCGTTTAGATTTTTCACTTCATCTTTGGTATCTATTGTCATAACTCTTCTGGTCGGAAATTGTCGTCTCTCCGCTGCTGCCCCTATTATTTGGCCTCACTCTATCGAATACCTTGGTGCTAAAACCATTGAAATCCATGTCTTCATTTGCTTTAGTATGGATTCCTAGTTGAATATTCTGAAGTCATGCAAGCAATGAATCAACCCTGGTCCCTGAGCAATTACGCTAAAAATTGCTAGAGGAAGAGAATAATGGGGAAAATAATGTAATCGTTACTGCCTTTTTTATATTTTTAATAATTGCTGGTAGGAAAATATGTTTCATTTCCTCATTGATTTCACCTTAAAAAGTCCGTTTATAATTTCTTGATAAATGCTAATGGGAAAATATGCTTCACATCCGCATTGATTTACCTTAAGACTTTTCTTTATTAGCAATGCCTGATTTTATTTATGTAAAATTTCAAATATCATTGATGAATCAGGATTTTACTACCATTTTGCTATACCACATACTTCATTGTCTGCCCTTTTGCTGTAATACATGCTTGACTTGTATCTTTAAAAAAAAAAAGAAAACGAAGAATGCTAATTTTGTTGCATGTTGTGCCTTGTGACGAAAATGTTGGAGGAAATATGATTAATTTTGGGGATCAACAGTGAACCAGAATGAAAGGAATTGTTTGAAATTTGATGACGGACTGCATTGTTCAGTTAACCAATCAGTTGTTTCTTTTATTTTTCTTGATTCGCTTAAAGTCCTCCATTTTTATAAGGATGTAAATTGCTTGAAAGTATGCTGCTCCTTGAATTTTTCCTGTTAGCCTTATATCTTATTGATATCAGATTGGAAAGGATGTTGCTGCTCAATATGTTGAAGGCTGGGATTGGATGGCCCCAATAAGGTTCTTTTCAGAAATGTGCATAATTTTGCAACCATTTTTTAATGCTATATATATTTTCTTATAAATCTATATTTTCTTTATTTTGTTAAGTTCTTTGTCTGGGTGAAATGCCAAAATTCTTCATCCACGAAGAGTTATTACCTTTAGTTCGTACAATAACATTCTTGTTTCCTTACTGCTTGTAGCACAGCCACTTTCCATTTGCATTTTTTGGAAAAGCATCTCCTTGATTTTCTTGTTCAACATACTGCAGGGATAGGAATACTGGGATCTGGGATGAAGTATCACTTTCAATTACTGGTGTAAGTTGTCAAAATTTACATTGTACTCCATAAATTTGTATTATAGCTTCCATTTTCATCATCTATTTTGCATTTTAAGCACCTAAAACTATCACACAAGTGTTATCATGATCAGAATAGACCAAAATTTTCTCAAAATCATTCTCTGCAAGTGGTAAATTTCCAAGATCCTTGTTTTATCACTTTATTACTTTCGTCAGTACTACTACCATAAAGTTGTTCCTTAAATCTTGACCGACATATGATGCTGTTTTAAATTCTTATATTATGCTTTGGCTTTTGGATCTAGCCTGTCAAGCTAGCCGATCCACACTTGGTCTCATCATTCTTTGATAACTATAAGAGATCATACCTACATACCACGGTTGATTTGGAAAACAAAAGTTCTTGGCGTGCAGAGTGTTCGTTAACTATCCAAGTGACAGCAGGATTAGCTGAAGACGTTTTTCTGCTAGAGCATCTCCAGTCATATGAGCTGTCAATCCCTCCTGGGTCCCTTGTGCATTACACGCTTCCTCCAGTGAGTTATCTTACTACTGAATATCACCTGATATCACCTGTTGTCTTATAATTTGTTATGATGCTTTTCTAAGAAGGGATTCTGATCCGTTTATTTGATTTATTTTACCACTTTGTCAGACTTTTCCTTATTTATTTTTTTTATTTGTGAGCGGTGTTGTTCTTATTGGTGAGTTTGATAATTTACTTCAGAAGATTAAGATGGTTAGACCGTCAGAACATTATGCTACTTAGTATTGTCAGAATTAAAGTGAGGAGTTGCTGCTCCTTTTGGCACTTAACTGTGAGGTTTGACCTGATTGCACCTCAATCTATGATGGTACATGCATATTCTGGAAGTTAAAATACTATACCTTTTCTCCCAGGCAAATATCTCCTTTTAGTTGGTGTTATTCGATCTTATACAGAGAATAAGAGATCTAACTTAACTTCAGCATACATTTGGATGTGATATTGGATCTTGGATACTTCAGTAGAAATCAGTGCTGTTCATCTGCTATTGTCGTGAATGGCTGGCAGTTGGACAGAAAACTTTTTGGAAAAAAGTTGAGCCACTCTTGGTTATGCTTTTGCGTGTTGAGATGGGAAGGTTTAAAGATAGAGTTTCTAAAGATTTCCTTATAATTTAACGATTAGCTTTCTATTTTGTTGTGGCTGATTGAAAACAAGGGATTTTTTTTTTTTTTTGAGATTTTAGCAAGATTTGCCTTCATATGTCAAGCATGGAGCATTTTCTGTAAATTGGTCATCACAAGCTGGTTGCTGAATTTTTCAAGTTCTACTTGTTAGGGAAGTTCATATGAGAATGAATTTCGTTGTTTTACCTTAGTATGTCCTAGAAACATATGATGAAATTGAAATGTTGAAGAGATCGACCATGAAAGTAATGTTTTTATGAACAATCATCAACCGGATGATTTAAATGAAATAATTTTGAACACATATGTCCTCATCATGCTTTAGACACCTATTCCTTTCATGTCCATGAAAAAATTTAAAACATTCATCATCATCATGCTTTAGATGCCTATTCCTTTCATGAATCATGTTCTCCTTTGCACCCTAATCTTTAAATCAGCTCAATTCTGAAACGTTTGGCCATCATTGTCATTTAAGCATCTAGGTTATGTTGATGTTGTGTTTTATTGTGGTGTAAGAAATAAAAATTGTCTCGTGGAAATATGAGATATGCTCCATTAGTTAGCTCAGATGTTCATGAAATTTTAGAGAAACTACACATGCAAAATAATAATTTTCTTAGAATACTTCCCATATTTACCAGAACTTTTGAGCAATAAAAAGGCTGAACCAAATGAAACCTAAGTTTAAGACCTCCTCATATGGGGAATACTTTACTGTAAATGTTTTCGAGACTGAAAATTGTCATAATCTTCTGATTTCCTGACGTATTTTCTTGTATTCTTCTTTTAATTACTTAAATTATACCAAATGAATATTCTGAATATCATTTAAATGTTACGTAATCAGCAATATATTTGCTACTTTATCTCCATGGAGGACTATTTTTTCTATTAAAAACAGCATGAAAATTTTACTCTAATACAATTGCTTAATAACTACTTTCCAGTTATTCTTTTACAAGCCAAATTTGTGGTGGCCCAATGGCATGGGTAAGCAGTCACTTTATAGTGTTGAAATAAGTGTTGATGTGAAAGGATTTGGCGAGTCTG
This sequence comes from Dendrobium huoshanense, assembly GCA_016618105.1. Classification (NCBI taxonomy): domain Eukaryota; kingdom Viridiplantae; phylum Streptophyta; class Magnoliopsida; order Asparagales; family Orchidaceae; genus Dendrobium; species Dendrobium huoshanense. The sequence continues at coordinate 76,349 of JADPUM010002252.1, read as the reverse complement.
ATTCATGGTCTCATCAGTTTGGATTTCGGAAGATTGAGAGTACAATAGATAAGGCCACTGGAGGAAGGTATGTATATTCATGTCATCATTTTTATCCTTTCATGAATCCTTTCCTTACTGTTAAGAGATTTAGGAATGGGCCATGTATTTAGTAATAGATATCTGAGTTGCATATCTCAGTTTTGCAGATTATTCAGGGTAAATGGCCAACGAATTTTCATCCGTGGAGGAAATTGGATATTGTCTGATGGGCTGTTGCGGCTTTCAGCTAAACGATACATGGCAGACATAAAGTTTCATGCTGATATGAACTTCAATATGCTTCGTTGTTGGGGAGGTGGATTAGCTGAGAGACCAGAATTTTATCATTATTGTGACGTTTATGGTTTGTTGGTACGTATATTTTGTACAAACATATTTTTTAGGTAAATATGATCAAATATTTATTCATTCATTTGATGACATGTCTAGATTAATGGTTAAGTTGACTCTATTGTTAATCTGAGGTCATGTATTTTAGTCATTCAAACATTTTTTATGCTGGGTGTGAGTGCGCACCCAACAAGGAACCCTTAACTTCATCTCTGCAAGCAAGTTTTTTGCGCGCTCTCACTCAACTTCGTCCTGCAAGTACACTCCTTGCTAGCACGCTCCCTCAGCTTCATCTCATGTGCAGCTCCGTAGCTCACCTTTGTTGTTTCTATTGCTACGATTTTGTGACCTTTCGTGAGCATGCTCATTCTCCTTCCACTAGCACTTCTATGGTTTGCTCTCCTATTTATGCACGTGGATCTGTTGCTCTCCTTGGCTTCTTCGCTCACAGTTTGCACCCATGGGGTCTTTGTATTGTGCCTCTAGACTGGATTTTTTTGTGCCAGTGCCTTCCTTTAAAGGTTGATGAGACTTCTAGGGTTGCAGCTTGGCTCACCTTTTCACTCACTGACTGACGCTCTCCCATTCGAATAATGGTCTCTTTTCCTTGCTCCAAATTTTTTCCGCTCATGTCCTCACCTATTTTGAGAAAGTCTTCTTGGCTTTCACTTTCTTCTCTACCCACTACTCTATCATGCATGGTTTAAAATTGTGCAATTGGGTATTAAGCTTTTTTCATCAATGGAACAAGGCATAAAACCTTAAGGCACAATAAAAAAATTGGGTGAAGTCAAATTACAAATATGATGTAATATATTAGCATTATAACCAATCAATATGTTAAAAAATAGCATATTAATATTCTAACATAATAAGAAGTAACAAATTAGAAGTATTTTAAGTAACAAATTGCACAAAGTAGAAGTTCAATGCAAATATCAAAGTAACATAAGATAGCAATTAAAAAAATGTAAGATTTCAAATCAAATTAAGATTTTAGCTCAATAAATTTCTCCTACTCTTATTTTCCAACATTCGATTAAGAATATAACAAATATTGTCACAAAGAGATTCTTGTCATCCTTCAAACCCTTTTTTTCTTCAAAAAAGTTTCCTTCAAACTCTTGTTGTATATAATGTACACCAAAGAGTTCATTGTTAAGGTAGTCAGATAATTTCTCCTTTCCATGTTGTCACGACCCGGCTCGACTAGCCTGAATTAACGGGGCAGAAATAGAAAGTCGTACGGAAAACACATATAACATAAAAATCATAACAATTTCATCCCATTTTAATAAAAGGACATAAACTTAATCATCATCCATACAAAGTAAGAAAGAACCACTAAAACATCAAATTGAAAGTGTTCCAATAATTTTTTCTAAACCACATCTACTAAAAATATAGACATAAACAGAAACTCCAATAGACTCCTCGTTACAATCCACTTACTCATACATATAACAGAAAATATAAAAGTTTTTTTCCTGAGGCTTTCTACGATGGTAGGTGTATTGTTGTCTCGTTTCCATCACTTCCCAGATGGTTCTCCTGAAAAAGAATCCCACAACCAGGGGTATAAGCTTACTCGCTCGGCAGATAATTCATATTTCTCATAAAAATTTACATAAAACATCTTTTTCATATGAAAACTTTAAATGATAGTCAATATTACATAAATTTCAAAGCCTTTCTAGATAAGATGCATCTTTAAAATCTTTCCTATAATCTTTCATATAATCTTTCATATTACATAAACTTTCATATAATCTTTCCTCAAACATAAACTTTTATTTTACATAGAAAACATATATGAACCATAATATGCATAATATTTATTATATCACCCGTCTCGGAGGTGCCCATAGAGTTTGTACTGATAACGTACATATTTTCATTCATTTGGTCATTCATTTATCATTGGCTCTGATGAGCCCCTTTATCATTTGGCTCTGTTGAGCCCCTTTATCATTTTGAGCACTCCACATTAACATGCACAATGTCATATCTATTTTTCAGTCAATCATATGCTTAATGAAAAACAGTCATGATTTAATTATCATTTGCTTAAAACATGAAAATTACAAATAACTTGTAAATTTACTAATCTATTGAAATAAAAAGATTATACTAACATGACATTTGCAAAATAAAATTCATAAATCATATAAACTTTAAAAACTCTCAAGATTTGCATTGAATAAAAAAATAGCAAAAAATATATATGAAAATTTTTAAAATAGATATGAATACCTACTTTAGCATAAGCAAAAGACTTTCTTAGTATCGCTTTGACACGCTTCGCTCCCCTTAATGATCACAACCTAATAATCACATATAAATAAGTGTCATTTAAAATTTTCCTTAAAACTTTAATCAAATTTTCAATTGTCTAGATCTTTCGCTTCTCATTATTCGATCCTTACGACACTTAAGAAAATTTACATTATTTAAATTGAATTTTCAGATTTATTAAAACCCCTAATTTTGGAAATCCCAAATCATTAATTTCATCAAATTATTACGCCAAACATTCTCATAAATCTATTTTAATAATTATCCTAATTATTTTTGGATTTATTTAATTAGAAAATTATGAAAAATCCAAATTCTTAAAAAAATTCAAAAATTTGATTTAGAACATTCCTAATACCCATAGAAATCACTTTTATGAAAACACTTTAAGAAATTTCAATTTTAGGTAAATACCATAATTTTCGATTCTAAAAAATTCTTGAAGAAAACTTTTTTTCTACCGTTAAAACACCTCCCTAAATCTTCCCTATTGATTTCGTAAAGAAGTTTTTGGAAGAAAAATACATTTTTGGAAAAACCCTAAAATTTTCCTCTCCAAAAATCTAAAGAATGAAAGGGGAAATGCTTTAATTAAACATTCCTTCTTCTTCCCCTTAGTCTCCTCTACGATTTCTTCAAATTTTCTCGCCAGAAAAACATCGCTGGAGTTACAGTACGAACGCTCCCCGTCGCCCATGCCGTCCGTCCGCTCCCTTTTGTCGGTTTCGGCCGAATGAAAATTTGAGGGGAGGGGTTTCGATTTTCCTTAGGGAGATAGAGATTGCCAAATGACCGCTATGCTCTCATTTAAAACATCTCGACTTAAGAAAAAATTAGGGGTAGTTTGGGTATTTTTAAACTTATAAAATTTTGATCTCCCAATTTAAGCGAAATTGGCTATAAGTTCTATATATCAAATCGTTCATAATTTTGCACATAATTTAATAAAATTATTTCTTTCGAAATCCATTAATTTGAATTTTTTTCACTAAAATCACGACACGATGCATCAAAATGCATGCGGTGCCCTACGATCATCGTTTTCGGGTTTTACACATGTGAACTTGATTATATGTTCTCAAATTTCCCTTATATGTAGTTGATGAACATTGTTCGCTCAAGAATAAAGATTTCATATGAATCGCATCTTCCAAGCTTAGGGTTTCATGCTTCTTAAGGTAGCTTGATCTTTAAATAACTAGATATCCTCTGATGCTTATATCGAAGTTTTTTAGATATGGGGTCTCAACTTTTTATAAGCGCAAGTTCTCATAATTAATTACCCCTCCAATTCTTTGGAGAGCACTTTCGATTAAAGATGAGTCATTTTGATATAACTTTAGATTTAACTTGAAAATCTAAGATATATTTTTTTATTGAGGGAAAGCTTTTGGGGATGGAGATAGCCCCGATCAAGATCTCAGTTCCGTCATCCTGGGTATACCAATAATTCTCAGTCTACCAGTGTTAATGTCTTATAGATCGTAACATTCAAGGAATTTGTTTAATAAACATGGGTTATCTCTTCTTAGGGATCTTGAGTAGATTGTGGTGGTTGGATGTTTAATTTTGGCTTGTTGTGGTTTGAGTTTGGAGTTTATTATAAAACCCGAAATTTGATGATCGTAAATGTCGCACGTATTTCGATGCACCACGACGAGATTTAAGTGAAAAATTCAAAGTTAATGGATTTCGATAGAAATAATTTTATAAAATTCTGCGCAAAATTCTGAACGATTTGATATATAAAACCTATATCTAACTTTGCTTAATTTAGAAATTAAATTTAATAGAAGCCTCTAAATACCTAGAATACTCTTAGTGATTATTGAAGCATGTATTGTTTAAGGCATAGTGGTCTTTTGGCAATACATATATCCTAAAATAAGGAAAATCGAAACCCTTCTCCCCTTTTTGCTTCATTGTGTGTTCGGCCAAATCGAGAGGGAGCGGACGGTAGGCGGATAGGAGACAAGGGACAGGTGGCTCCGACGAAGTTTTTCCGGCGAGAAAATTAGTGGAAATCGAAGAGGAAGGTTGAGAGAGGAACAAGGGATGTTTTATTTGAAGTAAAACTCTCTCATTTTCAAGATTTTTGGAAAGGAAAAATTTAGGGTTATTCCAAAAATGTTAGTTTCTTCCAAAATTCTTTTATGACATCAATAGGAAAGATTTGGGGAGATGATTTAACAGTAGAAACAAAGTTTTCTTCAAGAAATTTTGAGAATTGAAAATTAGGATTTTTACTTGAAATTAAAATTTCTTAAAATGCTTTCACAAAAGTGATTTCTATGGGTGTTAGGAATGTTTCTAAATAAAAAATTTTAATTTTCTTGAGAAATTGCATTTTTTTCATAATTTCTAATTAAATAATTCCGAAAATAATTAAGGTAATTATTAAAATAGGTTTAGAAGAATATTTGGCATAATGATTTGATGAAATTGATGATTTAGGGTTTCCAAAAATTAGGAATTTTAATAAATCTAAAAAATCAATTTAAATTATGTAAAGTTTTTTAAGTGTCGTAAGGATCGAATAATGAGAAACGAAGGGTTTAAACAATTTGGAATAATTTGGAATTTGATTAAAGCTTTATGGAAGAATTTTAGTTGGCACTTATTTTATGTGATTATTAGATTGTGATCATTAAAAGGAGTGAAATGTGTCAAAACGACACTAAAGAAATATTGTACTTGTGCTAAGGTAGCTATTCATATCCATTGTAAAAATTTCATGTATATTGCTTTGTTTATTTTTTTATGCAATGTAAATCTTGAGAGTTTTTAAATTTTATATTATTTATGAATTCTATTTTGCAAATGACATATTAGCATAATCTTTTTATCTCAATAGATTAGTAAACTTACATGTTACTCGTAGTTTTCATGTTTTAAGCAAATGATAACATAATCATGATTGTTTTTCTTTAAGCATATGATTGACTGAAAAATAGATATGAAACTGTGCATGTTGATGTGGAGTGCCCAAAATGGTAAAGGGGCTCAATAGAGCCAAATGGTAAAAGAGACTCATCAGAAACAAATGGTAAAGGAATGACTAAATGAATGAAAATGTATACATAATCAGTACAAACTTTATGGACACCTCCGAGACGGGTGATATAATAAACATTATGCATAATATGATTTGTATATATTTTCTATGCAATATGAACGTTGATGTTTGTGGAAAGGTTAAATGAAAGTTTATGTTTGAGGAAATATTATGAAAATACTTTTTTTACAGAGAGGTTTTGAAATTATGCAATATTGATTGTTGTTTAAAGTTTTCATATTAAAGAAGATGTTTTGTTGTTGTTTTTTATAAATTTTTATGAAAAATATGAATTACTTGCTGAGCGAGTAAGCTCACCCCTGGTTGTGGGAATATTTTTCAGGAGAATCATTTAATAAGTGATGACAACGAGACGACAGTACACCTACCGTCATAGAGGGCCTTAGGAAGAAAGGTTTTATATTTTTTCTGTTGTGTATGAGTCCATGAATTGTAATAAGGAGTTTATTGGAGTTTATGTTTATGTTTATATTTATGTTTTTAGTGGTTGTGGTTTAGAAGAAATTATTGGAAAATTTTATGTTGATGGTTTAGTGGCACATAAATTGTTTGGATGACATTTAAGTTTGTCCTTTTTTGAAATGAATTGTTATCTTTTAATTATGTTATATGTGTTTTTTCGTACGACCGTCTGATCTCGCACGTTATTTCGGGCTAGCCGGGCCGGGTCATGACATTTATTGCCCCTTTTAGGAGTTACCTGATAGATTTAGTAAGGGTGAGGCTTATTGCTCCATTTTAGGAGTTGTCCGATAAATTCATTTAAGACTGGATCAAGGTTTAAAATTTTGTCGATTCAGCAAAATCTATTGAATCTTATCAATCTCATCATGAACCTAGTATAGATATCGTTGGTCACAAATGCTGCTAGCTACCATCCATATTTTGTTCATCATTGGAGTCTCTATCCACCACCCTCAGTAAATACTGCTGTTGACCTCGTTTTTCGTCTGAGTGCCCTCGAGGGGATTCGATCGATTTGATTCAACCTCGTCGAGCCCAATTCGTGCTCGAATCGACTCGAATTGAGTCGGATTAGACTCGACCACGTTCGATTAGGCTCAATTAATTTATTCTGTTGCGCTGAGCTTGGTTCGATTTAAATTGGTGTTGATTTCGAGTTCAATTTCATATAATTAATTTTATTAACCGGCTCAGACCCAAATTGATTCGAATTTAGTCAAATTCGAACTCGAGTCTAATCTAGTCTTAGCCAATTTGACTGGACTCAGCCTAATTTAATTCTACTAAAATCCATTTGACTTTCTAAGCAATTTGAATCTATTTACTAGTTCAGGCAATGGCTTCAATGTCTCCGATTTCCCCAAAGCCTGAAATTTGTCGTTGCCAGTGCCTTGACTAAGTAACATATTTAATTTAGGGAGGTGTTCGGGCGCTTCTTTTATGAAGCAGGGTGAATAGAACCTATTTTCGCATTCGGAAGGGGCATGAGATCGTCCTTCAGGCTGAAAAAGGCGGATTTCCCTCGCCTTTTACCTGTATCGGATCGCCTGGGAGGGGGAATGGAAGAGACTTCAAGCAAGAAGTCTAGGGCATTAGCGATAATCTCCCGATTCGCTCAGACAAGGAGTCCCGTCGCGCCCGCCCTCTCTCAGTTTCGCTTTCTTCCTCTCGGTTCTGCACATCCAAAAAAAAAAAACTCCCCTACTCCCTTCGTCTCTCCTTTGTTTTGGACCGAACCAAGAGCAGAGCTCCCCCGGCCTCGTGTCTCTCTTGCTCACGCGACCCGCCTGAAGCCCTTCTTGTCTCTCTGTGTTCGCAAGCTTCAGGCGAAACTGAATCTCCTGCCCGTTCTTCCGTTCCGAACCCGAAGCCAGGTCCGAGCTCAACGTGGGCTTACCTTGGGCGACCCGACCCCTTTCCTCTGCTCCCGATTTCTCGTGCCCGGATCGAGCCCGTCGCCTCCCCTATCTTGGCCGACTGACCTCCTTCAAGGCTGCAAGGTAAGCTTCCCCTTCTCCTTTCATTCTTCCTTCATTTCTTCTTCTCCACCATTGTTTTCCTTTCCTTCTTCATATATAAAATCTACATTCAGTTATGATTTGAATAACATGATATTTGTATTCAAGTAAAGGTCATGAGAGATCATAAAGGGTGAAATTATTTGCTGTTAAGGTATGCTCATGAGGTATTGTGGCAGTGTCTATCAAGAGGTAATTTAAGTCTGAACTAAATAAATGAAGAACTTATACACTTGGATGATATTTTGTTAGTGCTCCTAAGATCCTTCACGAATTCTGAAGAAAGTTAAGAGTTCGTTCATTTATTTAAAAGGTAGCTATATATAAACCTATCGCATAGCTTGTTTATATGGTTGATTTAGTTAACAAAAAAAAAAAGTGAAATCACTTCTTAATATGTGAATATTTATGGAATTGAAATCACTTCTTAGTATTTTGATGAACCATTTTTTAGATAAATTTTAGAGCATATTTATGTGTATTTCTTCTTTGAAAGAGATCCTTGAGCTTGTTGGAATTATGGAGGTGAATATTATTTGAATATATGTGTTGTTCTTGGAGTAAGATTTAGACTTATGTTCCTCTTATGTTAATGCATCAAGTTGTTTGTTTGGCTACTTTTTATGATTGGTTGGAAGAACCTCACATGTGATTCTATAATTAAATGGTTTCATCAGTGGAATTTGGAGATAGTATTAGATAAGCATGAGTTTTACATCTTTTCCGTTACCGGTGCAAGGATAACATTGGCATCGAACCTTGGCAAAAATCATTGTTATGAAAATCTGAACTTTATCACATAGAAAAAGTAGCATAATGCATTAATTGTTATGAAATTTCTTGTCCTTCGAGTTACACATTTACAAGCTTTCTTGAATGACACATAACATGAAAGTAGACGGTTGTTGTAGAGCAACCATGAATTCCTTAGTCATGCAATTTATATTGTTAGTAACATGTTTAGCTATGAGGGTTCATGGATAATGAAATATCGCTATGCTTTCTTCTCCATTTGATTAAGTTTTGCCTAAAAAGTGATATTAGCAATTGTGTTGGATAGTTCTCATATATCTTTTGTTTCAAATATGGACTTTGCATGGAATCGATTTAACACTGATTGAATGGTTAAAGGGGAAATCTATGAGTATTATCGCAAATATTTCGTATGCTTCATGTTTTGACTTAAGAGAATATATAGTTAAAATTCAAACTTGTTTGCTTTATGTTAAGAGTTTTTTTTTATAAATCATGTAGAGAAATACATGAATATAGGGGAATGCCATGTTTATTCGTATATCTTTGATGAATTTTCACAAGTCTAGAAGTGTTGGAGAGCTTTTTCATGTGCTTCAAAAATCAGAAAAATATTTTCTTTACACCAAACCTCTCTTCTTTTGATTATATTTTAGTCAAGTATCAAAATCAAACAAGTTGATCGTTTATTGCTTGATTTAGAGAAATATAATTTTGATTTTAATCTTTGAATATGTATGATTTTATTATGAAGATTTTGGTTGAAGTGTAAGAAGTGATTTTGCATATATCTTGATTTGTATCATTCAAAATCATCTCTTTTATACCCTTTTAGTTACTTGTGGTTATGAATAGTTTTGTAGAGAAGTATGCTACATTGAAAGGTCTCTTTGCATGAGTAGAAGTGTTTCTTCAAAATGTTGGGAAGTTTTGTGAGTTTATTTATGATTGGAAAGTTTTAGGAAATATTTTTGTATTGAAATATTTTATGAATGGCTCTATGGTTAGAAGTTTTGAGAAAGTTTTGTGAGTTGTTTTTGTATCGAGAAGTTTGTGACAAATTTCATGAATTATTTTATGATAAGAAATTTTGTAATGTGTCTTGTGAATGTTTCTTGATGTAGGGCTTCATAATGCCTATTCATCGAGAAATTTCCACAACATATGTAGGGTTTCATTTGGGGATTTCATGAGTAGATTTTGGGGTTTGGAGCTTTATGGTTGGTTTGGATTGAAAGACTCTTTGATGTCTTTATTTTGGAACGGATGATTTTGTTTATGTCAGAAATTGTCTTTCTTTTAGTTTGCATTTGCTTTCAAAGTGGTTTTGGATTAATGTGTAGCAAGAGCATGTTTTAGGTTCTAAGTGAAAAGTTTATGTTGGTTTTAATTTTGGGGATTTGTTCCCCTTTGTTATTTGAAGTTTTATTTAGATGATAGTTAAGTTTGTTTGAGTTTGGTATTTATTCAAGTGCTTTGTTTGGAATGTGGGGACATTAAAGGGCATTGAAAATATCTTCTTCCTTATTCGTATCACATCGAATTGAGGAGAAGGTTGTTTTATAGGCACACTTGGCTTCAAAGAAGTGTGCCCAACAACAACAATGCCTACATCCCTTTTATGTTTGATTTTTATTCTTTTCTTTCTATTGCATTTAATCGTCTTTCTATTTACTTCTCGTCTTCATACTATTTTGCTACTTATTATCGTACTTTCATGCATAAATCCTTAAGCTTATTGGTACATGTACAAAAGTCCTAAGAGTTAGGAAACAAAACATCTTTTAGTCCTACAACTTTAGTGACACTTAAGGACAAAAATTAAGGACTCTGTCTTAGATAACATAGACTTAGGGTGCATGCTCCCTATAGGAAAGAGACATCAAAATGAAAACTTAGTGACATGTTTTCCTAGGTTTAGTTTTATCTAATTATATCAACCAATCATTTGTAATCTAACTCTTAAAATGTATTAACAAAAATATTCAATTCTTAATCAAGTTATTATTAACATTTGTAATCATTAAATTGCAAACCTAAAACATACACCTAAAATTAGATTTAACAAATCTAATAATAGACTCCTAACCAATCTTAAAGTTTAAAAGATGTAGACTTAAATTATGAGATCGAACCTAAAAGTAAATTCATTAGGATAAAAAACTTCTAAAGATCAAACCTTAGATTAATATTTTAAAATCAATAAACAAACCCCTTAATACATAACAACCACTCCAATTATGAAGTTTATTGGATGGACTACTCTGGGCTGCGGGGCAAAGTGTCCTATGGAGGTCTGATTCCTCTAGCCTGGTGGCACAATGCCACGAATGGATTTAATGGAGTGTTAAACTTTAAAATTAATTTTTTAATTGGTTTAAGTCAAACCTTAATTAATAATAAATTGTTTAATTCACCTTTTTTTTAATTTATAACCAACTGAATAATTCAACAAAATTGGTTGCCACTGAGTAACCCAGACCTACGAGGCTATTAAGTTAGCCCCAAGGAGGATGAAATAAACATCACGGCCTCGGTGTGAAATAAAGGTAGTAATCAATTAAATACTTAAGTAAATTTTTTTAAAAATCAATCCTAAAATACTAATATTTAAACTTCAATTAAAATTTCTCTTTTGTCCTTTAACAAATCAAATGCAAACAATTATAACTAAATTATCCTACATAAGACATATCCTAAACCACACAGCCTGTTACACACGTTATACTTGTTTGGTTAGGATCGACTTCCAGCTCTAGGTTAAGTCTATATTTTGTTTTGTTATTCAATGTCAATTATTCTTGCTAAGTTAGAGAATCATTATATTATTTTATGTTCTAGTAATAATATGTACGTGTTTTATAAATGCTAATGTTAAATTTCATATTAATATTTTTATTTACCTGCATTTATTTTCTAAATGGCATCTACGCTCATTTGTGTACTTTTCTTTTATTTTATCTTGCGAGGTACATTGGGATGACATGCTCACTTGAAGCTTTTAAGTGGTTGCACCACAGGCTTTGCGTGGTCAAGAATAATTTTCTTGTTTGGAGCTATTAAGTGGCAGCGCCATAGTTAGGTATAATTTTTGCACTCAAATTGGTCGAGTGATGATTGAACCACGTGTGGATGATTAAACTAAATTGAGCCTACCGATTCAATCATCACTCAACCGGTTTGAGGAAGAGAAAACTGGAGAAAAAGAAACAAAACTGCATCTCAAACATACCTGAGGGAAAGAGGGAGGTGACGTCATCTATGTGACGCAGATGGGTAGGATTTATAACCTTCGAAAGAAAAAAAGGTTTACCCACCGATAAGGCATACAGTGGTACACTTGTACCACTAGTCTTAGATCTTAAATCTATAAGAGATGTAATATCATACATACAATATTAACACCTACGACCTAGCTGATGCAATCTGTACTTATACCTTGCCTGAAAAAGGAAGCCAGCTAACATCCTAAACACAACCAATCGTCTTATATGCATACAAGATAATAAGGCTCTATCCTGAGGAATCAAGGATTTATAGTTCAAAAGGCTTAAATCAGGAACTCTACATTATGCAAACGAATATACCTTGCGCTGTGTATGATGCATAAAATGGATGCAAAATAACAATATCCTTAGGTCTACTAATATAATGCATGCATGTAAGTAAAGTGCAATGTGAAACAAAGTGTGTAAAAAAATGCATGCATGACATCCAGAGTACATAAAAAATAAATAAACACACTAAGGGTACCGTCCAGACAAGATACCCGTATCACATCACAATAGAAAATCATTCTAGCAGTGCCCACTTCGTGTGGGAAAACAACGATGTCAATGGCACAATAGGCGGCCTACACTACAGGCCTAAATGACCCTAATGGTCTCTAAGGCTCACAGAATGGAGGCAAGCTCAAAGCTTCGTTAGTGCACTGTCCTATGGCTGGCTACCTAAACATGCTAGAAGGAAAAGAAAACAACGGTGGAGAAGAAGAAATGAAGGAAGAAGGAAAGGAGAAGGGGAAGCTTACCTTGTAGCCTGAAGGAGGTCAGTCGGCCAAGACAGGGGAGGCGACGGGCTCGGTCAGGGCAGAAGAAATGGGGAGCGGAAAATGGGGTCGGGTCGCGCGAGGGAGGCCCACGTTGAGCTCGGACCTGGCTTCGGGTTCGGAACGGAAGTGTCACGACCCAACCCGACCGGGACGGATCCCGCTCGCATCGGGTCGCGACTAGACTCAAACTGACCGAACTGATTCCAGGATCTGGCTTTAGAATTTGTTTCAGAACTTTCTTCCAAACAGAAACATACACAAACAGAGCTACTATAAACATCAAATGCAGCGGAACAGATCATCTATCTTTTCATTCATCAGAAATTACAATCATATACAAATACAGCTCATGGCTTTCAGACAGAAAGAAAGACAGAATAATGACTGTACAAAAATCAAAAGTGCCAAAAATACCTATACGGAATCAGACTCTGAACTTCTATTCCTGGACTTCCTTCCCTTTCCCAGAACCTGAAAACCACGCAGAAAACAAGGATAAGCTACAACAGCTCAGCAAGACAACAAACCTCCAATCAAAATCCTCAGAGTCCACATCAAACACATCAGACAGAAATCGAACAGAATCGTATATCAAATCAGAACAGAATCATCAGACAGAAATCTGAACAGAATCGTATATCAAATCAGAACAGAATCAGAATCGTACAGATCAGATCAAATCAGAACAGAACAGAAATACATCACATCAGAACTGACAGAACGTACCAAAATCAGAAATCAGATTAAATCATATCAGATCAGCATTCATATTAGAACAGACATAATCGTACGGAAAATCAGTATCGGATCGTATCAGAATCATAATCATACAAATCTATCATACGGAAATCGAAAATCATATCATTTTAGAACAGATCAAAAGACAGAACAGATTCCCTGACACTGACAGAATCTCAACGGATTCTGGCCCCTTATGCCTCCCTTCCCAGACACTGACAGAATCTCTTGGATTCTGGCCACTTATGCCTCCCTTTGTGCTCATGGCACCAGAACAGATGTGCTTATAGCACCAGAACAGAACTTATCATCGGATCCGGAACTTGTATTCAGAAACAGATTTCAGAGCTCATTTCAGATTTTCCCTGACACAGACAGGATCTCACAGGATCCTGACCCCTTATAACTTACTTTTTATAGCACACAATCATATCAATTCATTTCAGAACAAATCCAGACAATTTCAGAAATCGTACGAAAATCCGGCAGCGTAACGGCAGTATACGGAATTTACACAAAATTGACAGAATCAGAATTTTACCAAATTACCACAGAACATTCACAGCAATAATATAAGACTTTTATTCTACTGTCACAACATTTTTAGACATCTTAAAAAATTGCAGTCGAAAGAAAACACTGTGGAATCAAAATTACCCTATCAAATTCTCCAGAAAATAATCAAAATGTGCACACTCGGCACCTCAGAAACATATCAAAAGTTACGCGGTAAAAACTGAACCAATCGGAAAATACGGACGAAATTCGCTAACAAAAACGAAATCCGGACAGAAAAGTCGTTCAAACTTCACCGTTCTGAAAATTGAGAAAGGCGGAATGTGCCTTACCTTGCGTACAACACTTTCTCGAACAATCTCGTCGGACGAAAACGGACCGGCGTCGCCCGAAAATTAGCTTTTCCACTTTTCTTCTCGACTTTCTCTCTCCTCAGAAATCAGATATTTTATTTATGATTTTCTCTCTCTTCAAAACGACTAATTTCCCTTATATTTACTCCAGATCGGCCCGGCCGATCGCACGATCGTCCTGGCCGATCAGAACAAATCAAATCGTCCTGGGACGATTTCTCAGGACGATGCTGAATTTCCTTGGACGAAAAAATTCCTTATTCTCTGACTTGTGCCCATACACTGATCGTCCCGGGACGATCCCAGATCGGCCCGGACGATACCTACAGGAAACTTTTCCTAGAACTTATGTACAGAATCTGGAACAAAAACTGCACTGATCGTCCCGGGACGATCCAGATCGGCCCAGACGATCCTGGAGCAGATTTGATGTTATAATCTCCCCAACTTCAGAAAAATGTCGTCCTCGACATTGTCCGATCAAAACTCAGTCAAAACAAGTACGGATACGACTTCCTCATGTCCGACTCTTTCTCCCAAGTCGCTTCCCGTGCAGTTCGGTGCTTCCACTGCACCTTAACCATCGGAATCTCTTTACTTCTCAACTTGCGCACGTCGTAAGCTAGAATCAACTCGGGTTCTTCCGTATAACTCAGATTCTCCTGAATCTCAATCTCATCAGCAGATACTTTCTTTCCAGAGTCAGATATCCACTTTCTCAAAGTAGATACGTGGAACACATTTTGCACATCAGACATCTGATCAGATAGCAACAGTCTATAAGCAGATTTCCCAATCCTCTCAAGGATTTCAAAAGGTCCAATATACCTTGGACTGAGCTTACTTGCTCTGCCAAATCTGCTCACACCCTTCATTGGACTGACTTTGACATACATAAAGTTACCAACTTGAAATTCAACGAACCTGTGCTTCTGATTGTAATATTTCTGCTGTCGATCTTGTGCAGCTTTCAACCGTTCTTTAATCAAATCGACTTTCTTAATAGTTTCCTCTACAAAAGTGGCACCCATCTCCTGTCTATCTCCAACCTCAATCAGAGTCAAAGGAGTTCTACATTTCCGGCCATACAGAGCTTCATAAGGTGTCATACCAATACTGGACTGAAAACTGTTATTATAAGCAAACTCAATCAGAGGAATGTGATCTTCCCAGCTTCCTCCAAAATCTAAAACACAAAGCCTCAACAGATCTTCCAGTACCTGAATAGTTCTCTCAGACTGTCCGTCAGTCTGCGGATGAAAAGCGGTACTGAAATGTAACTTCGTATCCAAACTTTGCTGAATACCCTTCCAAAGTCTGGAAGTAAACCGTCCATCTCGATCAGAAACAATCACCTTAGGCACACCGTGTAATTTGACAATCTCTTTCACATATACCTGTGCCAATCAATCCACCGGATCGGTCTGCCTGATCGGAAGAAAATGAGCAGACTTCGTTAGTCGATCCACAATCACCCAAATGGTCGGGGGAGCTCTGCTCTTGGTTTGGTCCAAAACAGAGGAGAGACGGAGGGAGTAGGGGAGTTTTTTTTGGGATGTACAGAATCGAGAGGGAGAAAGTGAGACTGAGAGAGGGCGGGCGCGACGGGACTCCTTGTCTGAGCGGATCGGGAGATTATCGCTAATGCCTCCATTCCCCCTCCCAGGCGGACCGATCCAGGTAAAAGGCGAGGGAAATCCGCCTTTTTCAGCCTAAAGGACGATCTCATGCCCCTTCCGAATGCGAAAATAGGTTCTATTCACCCTGCTTCAAAAACGAAGCACCCGAATACCTCCCCAAATTGAATATGTTACGTAGTCGAGGCACTGGCAATGACAGGTTTCAGGCTTTGGGGAAATCAGAGCCGTTGAATCCATTTCCTGAACTAGTAAATAGATTCAAATTGCTTAGAAAGTCAAATGGATTTTAGTAGAATTAAATTAGGCTGAGTCCAGTCAAATTGGCTAAGACCAGATTAGACTCGAGTTTAAATTTGACTCAATTCGAATCAATTTGGGTTTGAGTCGGTTCAATAAAATTAATTATATGAAATTGAACTCGAACTCTACACCAATTTAAATCGAACCAAGCTCAGCGCAACAGAATAAATTAATTGAGCCTAATCAAACGTGGTCGAGTCTTATCCGACTCAATTAGCGTCGATTCGAGCTCGAATTGGGCTTGACGAGGTTGAATCAAAGCGATTGAATCCCCGCGAGGGCACTTAGAAGAAAAACGAGGTCAACAAACGGACCTCCAACATGTTGGCGTTGACATCCCTATCTCTAGGAAGATGCAACCCTGGGGTCAAATAATAGAACTAGATCAACCATGAGAGATAATCAAAGAAAGCAGCTTAACTTATCTGCCCAACCACAATGGTAGAATGTGAGAAGGAGAACTCATGCTCACATGAGTAGAATTGAAACAAGCTCATAAAGAGTCAAAGGAAATTTAACAATCATCTAGAACACACAACAAAGATGATGCGAGGAAGGAATTCAACGATAACTTGGAAATCATATCAAATGGCAAAGTAACAATCATAGGAAAACAATAAAAGTCAAAAGTAAGGAAATCATCTATCTGCCTGACCACATCGCAACAGCAGAATAGAGAAAAGAAAGGGGTCCCACATCCACCTGACCATATTCGCAACAACGAATGGGGACAATTCCGGGTTTGCTTGACCATATTCGAAATATCAAAACAATGAGTAAAAGAAAGGGAGTTCTACATTCGTCTGACCATATTCGCAACAAGGAATGACAACAGTTCAATATCCACTTGACCATATTCGCAACAACAAATAAAGAGCTTACCAAAAGGTCTAATGTCCACCTGACCATATTCGCAATAGTGGGACAAAATAAAGAAGTCCAACATTCACCTGACCAGATCGCAACAGTGAATGAGTACAACCCGATGTCTGCCTGACCATATTCGCAACAGCGAGACAAAGGGTGAAAGAGAAATGAGTTCAGCATTCGCCTGACCATATTCGCAATAGCGAATGAGAACAGCTCAATATTCGTCTGACCATATTCGCAATAACAAATAAAGAGATTCTCAAAAGTCTAATGTCTGCCTGACTAGATCGCAACAGTAGGACAAAAGACAAAATCCAACATTCACCTGACCATATTCGCAACAGTGAATGAGGATGACTCAATGTTTGTCCGACCTTATTTGAAACGGCAAAACAAAGAATCAGAAGAAAACTCAATAACCCCCGAACAGGAAATAAAACAGGGGGAATGAAGAGGTGGTGAAGTATGCCTCCTAGGAACTCTGTCAGGCACCCAACCAGAAATGGGAGTCAACATTCGTCTGACCAGATTGCAACAGCGAATGCAAATGACTCAAAATCCACCTTACCATATTCGCAATGACGAATAATGAGCCCTCCTGAAAGTCTAATGTCCACCTGACCATATTCGCAACAGTGGGACAAAAGAAATAAGTCCAACATTTACCTGACCAGATCGCAACAGTGAATGAGGACAATCCGATGTCTGCCTGACCATATTCGCAACAGCGAGACAAAGGGTGAAAAAGAAAGGGAGTTCAGCATTCGCCTGACTATATTCGCAACGGCGTATGAGAACAGCTCAATATTCATCTGACCATATTCACAACAACGAATAAAGAGCTTCTCAAAAATCTAATGCCTGCCTGACCATATTCACAACGGCAAAGCGAAAGAGAGAAGAAGGGGCCTACATCCACCTGACCATATTCACAGCGGTGAATGAGGACCACTCAATGTCTGTCTGACCATATTCGTAACAGCGAGACAAAGAGTGAAAGTCACCTCTACAACCACCCAACACACATGTGCGTGGTGCTGCGCGGGAAAGAGAAGTAATCCATTATCTAAGAAATCTCAAACTTATATTTTAGTCACAACATGATAGAGGACAAATCGTCGTGGCCATGAGTAATCAAAACATAAGTAGAATTTCTTTAGATAAAATTGAAATCACACAACATGAAGCAATCGACTGATGTATATCTCTTTAAGAAGAGGAACATACAAACAACCGAGTAGAAAGGATAATCTCATACTAAAGGAGCAACAGAAGTGGTGAGGGAATACACTTGCCACTAAAAATAACAACCATATCAAGCAATGTTTAAAATTGCGTATTCGGGTATTGAGGCGTTTTTCTTTTGTGAGGCGAGGCGTAAGTTTTAAGGCCTCATATTGCACAATTTTAAACCATGATATCAAGGATTAATGATTACTAAAGGAACACTCAACTACCACCTGGCGCATCTGCCAAGGTGATACGAAGAGGAAAAGAAACACTCTACTATCACCTAGTGCATCTGCCGAGGCAATAAGAAAAGGATAAGAAATACTCAACTATCGCTTGGGGCGTCTGCTGGGGCGATAAGAAGAGGACAAGAAACACTCTATTATCACCCGGCGCATCTGTCGAGGCGATAAGGACAGGACAAGAAACACTCTACTACCTCCCGGGGCGTCTGCCGGGGCGATAAGGAGAGGACAAGAAACACTCTACTACCGTCCAGGGCGTTTGCCGCAGCGATAAGAAGAGGACAAAAACACTCTACTATTACGTAGCGCATCTGCCGAGGTGATGAGAAGAGGACCAGAGCTCAACAACCCCCAACGCACATGTGCGTGGTGCTGTGATAAAAACAAAGAGGGGAGTAATTCATCATTTAAGAAATCTCAAACTCATATTTTTGTTACCACATGGTAGAGGACAAATCGTCGTGGCCATGAGTAATCAAAATATAAATAGAATTCCTTAGGTAAAATGAAATCATGTACAACAAGAAGTAACCGACTGATGTATATCTCTCTAAACAAGGAGGAACATACAAACAGCTAAGTGGAAAGAATAATCTCATACTAAAGAAGAGATAATAGAAGTGGCAAGGGAACACGCTTGTCACTAAAAATAATAACTATATCAAAGATCAATGATTACTAAAGGAATCACAGTGGTAACACCCATATTAACTGATGAGACCCTGTGAGAAGTGCAAGCAACATTTATGCATTCAAAGAGACTGTTCTTACAGCTAAAAGCAAGCTCTCAATGGGAAATTATGTTGCTAAAGGAGAAATGGATTGACTTTCTACTAGAAGATCAAAATCCACTAAGAAGTGATGTTGACATCTATAGTAAGATGTATCACATCATAGGAGAGGAAAAACATCTTCGTTATGAGTGAACAACCATAATAGAAGAAATGAACACATAATCATCTCCTAAGCAATCAATAAAATGCTTTATGGAGAGAAAAGGAAAGGAAGATAATTTGGAGGGACTTTGGGCTCTTGGAGCGTAAAACCGGGTTCCTCCTATGACAAGGGCAACCGATTTTACTCAACTAAGAGATTCCCCCTCTTTTAACATCATATTTTATTTATTTTCATATTATATCCACAGTTATAGATTAAGTATATCTCACACTGTCGAAAATAACACATGGTAGAGGGAACATTTATCATATTAATGCGTTACCCCTATTATGAAATATCTTCTAATAACCGGAACATAAAGAGAGGGAGATATTGTTGACTTTGATAACTCAGGCCATATTCGCCATATGAATAAAACTGGGGAGAGAGAAAGATTATATATAGGATATGCACAGGAATGAGACATTGGCTTTGGTAACCCATGCCATATTCAACTTGTATGAATGAACTGGGGAGCACAAACATCATAACAAAATTTGTAGAGAAATTCATATAATGACAATGGGTCAACATCACTACATTCGACTAATATAAATAAAGGATGGACCCAGTATCACATTCCATAGATATTCGAGTCTGTAGTTTTGGTATCCTAGACCACACTTGAATGTGACAAGTGAAACTGGGAAAAGTCAACCCTCGAAGGGGACTGAAAATGAGATTTCATGCTACAACACCGGAGCGATTGGTGGGCATGAGTGCAAGTACAAACACCCCTACGTCATATTTACATACAACGACTAAGGATAATCTCATGCTTTTCATGACGAACATCACGTGGTAGAGAACAAATCGTCGTGGCCATGGACTGCCGAAAAGTAGAAGAGATCCTTTGGAGTTATATATATACAGAGGGATATGTACAAGTGGTCGGGGAAGAACAATTATCGTATCACGACTGATATGATGATGAAACATACATAGGGACATTGGAACAACATCGTCATACTTGACTAACACAGGTAGGCTTGGACTCAGTATCACATATAGAAAGTGGGCTAGAATTTGGGATATTGGATCTACCACACCACACCTGATTAACCTAGGTGGGTATGGACCCAGTATCACCTCTAGAAAGTGGATTGAAATTAGGGATATGGGATCAAACTCATCACACCTGATTAACCTAGGTGGGTATGCCCAGTATCACCTCTAGAAAAGAGATTTGAATTATTAGTTTTGTGATAGGAAGTACTTATGTCACAAGTATTCCTATCCCAAATCAGTAAAAATCAATAGTAAAATTGCTGTCCACAGCGAGAAACAGGGAGAAATTGAGAGAAAACACAAGTAAAGACTTGTATTCCACTAGATGCAAAGCAAAATAATCAAGATACAATTGTTCTTCGATCCGAGAGTAAGAACGTACTCTCCACAATCTCCGACGATGCCAAGAGCCCAAAACGAACCCTAGATCTCAAATGAAAATTCCAAATTCAAGATGTGGAGCCAATCCCCCCAATCTCCTAATTATACAAATTAATCATAAAGGATAATAATGGACTTCCTAAAAAAGCCTCTAATTCAAAAAATTTCGCTCCCACCATGCGTTTTAGCCACTGTTTGGGCCCACCGACTTCCGCTCCTCCACTGTGTTTTTCGCCTGGTTCCGCCCGACTTTGAGCCGTCGGGTGTAGAACCAGACCGGTCCAGCTGGGACTGGTCCAGGCATAACATTACTCCCCTCCCAAAAACTCACCTTGTTCTCAAGGTGAAAGGAGGAGAATTGCTCTTTCACTCTTTCAAACGGCTCCCAAGTCGCGTCGAATTCAGGGAGGTCCTTCCATTGAATCAACACTTTCTTGTTGCCTTCTTGATCTGATCTTACCCTCATAAGCTCTAGGGGCTCCAATATCACTTCTCAATCCTCCGTCATTGTTGCTGGTAATTCGGCGCAAATTGCGTGCTCCCCGAGAGCTCTCCTCAGCTGTGACACATGGAACACCGGATGTATAGTAGCGTAGGGAGGTAACTTCAGACGATACGCTACTGCTCCAACCTTCCCAAGGATCTCATAGGGGCCAAAGTATCTCGGGGCCAGCTTCTCGTTCCTCCTGCTAGCCACTGATCTCTGTCTGTAGGGTCTTAGCTTCAAAAACACTTTCTCCCCCACTTCATATTGTATGTCTCTTCTGTGGGTATCTGCTCGCTTCTTTATTATTTGTTGTGCCCTCTCCAGATGTTTCTTTAACTCTTTCAACACCTGGTCCCTCTCCTCTATGTACTGTTCGACTGAAGAGACAGGTGTGTGTCCCTTCCCATAATGTACTAAGTGTGGGGGGTCTCTTCCATAGAGCACCTTGAACGGAGTCATCTGGGATGCCGAATGGTACGAAGTGTTATGCCAGTGCTCCGCCCACGGCAACCATTTTGCCCATTTCCTGGGTGTTTCAGAGGTAAAACACCTCAAATATGTCTCCAAACTCCGGTTAACCACTTCTGTCTGTCCATCTGTCTGTGGGTGGTACGCGGTGCTCCTCTTGAGAGTTGTGCCCTGCATTCTGAACAGTTCTCTTCAAAACTGACTGAGGAACACTTTGTCTCTGTCCGACACAATAGATTCTGGAATCCCGTGTAATCGAACCACTTCCCTGATAAATGCTGCCGCCACTGACACTGCGGTGTAAGGATGTCGTAGGAAGATAAAATGTGCATACTTACTGAGTCGATCCACCACAACAATAATAATTGTGAACCCTTCTGAACGAGGTAGGCTGTCAATAAAATCCATAGACACTTCCTCCCATACTCTGTTTGGAAGTGCTAATGGTTGGAGAAGTCCCCCTGGTGCCATGGCCATGTATTTATTTCTCTGACACCTCACACCTTGCCACCATCTCCTCAACATCCTTATACATCCCCTTCCAGTAAAGCTCTGATGCCAACCTCCTATATGTCTTATGTACTCCTGAATGACCCCCAACTGCACTGCCGTGGAATTCCTGCAATATGTGAGGGATGTGTACTGATGTTCGTGGCATCACAAACCTTCCCTGGTATAGTAGGCTCTCTCCCTCCAGATAGTACCCTGAATGATTGCTACTGCCCTTCATCAAACCTTCCTTGACCTTCTTCAATTCTTCGTTCTGCATACTCTCTTCCTGGATGGCCCCCCAATCAACAATTAAAGGGACTGAAACTGCCACCTCCTGAAGTTCCCCCACACATCTAGACAAGGCATCAGCTGCCTTATTCTCCACCCCTGGCCGATACTGAATCTCAAAATCATAGCCTAACAACTTTGACAACCACCTCTGATGTTCCTTAGTAACCATCCTTTGCTCCAGCAGGTATTTCAGACTCCTCTGATCGGTCCGAACAATGAAATATCGTCCCAAAAGATAAGGACGCCATTTCTGGATGGCCAAGACTATGGCCATCAGCTCCCTCTCATACACTGATTTCAATCTAGCCCTGGTTGATAGCACCTGACTGAAATATGCTATAGGCCGGTGATTTTGCATCAATACTGCTCCTAAGCCACATCCTGATGCATCGGTCTCTACCACGAATACCTGGCTGAAATCTGGGAGCGCTAGAACTGGTACAGTGGTCATGGCTTTCTTCAACCTTTTGAAGGCCTGGGTCGCTGCATCACCCCAGGAGAAGTTGTCTTTCTTCAACTGCTCCGTCAATGGCCAAGCGATGGAACTGTACCCCTTCACAAACCTCCTATAGTATCCCGTCAGTCCCAAGAAACCTCTCAACCCCCTGATGTTCTTGGGTATGGGTCATTTCTGCATTGCTTCAATTTTGGACTCGTCAGCTGCAACTCCCTCTTGAGACACTATATTTCACAAATATTTCACCCTTGATTGGGCAAAACTGCACTTCTTTAAGTTAGCTCTCAGCTGATGTGCCTGTAGGATCCCCAAAACCTCATCTAGATGCTCTAAATGTCCCTCCTCGGTCTGGCTGTATACCAAAATATCATCAAAGAAGACTAGCACAAACTTCCTCAAGTGTTGCCTGAACACCCTGTTCATCAAGGACTGAAAAGTAGCGGGGGCGTTAGTGAGCCCAAATGACATCACTAAGAACTCATAGTGCCCCTCGTGTGTTCTGAACGCAGTCTTCTGAATGTCCCCTTCATTCTGATTTGGTGGTAGCCTGACTTAAGGTCCATTTTTGAAAACACCACCGCTCCTTACATCTCATCTAATAACTCATCGATCACTGGAATGGGGAATTTGTCAGGTATTGTCTCCTTGTTCAGGGCTCTGTCGTCCACGCAAAACCTCCAACTCCCATCCTTCTTTTTGACCAGTAAGACTAGACTGGAGAAAGGACTCACACTGGGTCTGACGATCCCTGCCTCCAACATCTCCTTGATCAGCTTCTCAATTTCATCTTTCTGAATCTGGGGGTAGCGATATGGTCTAACACTGATCGGTGACACTCCCTCTTTCAGAAGAATGGCGTGCTCCTGCTCTCTAAGGAGTGGCAATTCCTGAGGTGGATGGAACACCTCCCTGTACTGCTGTATGAACGGTTGCACCACCTGTGGAATGTCTCTTTCTTCCCCCACAGTGACCCTCTTCAAACGTTGAAGCTCCACCAAAAATCCTCCTCCCACCTCCTGTATGGATCTGATCATGGATTTGAGAGATACGACTGCTCTTGTCAGCCCTGCATCCCCCTGGATCACTTTCCTCTGCCCTTCTATCATTAGCTCCATCCTCAGAGCACCCCAGTTGACCTTGGTCTCTCCCAGAGTCTGTAGCCATTTCATCCCCAGGATGACATCTGTACTTCCCAATTCTAAGGGGAGGAAATCCTCCCTGACCTGTAGCCCTTGGATGGTCAGGACCACTCCCCTGCAAATTCCTCTCCCCATCTCCACCTTCCCCGTGCCCATCATCACCCCATAGCCTCCTGTGTCGACTAGCTCCATCCCTAACTGATCCACGATCTGAGCAGAAATGAAATTGTGGGTTGCACCACTATCGATCAACACCAACACTTCACGGTCAGCTATCTCTCCTCTTACTTTCATAGTGTGACTCGGAGTGAATCCCACTACTGAGTTCAGAGAGACTTCTGCCACATCCAGGTGCAGCTTCTCCTCTCCTTCTGACCCGCTCCCACCTCCCTCTTCGTCTTCCTCGTCTTCACAAACGAGGAGAACCTGAAGAGTTCTATCCTTGCACCGGTGTCCGACCATGTACTTCTCATCACATCGAAAACATAACCCCTTTGCCCTCTTCTCCTGCATCTTCTTCTCGGTCAGCCGTTTGAACTGTCCCCCTTTTCCCCCTCCTCCAATTCTCTTCTTTGGTGCCTCCTTCAGACTTTCTGAGGATCCCACCTTTGAAGGCAAGATAGTAGTCGTCATCCTGTGTGACCCTCCCAAATAGTTTCCCCGAGCTCCTCTTTCAGATTTCTACTGATCCTCCACCAACTTGGCTAACTCCATAGCCTTCCCTCGGTTCCTCGGCTCCAAGACTCTGACAGCGGTTTGTATCTCAAGTTTAAGCCCCTTCATGAAGTTTCCCTCTAGGGCCGACTCTGAGATGTGATCCAATCGGCTAGCCAAGTACTCAAATCTGTCCCGATAATCCGCCACCGTCCCCTCCTGAGTCAGGGCAAAAAACTGCTCATAGAAATCTCCTCCCCCATCGGCTCGGAAACGTTCTAATAGGCAGTCCTTGAACTCCCTCCAACTCCGGATGGGCTCCCTCCTGTCACGCCACTGGTACCATGCCAAAACCTTTCCTTCCAGACACAATCCTGCCGCCGTCAGCTTCTCATCCTCCGTCAACCCGTTGACAGCAAAGTAACGCTCCACCTTGTAGATCCAGCCATGGTCGTCTTCCCCCTCGAAAACGGGCATCTTCAATTTCTTCACCTTGGGATCTCCCCGGTATCCTCCATAACCTCTCATTCCTCGAAGAGGAAGTGCTCCCCAAGTGTCCCGGTCCTCCCTCCGACGATGGTATCCGAATCTGTCGTCTATTCCCGCCTGGAGTTTCAAATTAACGAGGCGGGAATAGATGTTCGGATGGAAATGAGTAGGGAATTTCGGTCCCTTAAGTAAATGAGAATATTCCAAAAGACTAAAATACCCCTTGCATGCTATAATTCGTTTTAATAATTATTAGGGGTAGTTTGGTATTATGAAACTTCTAACATTTTTAACTTAAATTTAAGCGAAATTGAATATAGATTATTTTTATCAATTTGCTCGAAATTTTGCGTAGAATTTTATAAAATTAATTTCGTCGAATTCCGACGGTTTTGAAATTTTACTTAAATTTCGTCACAACGCATAGAGATTGAGTTTGCCCCATCTTTAATCCGCCCTTGCTGCGCTATTGAGTTTTTTAACATGTATTCTTAAATATTCAGGCAGATCTAATCTTTGTGTCAAAATTTATTAGTGATTTCTCCTTGTTGCAGGTTTGGCAAGAGTTCTGGATAACAGGTGACTGTGATGGAAGAGGCATACCTGTATCAAACCCCAATGGTCCATTGGACCATGACCTATTCCTTTTTTGTGCACAAGACACTATTAAGCTTCTTAGGAATCATGCAAGTCTTGCTCTTTGGGTTGGTGGCAATGAACAAACTCCTCCGAAAGACATCAATACCACTCTTATGAATTATCTAAAGCTCCACCCTCTTTTCAAGTCCAATGAAGAAAATTCTGTTGCTGGTGAAGATTTGTCACAAGAATCAACTGATCCTAGTCAATATCTGGATGGAACCCGTTCTTATGTTCAAGCATCAATGTGGGATGGTTTTGCAGACGGGAAAGGTGATTTTACCGATGGCCCATATGAAATCCAAAATCCAGAAGATTTCTTCAAGGATGATTTCTATCAATATGGATTCAATCCTGAGGTTGGCTCTGTGGGGATGCCAGTTGCGGCTACTATTAGGGCTACAATGCCACCAGAAGGATGGCAAATCCCATTGTTTAGAAAGCTCTCCAATGGTTACATAGAAGAAATTCCAAATCCAATATGGAAGTACCATAAATACATCCCATACTCAAACCCAGGGAAAGTCCATGACCAGATCGAATCATATGGTCACCCAAAGAATCTTGATGATTTTTGTGAAAAGGCGAGCTGAAATATCAACTGATTCTTAACTTGGATATGTTAATTTTGGTTAATATGCCATCTTCTCTTCTAATCCTTGTTGTGTTTCAGGCACAACTTGTAAATTATGTACAATATAAAGCGCTCCTTGAGGGTTGGACTTCTCGAATGTGGACCAAGTATACCGGTGTTAATATCTGGAAGACGCAGAATCCATGGACTGGTCTAAGAGGTCAGTTTTATGATCATCTCCATGACCAAACAGCAGGTTTCTATGGTTGCCGCAGTGCTTCTGAGCCTATTCATGTACAGCTCAATCTCGTTACTTACTATATTGAGGTTAGAAAATATACTTACTATTCATGCACAGCTTTCTTATATGCATTTTAAGATTTCATTTGGGACAGCTTTCTTACTACTTCTTAAAGCAGCTTTCTAGTAAATTTTTGTACTAGAAAGCTGCTTTAAGAAACAGTAAAAAAGCCATCCCAAACGAAGCCTAAGTTTCACCTTGAGCTGTATGAGAGAACATGTGGTGGTTGTTTATCAGGTAGTGAATACTACATCAGATGAACTGTCAGATGTATCTGTAGAAGCTTCAGTTTGGGATCTTGATGGTAAATGCCCATATTACAATGTTACAGAGAAGCTTTTCATACCATCAAAGAAAGTATTCCCGGTTGTTGAAATGAAATATCCTACATCAAAGAATGCAAAACCTGTCTATTTTCTTTTGCTCAAACTCTTCAGACTGTCTGATACAAGCATCATATCAAGAAACTTCTACTGGTTGCATCAGCCAGATACTAATTACAACATTTTGGAGCCTTATCGTGCCAAGAAAGTGCCACTGAAGATTACTTCTCAAACATTTATCACTGGCTCCTCGTATAAAATACAGATGAGTGTTCTTAATATAACTAAGAATTCGAACTCATTGGATCTCGTTAAAGAACCTGAAGCAGCGAGGTTCAAAAGTGGTGTATTAAGTAGGATATTTAGTGGTCTGCAAGTCTCAAGATCAGAGCATGGCTCAAGGGTGTTTGAAGTTGCTGGATCTGATACTGGAGTAGCTTTCTTCCTCCATTTCTCTGTTCATGATGGAACGGCGGTGGAAGAAGCAACTAATGTAGACACTCGCATCCTTCCTGTGCATTATTCTGATAACTACTTCTCACTGGTTCCAGGTGAATCGACGACCATTAACATCTCATTTGAGGTTCCTCAAGGTGTCACGCCAAGGGTTGTTCTTCAGGGTTGGAATTACCATGGCCATGGCTTCTCTGTCTGCTAATGTATGGGTGAGAATTAGCCCTTACTTTTTTAGCTATTGCTTGCATATTGTATCCTTCTCGCTGTTCTTATGAAACATATCATTTCTAATAAACCATTGTTGCTTTTTGTCTCCTAATAAAATGCTTTCTATACTGACTGATATTTCAGATGGATTGACAAAATCCTTTTTTTTACAATAATACATAAAAAAATGGCCAAGATATAAAGACTAGAATTGTTTCAATTGACACGAAAGTTATCTTGATACATCCACTAACTCATTGGCTTGAAATCACATCCTATGGTGTGGATGTGATTTTTTTTTTTTTATTACAAACAAAAGTGGCAACCGAGCCTAAATTTAATAAATGAGTGATAGAAAATTTCATTAAGAAATGATATGGAGTGCTGACACAACTCTTACTTGATTTTTGGTAATGGATATGGAAACTTTATAGTGGTTCTAAAATTTCACTGATATCAAGAAAATCCACATTTGGTATCAGCTGCGAAGATGTAGGTTTAAGACTTGGCATGACCTGTCAATGCCATGCAAGATACAAATTAAAGTTATAAAATTGGGTGATTGCTACAGCTACACTCGGTAATGTACAGCTAAAACCCATTAAGAATTTTATGAATAAAAAGCATTTAACATGTTATGCAAGATTTTGGCAAAAGGACCTATATAATCTTAAACTCATTTTATGATTTAAATGTATTTTGGATCAGAAATAATGCGTCATTCCTTGAAAATCACTATCAGTAATGCATCTTGGGTGCTTAGGGTTACACAAAAAAGTTTGTTGGGTTGCTTCAAGAAGTGCATATGAGAATTGTTGACTGAGAATAAAAAAAAAAAAGAGCATGAAATAAAGAGCGAAGAGATGCATCATCTCTTCGGGAGTTTGATTCGGTCCCATTATCAGCAATGGATGCATCCTTTCTGCACAATAACTACCGTCAACAAGTAAATCGATAAAAAAGGGGAAGAAACAAAGAAGAAAAAAAAAACTTACGCTCTATCTTCCTGACGTCATACTCAAGCTGCTCGCATAAGTTTCCTTCCCCTCCACTCCACCGAAGGGCCAACCAATTGGCAATTCTTTGTTGTCTGATACTTCCAACCATGTATTTTAATTTCAAGTCTTGCGTCACGATCTTTAATTTGGGCGGATGGTTTAAAATGCGAAGAACCGCGCCGTGATTTTTAATCCACGCAGATGGTTTAAAATGTGAAAACTCGTGTCTTGATTTTTAATATGAACGGATGATTTAAAATTTTGAAGATCATACGCTGTTGATCTTTGATCCGGGTATGATGATTTTAAATTTTGAAGACCTTGCCTCGTCGATCTTTGATCCGGGCAGGAAGAAATTATAACAAATGCCGTCTTTGAAGAAATTATAAAAATAACCCCTTGCTATGCTTTGAAGTAGAACTATGATGTCAAGATCCCTAATTTGATTGCCTAAAAATTTTCTTTGAAGCAATGTGGCACTGAGAAGCAGAAGTGATGCTAGGCTATCTATTAGGGATCACCATAAAATTGTGAATGTTAGTGCTACAGTGCAGTATTTTTAAACATAAAATATCATTTAAAAAAAATTCATTTTTCGTTGGGAGGCAACAAATTAGAGAGAGAAGGAGAAGAGTTCTAGAGAGAGAAAGTTACATTTGGGGATTTTAGAGCCAAATTTACCCATTGGGCCAGTTGAGAAAGTTATAGCTCGAGGTAGGTTACCGTTATCCTACATTAGTTTCTAATTTCGGGTTTTATATGTGAGTTTTGATATTTTATTTGGTTAAATTTTATACAAACTCAATTTTATAAAGTTTATAAAATGTTTTGCTGTGTAACTTTTAGCATGTTGTAGTATAGAGTATTCTAAGCATGTTAACAAAAAAAAAAAAAAAACTAATTTCACCAGTTAGTTTTGAATATACAACATTTCATGTATGTTGATGAAAATAATGTCAGGTACATGAAGTTTTATAGAACAATAAAAGCTCCAAAATTATGTTAAAAATGTTGTTTATGAATGTTTATATAGTTTGCAAATGTTAAGTATGCGCACAAGTATTTCTCCAAAACCACTAAGTTTTTCCTACATGTAAAAGTTTATATACTCATGTGTCATGTTAGATACTATTTTTATATGTTAAGTGTTAATGTTACTATTCATATATGCTGGAAAGTTTGTTGGTGATGGTCGTACATGTTGAGTAGGTTGATTTCATGTGTTGCTAATATATATTAAAAATACTAATATTTATGTGTTAATGTTACTGTTCATATATGTTGAAAATATTAATCTTCTAATGTTGCCAATACATGTTGAAAATGTCAATGCTTCTATATTCATGTTCTTAAAATATGTGGGGAAAAGGGGTGTTAGATAATGTGGCAAATATTATGAATGTGGCAGATGTTATGTATGTAATAAAAGTGGAGATATTGGTGGTTATGCACTCATTTGTGCATATGTTCATATATTCTTCCATCTATGCATATGATATGCCTGAGCAGATGTGAGCTGACAAGTGGAGGTATAAGTGAGAGTGGATGTAATAAGAATGCATCAAGAAATATGAATGTTATGTTATATGTTATTCAAATTATGCTACTTATATTCAAATATCATACTCAAGTAAATATTTATGTTATATTACATAATGCTATTTATATTTTGAAGTTATGTTTAGGTAATGCATATGTTGTTATTGTTGGTGTGTGTGGACCTTCGAAAGGACACCTCCAGCTACCAGAGTACAGAGAGGTATACGACCACACCACCCTGAGGGATAAAGACGATCGCAGGCCTCCGTGCTCCTCGCAAACGGGTCGATGGAAGGGCATATTAAATCGTACATACGACTAACCATTGAGGATAGCGGCTCTCGTCAATGCACCTCGATGGGTAATAATATATATGATCTGATCGTAACAACGGATTTCCCCCACCTGATACATCAACTCAAGTGGTGTTTATTTGATGGTGGAGTTCTGTTTCCCATGGGTGCAAGCTCCCGTGATTAATTAGATCTCGAGCCTAGGGCCCGAGAAAACTCTCGATTAAGGATACAATAATATTCTTCCAAAATAAGGGATTGGTACGAAAAGGGAGACTAGGAAATCCTATTTAAAAGGAAAGAATGGTCTCAAGTGGGCTTAGTCACCATGCACGGTTTATCTCAGCATCCAGAGGGACTAAGGCAATTGAGGAGAGAAAAAAACTCAAACACTCAGAGTACGTAAAGAGAAAGGATAAAAGTTACGCTATCTATGTGACGCGGATAAGTAGGATTTATAGTCCATGAAGAAAGGGAACTTACTACTATTTAGGCATTCTACGAGACACCCGGTATAGTAGCCTCAAATCTTAAATT
Organism: Dendrobium huoshanense; assembly: GCA_016618105.1. Classification (NCBI taxonomy): domain Eukaryota; kingdom Viridiplantae; phylum Streptophyta; class Magnoliopsida; order Asparagales; family Orchidaceae; genus Dendrobium; species Dendrobium huoshanense. The sequence continues at coordinate 45,259 of JADPUM010002252.1, read as the reverse complement.
TAAGATGGGATTAGTGTTTTACCCAATATTAACGCCCGTGTCCTAGCTAATGCACCTGGGCTTATACCCTACATGAAGAGGGAAGCCAACTAACCACCTAAGCGTATAAAATCCATGCTATCAAGTCTTTATGAAATATGATTAGGTAGTTTAAGTATTTTCTAATTGGCCCTGAACTTATATAGGGTGAATGCTCCTAGAGCTAATGCAATTAAATTTTAATTAAATTAGTTTCTAATGCAATGCATGATGGTTGAAGTCTCCAAATCAGATATGCATAAGATTTTAAAAATAGGCTTATAAAAAATAGTTTTTTTAGAAAAGACAATGCCTCCCCAGGTCCGGCACTTCATCCTCATATGTCAGATTATCCGGACTCTACCCGCAGGCGAGGAGGTGTCTTATTAGAAGGAGAAAGAGAGATGTAATAATATGCATGCGATCTCGGACGGCTTCGGCTATTCCCTATGTCGTTAAGTTTCTAAGTTATTTAAACCTTAAAATATTAATTTTTAATTACGAGTAGAAAATATTTTATCCTATAGAGCCTAACAAAAATCTGGCCACACACATGCAAGAAAGAAACCTAAGAAAAATAGGCAGTTTCTACTGCATAAAAAATAAACACATCAATATAAATCTAGAAAACACAGTAAAGTAAAGTCTATGATAAGTGTCATATAAGTACAACCCAGGGTCTGCATAAAAGTAATGGTGGCTAGGCTCCATCGACAATAACCTGGATTCTAATCCTAATAAATAATACAAGCCTTAAAAGTCGGGCATTTCATCTTCAATGCTTTGTATTCGAGTGGATCGTCCTTCTCCATATCATCTTTCTTCAGATCGTTTCCTTCGTGCTCCGTTTAGTTCGTCCTCTAGAAGGGTACCCAAATGACTAGGCCTTTCTTATTCTCTTTGAGTACCGAGTATTTAAAATGCCAGACTTTTAAAGACTTTCACAACTCAATGTTTTATAAATTACAATACATTTTTAAAAAAGAAAATCTAGACTCATACCCCTGCAAGGTTATCCTAATAAAAATCACAAGCAATAACACACAACATCCCAAGTAGTTAATATTTATAGAAAAATAAACATGCTTGGCCACGCTGTTTTAATTTTAAGGTGGCTAAGCAGTCTCCGGAGCATCTGCATAAAACAACAATAGTATTTAAAGCTTTAATTATGATTGCCCCCTTTATTAGTGTTGCATGAGCGTGCCCACCTACATAAGATTGGATTAGTATAAAGGCGGCCCTAGCCCATGGGCAGTCTATCGCATAAATCACAGCATAATCAATAAATGGAAAACACATCAATAAAATAAATAATCATCACAACTAATCAATCAAGGAAAACAACACATGTGTCACATATAATTGCATCACATCACAGAAGCAAAAAAGTAAATAAAGCATCGACCCTAGTCCTAGAGCTGGAAGTGGTTTCTTAGCAAATAGCTCTATGTGTGTGGTAAGCTTGTGTGGCTTTAGATAGGTCCTATACATGGTAATTAGTTTAAGTTTTCTAGAGTTCGAATTTGTTTAAGGCTAAAAGGGGAAGCTTTAATTGAAGTTTAAATATTAATGAATTGGTATCAGTTTTAAATTATTTTAGTTTGTTGATCCATTTTAATGCTTAGGGTAGTGATATTTGAATTTCAAACTACAATAGATAATTTTGGAAAATCCTGGGTCTTCCTATATGCTAGGCTAAGGGGATTCAAAAGGTCACTATAGGAAATAGTCTAAGTTTGGGGGTTCTAGCATTTTAATTAAATATTAGGCCTTAAGGGGAGTAGTTAGGCTTTGAGTTTGCTGGATTTGAAGTTTTATAGGTCAAGATATAAATTTTAGAAGATTTGGGCCATTAAAGGATTATTAAAATTGTCTAATTATGAGTGATTTTATAGTTTTGATCCAAATCAACTCCAAACTAATTGGAATTACCCCCAAAGATCAGAAATGATCTAAGAAGATGTTCCCAAGTGTTTGAAGAAATTTTGAAATTTTTAATAATTTTTAATAATTTATTAAGGGCAAAATAGTAATGTTTAATTAAAGTCAAATTAGGGATCAGATTGAGGTCCAATTAAAAGGCCCTAATTATCTAAGGTTAAGGGCTGAATTTTAAACAATTCAAGCTATTATTGATAAGTTTTTTATTTGAAATTGATTTATTAGAATTTTAGAAAGTTATCGGGACCTAATTAACAAGTAAATTAGGATTGGTTAATTAAGGGGTCTTGAGGCTCCTAAAAAATTCTAGAAAATTATAGGAGGTTTAAGATGTCACTAAATTTAATTGCTAAAAGTTTTAAGTCATTCAGGGATCTATCATAGCTCATAGAATTTTTCTAAGTTTGTCACATGTGTCCTTAATTATTGTCTTTAGGGTGTTACTATGTTAGATGGATTTAAAATAAAGTTTTGGACTAACCCTTAGGGAAATATGCATGGAATATTTGAAAATAGTAAACATATCAAATAGGATCCAGGAGGGCCTAGCCTAAGTGCTCGTATGTCCTACACATGTAAAAGATAATAAAAAGTAAGACTAAGTGCATTTAGCGGTGTAATTAGTGAATGATAAGAGCTCAATCATCTACTAATCTACCTCTTCATGAATTTCATTCACATGTAAAACTTATGTTTAAAATTCCAAGAATAGATCTCCCGAAATTAATGGATTTAAAATATACGTAATTTTAAAATAGTTTAAAATACGTAAATATTAAGTATATAAATATAAATTTAAGAAAATAGTATAACTAAAAGTAATTCAATTTAGATGTGTTTGAGAGATCCGCTGGTCACCCAAATGAGGCAATCAAAATATTTTTGAAAATAGTTTTTTTTTATTTCAAAATAATTAAGATATTAATTATTTAAATAATAGTTAAATAAACAATTAATTAAATAATACAAAAAATATGATAGAAAAATAAGTTTAATATATGAAAATATTTTTAAATTGAAATACATATTTTTCAAAAATTGCAAGGTATTATACGCATAAATCCGATTTAAAATGAAATTACTATAAATTTTCAAATTTTAAAATGATTAAATGGGATTTTACATACAATAATTTAAAATAATAAATATTTAAAAAAAAGTTATTAAATAAGATTTATTTAAAAAATTAAGGTTTGTGAAAACAGCTACAAAATAATAATTATCTAATTATTTAGAAAATATTTTGAAATTAGGTTTAATGAAATACCCTAAATATTTAATTACTTAAATAATTATAAAATATTTAAAATAACAATAATAAAATAATTAAAAAGGATTGAAATAATAATTATTTAGAATAGTTTTCTCACTTTGAAATAAATAAACATTTTTTTTTAATTTAAAGTAATAATAATAAGATAATAGTGAAAAAAAGGATTTTTAAAATATTCTAAAAGAAAATGATAATGATAATAAAATTATAAATAATAATAATAATGTTATAAAAATGAATAATAATTTTAATGATTTTAAAATAAATGACTATATTTTATAAATAATAGTAATTTAAAGAAATAATATTGATAATGACAATAATAATTTAAAATAATAATAATAATAATAATAAAATATAATATAAATTTATTATATTTAAAATAATTATTAAATTATTTCTTTAAAAAAATAGATGTATATAATTTTATTTTAAATTAACAAAATATACATATATATAATTATTTATTAATTAAGTATATAAAGAAAACTTTATAATAATAATTATTATTTATAATATAATTAATATTTTAAACTAATTTTATTTTTAAATTAAATAAAATAGTTTTTCTTAAGAAATTGATAAATTATAATAATATATTTAATTTTAAAAATAATTTAAAAACATGTTTTAAAATTTTTTAATTTTAAAATCACATTTAAAATAATTTTTAAAATAAATCAAATTTATATAATGGCGGCAGCGGCTAGGGCTACGTGGCGCGCTCTGATTAGGCAGATGAAACTACGAACTTGGTTTAGCAATCATTGCCAATGATTACACCATTGCATAATCATTGGCATTGATTGTCACGACGTCGAAACCAGGGCCCGGTCACTTAACCCCATCGGCACGGACGCGAGATTGTCTGATGCTTCGCGATTTGAAATGGGTGGCCCTGAACTCACCGGAAGGTTTGCGGAACCGCGGGATCGAGATCCGTGGTTGATCTGAACTGCAAAACTGCTAGATCACGGCCGTTTATCACGGGATCAACGACCAGGATCGCTCTCCAGCGAATGGGAGTGTAACCCAAACCCTAGAATGATTTTTTGACTCATTCTCTCGATCCAATGAATGAAATTTGATGAAATTTTAAACACATGCTCTATGAATGGAGGTCATTATGAATGGAGGTCATTCATGGGGATGTGGTTTTAAGTTCTTAAAATCTCTATATGAAAAGCTATTTAATTCTAAGTGTTGTGACATAGGTTTAGAGTTTTTAGAGAATTTCACATTAGATCTTAAAATCTTTGGTACGGTTGAGCTTGTAAAATGTCCTTGTATAAGTTCCTAGTTGATCTCGAGCTTTGAAACGCCTTGGATCGAGCAGAAATTGCCTTGGCAGTGGAATAGCTTTGGTTCGCCGGAGATCTCGCCACTGGCGAGGTTTGGGTGGCGAGTTTGAGTAAAAGAAGGTGGAGGGATGCTAGAGGATCTCACACACGAGAAGACTCGGGTTGAAAGCCACTAGAGAGAGAGAGAGAGAGAGAGAGAGAGAGTAAAAGCAAGAGAGAGGGTTATGAAACCCTAAACACCCTATTTATAGCTCTAACCCTATGATGGATAGTTTGGATTGATCCTAGGGTTAATTAAGAGGGTTATTAGGCTATTCTAGCCGTGGCTTTGAATTGGGGGAGGAATATAAAAGATTTAATAACGTTAAAGGGCTTAAATTTACCTAAATAGGTCAATTTGGACCAAAGAAGATTTGGGTTGACCAAGTCAAGGGTTGACTTGGTCAACCCAGTCAATTAATCCATTAGGTAAAAGGATTGAGCCAGGATGAGTTTGGATTGGGTTTGAGCTTGATTTGACTCATTAAAGCTAATTGGGTCAATCTGGGTTGACCCAGGGCACAAGTCTGGGCCTAGCAGATTGGGTTTAACCCACTGAGTCGAAGGGAGGTGGTAATTTAGCTTGAAAAGATCTAAATTGGATTTGAAACCAAGTAGAGGGCTTTAAGTCAATTTGGGTCAACCCAGGTTGACCTGGTAAACCAGGTTGACCCAAGGCTTGGGTAAGGGCTCAAAAGATTTGGTTTGACCCACGGAATTGAATGGGAGAGGTCTTGGGGCCTGACCTGGTTACTTTGACTAGGTCAATTGTAATATCAGATCTGCTCCAAGATCGTCCAGGCCGATCGTGGATCGTCCCGGGACGATTAGTGCAAATTTGTTCCAGATTCTGTACAGAAGTTACAGGAAAGATTTCCTGTAGGGATCGTCCGGGCCGATCTAGGATCGTCCCGGGACGATCAGAGCTTGGCACAAGTCAGAGAGTAGGGGTTTTTATCGTCCAAGGAAATTCATGATCGTCCTGAGAAATCGTCCCAGGACGATTTGATTTTGTTCTGATCGGCCAGGACGATCGTGCGATCGGCCGGGCCGATCTCAAGTGGATATAAGGGATTTCAGTTGTTTTAAAGAGAGAGAAAAATAAAAAATAAATATATAAATTTTTGAGGAGAGAGAAAGTCGAGGGCTAAAGTGGAAAAGTTGATTTTTGGGCGACGTCGGTCCGTTTTCGTCCGACGAGACAGTTCAAGAAAGTGGTGTACACAAGGTAAGGCGCATTCCGCCTTTCTCAATTTTCAGTTTGGTGAAGTTTGAACGATTATTCTGTCCGGATTTCGTTTTCGTTAACGAATTTCGTCCGTATTTTCCGATTGGTTCAGTTTTTACCGCGTAACTTTTTGTATATTTCTGAAGTGCAGAGTGTGCACGTTTTGCTTATTTTATGAAGAATTTTTATCGGATAGTTTTGACTCAGCTGTGTTTTATTTTGACTGTAATTTCTGATGAACTCCGAAATTGTCTAGGCAGTAGAATAAAAGTCTTGTAGTGTTGTTGTGAATATTCTGTGCTAATTTGATAATTTGTGAAATTAGGAATTTTTGTCTAAATTCCGTATACTGCCGTTATGCCGCTGGATTTTTGTACGATTTCTGAAATTGTCCGGATTTGTTCTGAAATGATATGATATGATTGTGTACTATAAAAAAGGGAGTTATAAGGGGTCAGGATCCTGTGAGATCCTGTTTGTGTCAGGAAAATATGAAAATCTGAAATGAGCTCTAAAAAAAATATGAAAACAAGTTCTGTTCCGGATCCGATGATTTCTGGTGCTATAAGCACATCTTTTCTAGTGCCATGAACACAAAGGGAGTTATAAGGGGTCAAAATTCGAGAGATTCTGTTAGTGTATGGGAAGGGAGGCATAAGGGGCCAGAATCCGTTGAGATTCTGTCAAGGTCAGGAATCTGTTCTGACTTTTGATCTGTTCTGATTTAATCTGTTCTGATGTGATATGTTCGGAATTGGTATGTTTTAATACGATTTTGATATGATTTCTGATTCTGATCTGCACGATTCTGTTCTGTTCTGATTTGATCTGATATGTATGATTTTGTTCTGATTATGATTTCTGTGATTTCTATTATGTTCTGATTCGATATATGATTCTGTTGCTCTGATTTCTGTACGGATTTCTATCTGATGTGTGGATATGGATTCTGAGGATTTTGATTGGAGGTTTGATGTCTTGCTGAGCTGTTGTAGCTCATCCTTGTTTTTTGCGTGGTTTTCAGGTTCTGGGAGAGGGAAGGAAGTCTTGGAGTAGGAGTTCCGAGTTCAGAGTCTGATCTGTTATATGTATTTTGGACTTTTGATTTTTGTACAGTCATGGCTTTTCTATTCTGTCTTTCTTTCTGTCTGAAAGCCATAATCTGTATTTGTATATGATTCTCTTTCTGATGAATGAAAAGATAGATGATTTGTTCCGCTGCATTTGATGTTTATAGTAGCTCTGTTTGTATCTGTTTCTGTTTGGAAGAAAGTTCTGAAACAAATTTCAAAGCCAGATCCTGGAATCAGTTCGGTCTATTTGAGTTGTCCGCGACCCGATGCGAGCGGGATTCGTCCCGGTCGGGTTGGGTCGTGACAAGCTTTAATGGTATCAAAGCAAAGGTTTTGGAATTTGGAATTTGGATTGTAAGACAGAGCTATAGGAAGTGATCTGAGTCTGTCTGGGGTAGTTTTGGGTCTGTTTGGATTTTTATTGTGTTGTTTTTGTGCTTAGTTTTCTGGATTTTCTTGATTTTCTAAATGGATCTGCTAGACCCCGATATGACAGACGGTCAGAGTACCAGTCAGGCAGCACCGGTGGATAGTACAGCCCCAGTGGTTGGTGTAGATACACTGTCTCAGTTTGCTTCATTAGTTACTCAGATGATGAGCGAGACTCATAGTAGAGCCTCTATTGTTCGATCTGAGGATATTGATAGACATCTTCAGATGTTTCTGAGATTGAAACCACCGAGGTTTGAGGGCGCTGTTGAGCGCAGAGCAGCTGAGGAGTGGCTGAGGAGATTAGAGAAGACTTTTGACGGCATGCAGTGTCCTTCAGATAAGAAAGTACCTTTGACAGTTTTTCTATTAGATGGGGAAGCAGAGCACTGGTGGGTAGGCCAACAGGAAGCTAAGTTTCAGGGCGGATTGAACTCTATGATTTCTTGGGAAGAATTCTCTGGAGTATTTCGATCTTGGTTTGTTCCTCCTTCTGCACAGCAGCAGATGCAGGAGAGTTTTCTGAGGCTGATTCAAGGGAGCAGGACAGTGATGCAGTACGAGGCAGAGTTTACTGCCTTAGCTCGATATGCTCCGCAGCTGGTGAGTACTTCTACTTAGAAGTGCTATCATTTTCTGAGGGGACTATGAGACAGTCTGAGACAGCCCCTGGTACCATTTCATATTTCTGATTTTTTTGAGCTTGTGGAGATAGCTCATCTGATAGAGAACGATCTGATGGCTACTCAGCAGCGGTGGACTGCGAGTAGGAAGAGGTTTGGAGGTGATTCGAGTAGTTGTTCCTCTAGCAAGAGGAGATTTATTTCTGGTTCTGGAGACTCCAGGAGAAGTGGACAGTCAAGATTTTCTGGTACTGCTACGACCAGTACGACCATCTCTGGATCTGTTAGTGGGGCACCTGTGTGCCAGAGTTATGGACGAAGACATTTTGGCCAGTGCTACAGGATTACTGGTCAGTGCTTCAAATGTCGTCAGCTAGGACATCGGATTGCAGAGTGCCCACAGGCTGGATTTGATCGACGATCCGAGAGCTTTGTTAGACCTGCCAGTTCAGCAGGAAGGCCGAGGACTGTTCCTCCACGTCTTGTGACTGAAGGATTTTCTGGTAGAGGTGGTGGTTCTAGTTCTGTGCCACGGAGATCACCTACTATTCAGAGGGAGCCTAGTAGTTCTGTAGCTTCAACTCCAGCTCCCGTTCAGCCACGAGTGTACAGTCTGAGTCAGCAGGAGGCTCGAGATGCTCCGGATGTGAAGACATGTACGGTTTATATTTCTGATCAGCCCTGTCGTGTTTTGTTTGATTATGGAGCCAGTCACTCTTTTCTTTCCGAGCGTTGTTTTGATGCTTTGCATCTGGATTCGATTTTACTTCCGGTTTCTCTTTCTGTGATTTTGCCGGCTGGAAGTAATTTGACTGCTCGGAAGTTTTGTTTTTGTGAGATTGATATTGCTGACAAGAAGTGGAAATCGAATTTGATTTTGTTGCCGATTTCTTCGTACGATGTGATTTTGGGCACGGATTGGCTGAGTTTGTATGAGGCTCATATTGACTGTTTGAAGAAGCAAGTGAGCTTGCTTATGTCAGGAGAGAGATGTGTATTCCAAGGCTTACGAGGTGTTCTCTCTTGTCTGATTTCTGTATTGGAAGTGAGAAGGATGTGGAAGAAGGGTTGTCCTGTATTTTTTGCTTCAGTACGGGATATGAACCTGGAGGTGGGTTCTGTTTTTGATATTCCAGTGGTACGAGAGTTTGCAGATGTATTTCCTGAGGAGTTAGTTGGGTTACCTCCGGATAGAGAAGTGGAGTTCTCTATTGATATTTTTTCGGGTACAGCTCCGATATCTAAAGCTCTGTACAGGATGGCACCGAAAGAACTTTCTGAGTTGAAAGTTCAACTTCAGGAGTTGGTGGATAGAGGATTTGTTCGTCCTAGTTTTTCTCCTTGGGGAGCACCTGTTTTGTTTGTGAAGAAGAAGGACGGAACACTCCGTATGTGTGTTGACTACATAGATTTGAATAAGGTCACGATCAATAACAAGTATCCCTTACCACGGATTGATGACTTGTTTGACCAACTTTCTGGTTCTTCTGTGTTTTCGAAGATTGATTTGAGATTTGGATATTATCAGGTGAAGGTGAAGGAAGCTGATCTGTTGAAGATAGCTTTCAGTACTCGGTACGGACACTATGAGTTCTTGGTTATGCCTTTTGGGGTAACCAATGCACCTGCTATTTTTATGGATCTGATGAACAGAGTGTTCAAGGAGTATCTGGATCAGTTTGTGATCGTCTTCATCGATGATATTCTGGTATATTCTGCTTCTGAGGATGATCATGCCAGACATTTGAGCATGGTATTAGAGACTCTGAGACGACATCAGTTGTATGCTAAGTTCTCCAAGTGTGAATTCTGGCTGAAGAGTATTTCATTTATGGGGCATGTGATTAGCGGTGAAGGTATTTTTGTTGATCCCCAGAAGATTCAGGCTGTTGCAAATTGGCCAAGGCCTACTACGGTATTTGAGGTACGTAGTTTCTTAGGCATGGCTGGATACTACAAAAAGTTTGTGAAAGGATTTTCTCAGATTGCTACGCCTCTGACGAGACTGACTCAGAAGTCAGTAGCTTTTGTTTGGACACCAGAGTGTGAGGCTAGTTTACAGAGATTGAAGGATTGTCTGACTTCAGCTCCAGTGCTAGCACTTCCGTCAGGTACGGAAGAATTTCAAGTGTTCAGTGATGCTTCATTGAAAGGTTTGAGATGTGTGTTGCATTAGCATGGTAGGGTAATTGTTTACGCTTCAAGACAGTTAAAACCACATGAAAAGAATTATCCGACACATGATTTGGAATTAGCTGCAGTTATTTTTGCTTTGAAGATTTGGCGTCATTATCTGTATGACGTCAGATGTGAGATCTTTACGGATCACAAGAGTTTGAAGTACATTTTTACTCAGAAGGATCTGAATTTGAGGCAAAGAAGGTGGTTTGAGTTGATCAAGGAGTATGATCTGACGATTCTGTATCAGCTTGGTAAGGCTAATGTGGTAGTGGATGCTCTGAGTAGGAAATCTTCTGGATTATTAGGTATTCAGCTCACTTCTGATGAGTATCTGATACGAGACATGGAGAGATTACAGTTAGAGGTGATTTTCTCTACTGGTGGCGTTTTGACTCAGTTGAGCATTCAGTCTTCTTTGGAAGAAAGGATTCAGGAAGCCCAGAAGTTAGATTCTGATTATTCGACGTTGATTGCTCAGATTGAATCTGGTAAGAAGCATGAACTCCGAATTTCTGATTATGGTACCAATTTCTGCAAGAACAGGTGGTGGATTCCTGTGTTTGGAGATCTGAGGAAAGAGATTTTGTATGAATCTCATCATTCAAGCTACATTGTTCATTCGGGAAGTAGCAAGATGTACAAAGATATGAAGAGTCTGTTTTGGTGGCCAGGAATGAAAAAGGATATAGCATATTTTGTTGCTAGATGCGAGGCCTGTCAGTTGGTAAAGGCAGAACATCAGCGACCAGAAGGATTTTTGCAGTCGTTGCCTATCCCTGAGTGGAAGTGGGAGGAGGTAACGATGGATTTTGCTATGGGTTTTCCTTGATCAAGGCAAGGGCACGATGCCATTTGGGTGATTGTGGATCGATTGACGAAGTCTGCTCATTTTCTTCCGATCAGGCAGACCGATCCGGTGGATCGATTGGCACAGGTATATGTAAAAGAGATTGTTAGATTACACGGTGTGCCTAAGGTGATTGTTTCTGATCGAGATGGACGGTTTACTTCCAGACTTTGGAAGGGTATTCAGCAAGGTTTGGGTACGAAGTTACATTTCAGTACAGCTTTTCATCCGCAGACTGACGGACAGTCTGAGAGGACTATTCAGGTACTGGAAGATTTGCTGAGGCTATGTGTTTTGGATTTTGGAGGAAGTTGGGAAGATCATGTTCCTCTGATAGAGTTTTCTTACAATAACAGTTTTCAGTCCAGTATTGGTATGGCACCTTATGAAGCTCTGTATGGCCGCAAGTGTAGAACTCCTTTGACTCTAACTGAGGTTGGAGGTAGACAAGAGATGGGTGCCACTTTTGCAGATGAAACTGTTAAGAAAGTCGATTTGATTAAAGAAAGATTGAAAGCTGCACAAGATCGACAGTAGAAATATTATAATCAGAAGCACAGGTTCGTTGAATTTCAAGTTGGTGACTTTGTGTATGTCAAAGTCAGTCCGATGAAGGGTGTGAGCAGATTTGGCAGAGTGAGTAAGCTCAGTCCAAGGTATGTTGGACCTTTTGAAACCCTTGAAAGGATTTGTAAGTCTGCTTATCAGCTGTTGCTATCCGATCAGATGTCTGATATCCATAATGTATTCCACGTATCTATTTTGAGAAAGTGGATATCTGACTCAAGAAAGAAAGTGTCTTCTAAGGAGATTGAGATTCAGGAGGATCTGAGATATAAAAAAGAACCCGAGTTGATTCTAGCTTACGATGTTCGTAAGTTGAGAAGTAAACAGATTCTGATGGTTAAGGTACAATGGAAGCACCAAACTGCACGAGAAGCGACTTGGGAGAAGGAGTCGGACATGAGGAAGTCGTATCCGTATTTGTTTTGACTGAGATTTGATTGGACAATATCGAGGACGACATTTTTCTGAAGTTGGGGAGATTGTAATATCAGATCTGCTCAAGGATCGTCCAGGCCGATCGTGGATCGTCCCGGGACGATTAGTGCAAATTTGTTCCAGATTCTGTACATAAGTTACAGGAAAGATTTCCTGTAGGGATCGTCCGGGCCGATCTGGGATCGTCCCGGGACGATCAGAGCTTGGCACAAGTCAGAGAGTAGGAGTTTTTATCGTCCAAGGAAATTCATGATCGTCTTGAGAAATCGTCCCAGGACGATTTGATTTTGTTCTGATCGGCCAAGACGATCGTGCGATCGGCCGGGCCGATCTCAAGTGGATATAAGGGATTTCAGCTGTTTTGAAGAGAGAGAAAAATCAAAAATAAATATCTAAATTTCTGAGGAGAGAAAAAGTCGATGGCTAAAGTGGAAAAGTTGATTTTTAGGCGACGTCGGTCCGTTTTCGTCCGACGAGACAGTTCAAGAAAGTGGTGTACGCAAGGTAAGGCACATTCCGCCTTTCTCAATTTTCAGTTTTATGAAGTTTGAACGATTATTCTGTCCGGATTTCGTTTTCGTTAGCGAATTTCGTCCGTATTTTCCGATTGGTTCAGTTTTTACCGCGTAACTTTTGGTATATTTATGAAGTGCCGAGTGTGCACGTTTTGCTTATTTTATGAAGAATTTTTACAGGATAGTTTTGACTCAGCTGTGTTTTATTTTGATTGTAATTTCTGATGAAGTACGAAATTGTCTGGGTAGTAGAATAAAAGTCTTGTAATGTTGTTGTAAATATTCTGTGCTAATTTGGTAATTTGTGAAATTAGGAATTTTTGTGTAAATTCCGTATACTGCCGTTATGCCGCTGGATTTTCGTATGATTTCTGAAATTGTCCGGATTTATTCTGAAATGATATGATATAATTGTGTACTATAAAAAAAGGGAGTTATAAGGGGTCAGGATCCTGTGAGATCCTGTTTGTGTCAGGGAAATCTGAAAATCTATTTTTTATGGCTTATGTTTTGATGATTGACAAACACTGTTTCTCTTGGACTGCTTGTTGCTTCTAACTTTTCAGGAATCAAATATCGGACGATCAAGAAGGAGCCAAGTTCAGGATTGCATAGGTTTAGGGTTGAGTCAGTCTGTTCGTTTGATTTTTACCTCTTGAGTCTACTTGTAATGGTCAAAGAGACTGATGCTATGTAACCCTTCACACACACACTTGAGAGACTTAGAATTTCTGTTTTTACTCATATCGGCCAGGACGATTTTTGAATCGGCCTGGACGATCATCTTAAAATAGAAAGTCTAATTAAGGATTCTTAATTAAGGCAGCCGACATTAACAGATCGTCCTGGATGATACGTGTATCGGCCAGGACGATAAGCTCAAAACAGAAAGAAGTAGCCGCCATAGTCAATTATGGTATACTGTATTTTGAAATTATCGGCCATGACGATCAAAGGATCGGCCTGGACGATATTCACAAATTATGCCATAATTGTTCAGGAAATCAAGGGAGTAATTAAGGATGATTGATACGATCATATTGTCCTGGACGATCGCAGGATCGGCCAGGACGATCCAGTCAAAAACCTTAAGTTACTTCAGGACGATCAATATCGGCCAGCCCGTATCCAGCGCTATTATCAGGACGATTTTCCTCTGATTTGAACTGATCGGCCAGGACGATCGTGAGATCGGCCTGGACGATCAAGCCAATTTTCAATCGTCCAGCTTTGCATCCAGGGCTATGCTCTGGCCGATCTTCATTGATTTGTACTGATCGGCTAGGCCGATGTCCATATCGGTCTGGACAATATAGTCGGCAACTTACAATTAATGAGCTCCTTTGAAGCTCTTCTATTTAAAGAGCTCTTATTCAACATTTTTTTAAAAGACCTTTGGCTGCTGCCTTGACCTGAGAAGACCTTGAAGAGAGAAAGAGAGAGATGAGAGAGAGAGGATCTTGTGAGGGGGAGCTTGTGAGGGGATTCACAAGGGTTGCTTCAAGGATCGCTCTGCTTCGTCTTCGTCTAGAGTTTCTCGTCCGTGGAGGGGTCGGTAGAGGTAAGGAGTTTGCTTTTGGTTTTGGTTCTCTGCCAGCTTCAGGATGAAGCAAAAGGAGGAAGGTTCTCTGCCTTGTCGGGGTGGCAAAAAGGAGGTTTTTGTGAGGGCTTCTCCGTCTAGCTGTGGGGGCTAAAGGAGAGTCACGTTTTGTAGTGCAATACTTGGAGGGTGCCTCCAAGGAGTGGACGTAGGTCGAGTCGACCGAACCACTATAAATTTTTGTGTTCTTTTTCTTGCTTCCACGCTTTTAAATTCCGCATTTATTTCTGTTGTGTGATTTGGTTTATGCAATTTTATTTCTTTGTGAAAATAGTTTTTAAATTACCAATTCACCCCCCTCTTGGTTAGCTTGGGACTAAGTTCATAGGGCTTAACATCCCTAATGAACTTTCACTGTATTTGTATATGATTCTCTTTCTGATGAATGAAAAGATAGATGATCTGTTCCGCTGCATTTGATGTTTATAGTAGCTCTGTTTGTGTCTGTTTCTGTTTGGAAGAAAGTTCTGAAACAAATTCCAAAGCCAGATCCTGGAATCAGTTCGGTCTGTTTGAGTTGTCCGTGACCCGATGCGAGCGGGATCCGTCCCGGTCGGGTTGGGTCGTGACATCAACCCCCTTGACCAGGGGTTTGGAGAAAAACAAGGTCAACATTGTGCATATTATTTTACCCCTATTTCATTTTGATACAAAACTATTAATCACACTATTCAATACAAACATTATGATAATTAACTTTGAATATAAATTATTATTAATATATTGTTAAATAGTATAAAAGCTATTTTATAAAAGTATATTAAACTCTATAGTAGTATATTTTAGATAATCTACTGAGCAAGTGGTTAGCTCATCCTACATATTTGTATGTGTTTTTAGGAAAGGTAAAGCCCTACTTGAGCATATTCTATTGATACTGACTATTAACTTGGTCAAGTTTTGAATTTAAGAATATTTTGTACATGTATTATTTTATCAGTCATGAGCATGTTTATGTCTTGATGAAAAAGGGAAGTTAAATCACGATTGATATATATTATCTGTTGAAAGTACAATTCAATGAAATAAAATGAAATTAATGTTTTATTTATGTTTACATTTGATGTATTAGTTGTCTCTTTATTGTAAATGTTGAAAAAAATCCTTCCAATTAAGTCTCGTGAAGTATTAGTTCGGTTGTCACGATCTTGACATGATTCGACTCACTTCGGGATAGTGGGCTATATTGGGTTGGGTTTTGACATGTAAGGAGTTTGTGAAAGCCTAAAAATAATTAAGTTCTTAGGCTAAACTCTTTATATAGTATCGAAGTGCACATAAATAATTTCAAAGAAACCTTAACCTTGCTAAGGCTTGTATAAATCAAGCCATGCTTCATATTTTTTTAATAAGGCCTAATTTTGAAAACTCTATTTAGTTAATTCATAATAAAACATTATATAATTTTTAGAAAATAAGTCAGCTTGATGAAAAATAATTTCAAAATATTTATGTGATAAAAAACTTAATCTTAGCTATTTAAAATACTTAATCTTGCTCACTTGGTTACATGCCTACTAATTGACTTTAATAATATGTTTAAATTGTCCTTATACTTGAGTGATTAATTAAATTTTTTTTATAGTCTAATAGCTTTGTCCTCATGTACTTTAAGTCTTTTTTTGGTAGTGTACCTATTTCTTCCACAAGCTTAAATGAAACAATCAATCTAGATTCTTTAGCATATTTAAAATCATCAAAATCTATAGCACACATGGCTCCCTAATCCATCCAATTGAAACCTCATACATTCAATATACATAGTAATGGGAATCCCATGGAGGTGAGTTTTTAATGGGTGATAAAGATGGCATCTAAATAGCATTTGAACACATAACAAGTGATCTTGATAAAGGGCGAGTTTTAAGATTATTATAATTATTTGAAGGCTTTTAATGCGGGTTTTGAAAGCTCTTAGAGAGAGGGGTAAATAAGAGAAGGGATGTCTATGTTGCTCAGAGAATTAATTTTAATTATGTATTTTTTGAAGTGAGGATTGGGTAATGGAGTTGATGGTTCTGGGTTTGCTTATTATTACTATGAGAGAGTTTAGAAATCTTAGCCATGTTAATGATTGAAAGGAAGGGGAAGGAGAACTCTATCTCTCATACCTTTGACTGCAACTTCTACCTCTTTTGATTTGAGCATTAAGGACATAAACAATTTTGGTAGTGCTAAGACTATGAATATTGGTGTGAGAAATTGAGCCACAACTATTACACATTGGTGGTTTTCAATCATAGTGAACTTTAAACTGAAGCTTCTTACTAGCCAAATTGATAGGGATCTCATTTGGGAGAAAGGGGACATTTGAAACCTAAACTTAAGCTTTTGAAAAAATCAATTTGGACTTGTTAGTAATAAGAGAGTCCACTGATAATGGTACCAAATTTATATACTATTGAATCTAAATTTATTCGTGGAAGACACCCAAACTTGTTAGCAGATCGAAAAAAAGAGTGGGCGAGTAACATGAATCTATGAGAGAATGGAGAGAGAGAGAGAGAGAGAGAGAGAGAGAGAGAGAGAGAGAGAGAGAGAGAGAGAGAGAGAGAGAGAGAGAGAGAGAGAGAGAGAGAGAGAGAGAGAGAGAGAGAGAGAGAGAGAGAGAGAGAGAGAGAGAGAGAGAGAAGAAAGAAAAGTTGTAAAATACTTAATAAACTATGAGTTTAAAAATAAGTAGAGTATCCACAATATTAGTTCAAAAGTTGAGCTTAAGGTCGCAAATTGTTCATCATCACCCCTTATAGGATTTTGAGGGCAGAATATTAGACTATAAAACAAATGTTAACATACATAATGCTACACATAATACCCGTACAATGCTATACAACATCCTAGACTCTTGCATCTCCTAATTGGGTGAAGGATGGATATGTCAAAAGGCTTCAGTGAGTTTCATCAAAATGAGTCAAGTAGTGTGTGAAAATTCATGAGAGTTGTGAAACCCTAAAGAATTAGTCCCGAGGCTAACCAAGAGGGGGTGAATTGGTAATTTAAAAATTTCTTTAACGAATAAAAATTTAAAACCCCTTGATACGGAAGTAGAATTAATTTTACAATAATAACAAACATATATTTCAAACACAAATAAAATCATACAAATAAAAGTGGAAAATAAAATACAAAAAATAAACAAAAAGAACATACAAAAATTTATAGTGGTTCGGTCAACCTGACCTACGTCCATTCCTTGAAGACTCCCTCTTCAAGTATTACACTAAACAGAAGTGACTCTCCTTTTGCTCCCGTAGCAAGATGGAGAAGCCTGTACAGGTGCTATTTTACATCCCCGGTGTGGTAGAGAACCGTGACTCTTTTACAGGAAGAGAACGCATCAACTCTGTTTTCACCCTCTTGGTGATGGTCAGAGAACCACAATTCAATTTTCACACTCCAAGTGACAGTCAGGGAACCACAATCTTTGATGAAGAATGAAGGACTTCTTCTCCGGAGCGATAGAGATTCTAATTAGATGCTTGTAAGTACTAGGCAAGATTATTGCTTGGAGCAACCTTGTGAACCCACTTACAACTTCTCCCTCACAAAATCTCCCTCTCTTCTCTCACCAATATATCCTTCTTCTCTTCCTCAAGCTCTCTCTCAAGAAGACTTAACATCAAAAGATATATCAAAAGAATATTTGAAACCTTTAAATAGCGAGCTTGAAAAAATTCTAAATTTCAAGCTATCCGACTTCTGTTTATATAGTACGATACACGTATCATACGGTATGATCAATTCAATTCAAACTTATCCAACAAGATCTTTTAAATGAACTGTTCAACATTTATAATACATCATACAATACGATCAAACATTGTACGGTACGATATGCAGAAATTACTTCTGTTCATTTAGGATGATCCTTGGGAAGGCTAACTTCGTTCACGAGTGATCATCTAGCATTATGAACATCATACATTATGATCATTATAAAAATCATGAATTTTCTTTGGTATGATCCAAGGGATGACCAATTTCATACACAGGTAATCATACAATATGAAATATTTCATATAGTATGATCAATCATAATAATTATCCATGATTTGATTGCATGATATTGTGAGATTAATTAAGAAAGATTTTAATTATGTCGTACAGTACGATCTAAATAGTATAGTACAATCTCTACAAAATTAATATCTTTCTTAACCTTTGTTGGATAGGGTTTTGATAGAGCATAAAAGTTTGAACAGTACAAATTAAAATCGTACAGTACGGGATACTTCATATAGTATGAAATACTTTGTACAGTATGAAACCAATTTTATACAATACGAATTACCAAAAAAATAACTTTCTCAAAAACATTTTCATCTCTCCCCCTATGTGCGTGCTAAGTTACTCAGCAAAGTCATCCATCCAATTACATGACATGACTCAAGAAAAGAGAAAATACAAAATAAAATAAAAACCAACTGTAACTCTAATCTACCTAGTGTTGAGCTGATCAGAATTACAAGTGAATGGTTGACTTATTTCCTGAAATATTAGTATGCATAAACATAAAATTAAATATCACAGAAATAAAATAAAATAATAATAAATATAATAACATTTGATATCATCAAAATTACAGTGCTTGAATACAGTTTGCAATAGTGTAAAGTGGACATTAACGAGTGTGCTAGGGTGAGAGCTGATATGAGAGGGGATTGACGCTTCTTCCATGTTGGTTAAAGTGGCTGATGATTGGTTTGAAATCTTAAAGATCACCTAAAAAGAGATAGGCGAGTGAGATATTGTTATAGGAAAGGAGAGCTTTAGCCCGAATGGTTGGGGCAAGTCGAACTAAGGGTCTCATGAATAGACACCTTCATGTAGCCGAGTTTGATGAAAATATTCACACTGGGAGTGAGTGGGTGATTGAAATGTGGTTTTGGTATGTGGCGACTGCTGAGCTACCAACTCTAAACAGAAATCCTTATTTTTCCCCTAGTAAAGAGAGCTCTTGGGAAGGCCTTAGAAATTGACGCGTGTTGGTCGTTACATGAGAATTTGCTTGTGAGTTCCGACCGACTTCCTCAAGTGCTCCCCCTAGGAGGGTGAGTTTCTCTGTCTTGACCTGCTAGCTACTTGCTAAATACATATAAAGGCAAATGTGAGTATGCACATATTATATTTAAGATACTTGCAAAATTTTAACAATAGAAGAGAAGGCCAAGAATCTTAATTATAGGAGAATTAAAGAGAATTCATTTAATTTAGGTTTAAACTCATAAGACTTTTTTTTTTTTTTTTTGTTATTGAATGAAGCATTTTCCCAAGATAATGTTTTAAAAATCTTTTTTTTTTTAATATCTTGGAGGCTAAGCAACTTGTTGAGAGATTAAAATCTTCTAGTCATCTTGATCCTTCCGATGCCAATTCATCTCTTTTAAATAAGGCTAAATAAGATCTCCCAAGCCAAATAAGAATCTCCCCTACAAGAAGATTTAAAGATGAAAAAAATTATATTTAATCATTATCATATCAATGAAACACTTCAATTTCTATTTTTTTTAATAACTTTCTGATGTGCCCTAAGATAAAATGCATTCCAATTGAATAACATACATAAACAAGGTTCTGATCTTCAAACTGAACAATCCTGAATGAGAACTCAACATCATTTTATAAAACAAAGTTGATAGAAAAATATAAGATTAATGACATATTAGCATAGAACATTTAGATTTATAAAATAGGTGTTATAGGAAGGGGGGTTTAGATTTTAGATGAGAGGGATGCTAAATGAGGTTTTACACCAATAAAACTTTCTAAGAGTCTTGGGTTATCATGGTGGAATGAGACAAAAATTAGCATAGATAATTCTTCAAATAAGGAAAGAACAATTTACTTTTTTGAGTCAATGAGTTTGCATTGTTTGGATAAAATTAAAAATTGAATCAAATTGATTTTATTTGTTAAGTTTTATTTGATTTTTAAAATATAAATAATTATTATGATTTTAACTTTCTTAAATTTTTTTATTATTAATACAAATTTTTAACACAATGTATTAAAGGATTCATATCATGATTATTTGACAAATTTTATGCTAACTATCAACTACCTAATGCAACCCTTCATTTTTCTCATACAGGAATTGAGATCACAATGGGCCCCCACAAACTTAAGGAAAAATTCTATAAGATGGTGGTCAGATTTGTAATGTTTTATGGTTTAGAATGTTGGCCATTAAAAGAGAAGCATAATATTAAGTTAAATGTTGTGGAGATGAGGATGCTCATGTGGATAAGTGGCTTTACTCTTAGAGACATGATATGGAACGAGCTTATACGTGCAAAGGTTGGAGTAGCTCCAAGGAAATATAAGATTAGAGAGAGTCAACTTAGATGGTTTGGCCACATAAAACGGAGGCCTTTCAATGACCTAGTTAGGAGAGTAGGTGTATTAGATTTGGCTTATGTTAAGAAAAGTAGAGGTAGACCTAAAAAAATTGGTTATAAAATATTAAAAATGACATTTTTTTGTTTGATTTAAATGAGAATTTGATCATTAATATGACACAATGGAGAAAAAGTATTCACTGACACTACATACTGAGATAAAGGTTTCATGTTGCATTAATACAATTTTTTATTTATGGAAAATCAATCAAAACATCAAATTAACTATATCAGCTTATTCAAAAATCAAATAAATTAAATTAATAGATAATAAATAAAAGTAAAAAGGATCAACATCTTTATGATATGCCAAAATTCTAAAATTTACTAAAATTATTTAATATTTTTCATGGTACACGTAATCAATATCGTTGTTTAACGCGTCACAGTCATTGCTTGACGCGAATTCGTTCCTCCCGGCGAGCCCATGGTCGATGCACCTCAACTTTCAAAAAATATTTTTTTTTTTCGATTAGTTTAGAATTGAGTTGAACCGATTCAACTTAGAAATTATTTAACTAATTTATAAATCAAATAAATTAAATCGAAAATACGAATAAAGAGAGGATATTTTTGTGGGACAAAGTGTTCTATTTTGCTAAAAAACAATAGCGGTTATGTGTTAGTGACAAAACGACGCTCGTCCGTCCTTCGCGAAGAATCTTGCAGGATGGGCAATTAACAGCTTAAAGTGGGCCCCACAAGCAAAAGCGACCTCCAGCTTCAGGTAGATGGTTTCGGCTCTAACGTGCTCCGGTTTGACACGTGCGAATCGGGGCCAAGCCACAGTTACACGTGCGAACACATCCGGATGCCTGAGCTGTAAGTTCTTCCCGGTTTCCGAATTCTTTATTTACGTTTTTCTTGGGAAGGGACGGCTTTTGACAGGGGAAGAAACAAGGGAGAGAGAATCACAAGAAAAGGGGAACAACACCCTCAGTTTTTTGCTCTCCCTCTCCTTACCTCTCTCTCTCCTCTGGATCTTCTTCGTTTTCCTCCTCTTGCGCCTTCTTTTCTCTCAAATTGGCTGGAGATCCTGTGAACTGTCTGCCTCGATTGGGTGTACTAATCTTAGTTTCTAATGGAGCAGCTTGTAAATTTCATTATCCGTCCCCCGAGGTATGAGTATTGGGCTTTTTTATTGTTTCCTATTTTGCGCTTTGTGTTCTCCTTCTACCCCTTTGTTTATTTTCTAATGTTTTATGCCTTGGTTGATCCTGTGAAGATTGTTCAATATATGAGCCTTGTTTCTCCTCCTACATAACCGGTTCTTAAAATGTCTTATTTTATTGTTTGTGGAGTAGGTCGGTTTTGGTTGGCTTTGTGTGTATTGGACTGGTTTAGGGTGCAAAGCTTGATGAGATTTCCTGATTAGGAATACCGAAATTGAGTAGGAATCCGCGTAAGTCATCGTATGGGTAGAGTGTGGGACCGTAGAAGTGGTTCAGTCATAACAAGTAGATTTGAAAGGATCACAATAGCGAAGTTGGTGAAACTTGAAAACAAAAGGGACAGGGCCGTATTCATGCCTCAAGAAGAACTGAGCATACAGTTAGACATTTAGAATCCTCTCTCGCCAACTGTTTTTTTGTCTCCCCTTCTTTAATGTAATATCTTTATTTCAGCTATGAAACATTTTTCCAAACAAAATCCCATGGATGATTCAGATTTGTATCACTTACCATATAGTGGCTATAATGAATATGCATAAGTAATTTAAATATGTTCAGTGGCGGAATCAGAAATTTCTTATATAAGGGCCTGAATTAATTTCTTAAAAAATTTATCTCAACTTTTTTTTTCATCCGTAGTTGGGGCCGGCATTGACATTTTTTTCCATAACTCTTTTGCGAAATTAAAATACTTAGAACATGTAGAATTGGCAACCAAATTAAAGTTCACTTCACTAATCATTTGCATGAAAATTGATTCTTAATTCTTAAAATAAATTCATGAAAGTATTAAAAGATGATTGATTTTGGTTAGTGAACATAATGATATCATCAATCAATATTAAATAGAATAGCAACATTTCACAATACAAATTGGATCTCATGAAAGGATAACACTAAAAAAGACAATGAAAGTACTACTAAAATTAATAAAGATGCTTGGTTACAAATTAGTTCCCACTTCTATGAATCCAATAATAAAAATGCAACAAAAGAGGGAGGTCCTCTTGTAGATGAAGGTTGATACAAAATTGGTTGGGAAGCTTATTGATGCGGACATCGGCACGAAGATTTGGCGCATCTATCACAGGAGGCGTCGCAAATCGACGGCTATCATTTAAACCTTCTATTATGATTTATTTTTTCTGAATTTTAGTTCTAAATTAATGTATTTCCTATTTTACCCCTAGGATTGTTTGTTTGAGTGTTATGGCCCAAGGGGCAATTTTGTAATTTCAATTTTTCTCATATTGGGGCCTATAAATAAGGGCCTTAAGCTATTGTAATGAAGGGGGTTGATTAATATGAAAAAATTTGTATTCCACACTTTGTTCTTGGGAGAGAATGAGAGTGAGATTCCTATGAGAGGAATCGAAGTTGTCACCAGCCGCAGGATGGGTCCGGGCTCGTGAGTTGAAGTCCCTTGGAGAAGGGCAACACATCACCCGTCAGTCTTCGGAAGAGTCCGAGGCTCGCGGTTTTCATTTTATTTTCTTTCTTTCGTTCTTATCTTTTCGTAGTCATTTTCATCTTCTTCCTCCTCCCCCATAATTCGTTTGGCGATCGAATTCTAGCCTCTCCCCTTTTCTCCATTAACTCCCCACCACCCCACACCAACCCGCCGGCCAACCTTCTCCAAAATTTTGAAATTCAATTTCAGGTGCATCAATTTCTTTCCTAACTTGCATCCCAAGCCATTAGAAAAGTTGCCCTTTTCTTAGAATCAATTAACTGTAGAAATTCTAACGCTTCCGAATGCTTTAGACCATTTAAGGAAATTCTTTATGAGAGCAGAAATCTGAAATCAGATTTCAGAAAGTTGCCATTTTTTCTTAGAATCAATTAACTGTTAAAATTCTAACGTTTCCTAATGCTTCAGGCCATTTAGGAAATTCTTTTCTTAGAGCAAATTTGAAATCAGATTTCCTATTTTATTTAGTCTTGTTTATTCACGTGGGGGGGACCACTTATTTAAACAAATCTTCCCTCTCTCCATGGCCGGCCACTCATTACTCCTCCCCTTAATTAAGAGCTTAATTCATGGCTCCAAATAAGGCCCCATTAATTCCTAATTTTCCTCCTAAGCCTAATTTTCAAATTTCAAAATTTGAAAATTACAAAGTCCCAATTAAATTTCGAAAAATCTGAAATCAATTTCAGATTTCCCCCACCCAACCTAGTTCTTGCTTGGCTGAACTCAATTTCAAGTTTTCCTATTTACGTTTCCCTCCTCTAAATCAAATCTCCATCTACTAATATTGCAACCAGAGATTTCCCGCAAGGTTTATTTGTTTCCCAGCACCGTGAAGCTTCAAAATTGCTGCTGTCCAGGAAATTCCATCAAAGGAAAGTCAGTGTAGCTTGCTGCAGAATCCTCATACTGCTGTCCAATGCTCTCGTATAGTTGTTGTTTGGATTTCCTAAGCCATACAGCTTGCTGAATTTCAGATTTTGGAGAGGAGATCCTCTCCGTAGCAAAGCCAATTCGTTTCCGTTCTACATCAGTTTGGTATCAGAGCATGGACTCGGATCAACTTGGACAGACTTTAGATTGGTTGGTAGGTCAACTAGGCGCCGTTAGTCAACAACTCAAGGAGGATCAAGCAGACTTAGCCGACCTCCACCGTCAAACAATCGAACGATTCGACAACCTAGAGCGAGGTAGGACGGACCCATTGCTCTACACCTCTTCAAGATCCCCTTCATCAAAGGATAGGAAAAAGGCACTAAGAAACAGAGAAAGAGTAGATAGAGTTGACAAATGGCTGGAGGCCAATGAAGCTTTCTATTTCCCACTCACGGTGCAAATCAAAGAAAAAAATAAGGTGATCAAGGAAGAAGAAGATGGATTGATTGACAAGGAGGCTAATGAAGAGGAAGTACTCGCTATTGATCCTGTCATAGGAGCTATTGCAGCCGGTAATGTTGTTGTCCTAAAGCCATCAGAAATTGCTCCATCCAACAATGGTCAAGCTTGCATCGGACCCGATTATATCATTACAACAAAATCTTTTTCTCCACAATTGGTGGACGCTTTAAAAATCTCTCTCAAGAACATGAGCACCTGTGATACTTACTCGACGGAGTCGAGTATTCTCCCACCTGGGGAGAATGATGCGGACATCGGCACGAAGATTTGGCGCATCTATCACAGGAGGCGTCGCAAATCGACGGCTATCATTTAAACCTTCTATTATGATTTATTTTTTCTGAATTTTAGTTCTAAATTAATGTATTTCCTATTTTACCCCTAGGATTGTTTGTTTGAGTGTTATGGCCCAAGGGGCAATTTTGTAATTTCAATTTTTCTCATATTGGGGCCTATAAATAAGGGCCTTAAGCTATTGTAATGAAGGGGGTTGATTAATATGAAAAAATTTGTATTCCACACTTTGTTCTTGGGAGAGAATGAGAGTGAGATTCCTATGAGAGGAATCGAAGTTGTCACCAGCCGCAGGATGGGTCCGGGCTCGTGAGTTGAAGTCCCTTGGAGAAGGGCAACACATCACCCGTCAGTCTTCGGAAGAGTCCGAGGCTCGCGGTTTTCATTTTATTTTCTTTCTTTCGTTCTTATCTTTTCGTAGTCATTTTCATCTTCTTCCTCCTCCCCATAATTCGTTTGGCGATCGAATTCTAGCCTCTCCCCTTTTCTCCATTAACTCCCCACCACCCCACACCAACCCGCCGGCCAACCTTCTCCAAAATTTTGAAATTCAATTTCAGGTGCATCAATTTCTTTCCTAACTTGCATCCCAAGCCATTAGAAAAGTTGCCCTTTTCTTAGAATCAATTAACTGTAGAAATTCTAACGCTTCCGAATGCTTTAGACCATTTAAGGAAATTCTTTATGAGAGCAGAAATCTGAAATCAGATTTCAGAAAGTTGCCATTTTTTCTTAGAATCAATTAACTGTTAAAATTCTAACGTTTCCTAATGCTTCAGGCCATTTAGGAAATTCTTTTCTTAGAGCAAATTTGAAATCAGATTTCCTATTTTATTTAGTCTTGTTTATTCACGTGGGGGGGACCACTTATTTAAACAAATCTTCCCTCTCTCCATGGCCGGCCACTCATTACTCCTCCCCTTAATTAAGAGCTTAATTCATGGCTCCAAATAAGGCCCCATTAATTCCTAATTTTCCTCCTAAGCCTAATTTTCAAATTTCAAAATTTGAAAATTACAAAGTCCCAATTAAATTTCGAAAAATCTGAAATCAATTTCAGATTTCCCCCACCCAACCTAGTTCTTGCTTGGCTGAACTCAATTTCAGGTTTTCCTATTTACGTTTCCCTCCTCTAAATCAAATCTCCATCTACTAATATTGCAACCAGAGATTTCCCGCAAGGTTTATTTGTTTCCCAGCACCGTGAAGCTTCAAAATTGCTGCTGTCCAGGAAATTCCATCAAAGGAAAGTCAGTGTAGCTTGCTGCAGAATCCTCATACTGCTGTCCAATGCTCTCGTATAGTTGTTGTTTGGATTTCCTAAGCCATACAACTTGCTGAATTTCAGATTTTGGAGAGGAGATCCTCTCCGTAGCAAAGCCAATTCGTTTCCGTTCTACATCACTTATTTACCTCTGTCACAATTAGAAGATAGCATATACACTTATAGCTTCATCACTTATGAAAATTGCCAAAATTAAGAAACTTAAAAGGTAGAAGATACACCAAAACAAACTTATAGGCATAAGAGCCTCACACATTCTGAAAATAAAAGGTAAACCAGTAAGGCAATAAAATGAGTTAAGAAAAAAAATTACATAATTTAAAACCATAGGTTTTATATTAAATGAAAGAAAAAGAACTTCTTAACATAAGCAAAATGCTTGTTTAAGAACGCGATAGGCACAATGACTTCAATTTTCCATCATGTCCTGTAGTGTCAAAGCAGTTTCCTTGCCAGGAAACAAAGCCGACCTCACCCTATGGAAATCCCATGCGACAACTACGACTCTTGTAAAGTGGGAAGAGGAGTTTAGCAACACTCTTGGTCCGTAGTGCTTTGGCTTTTGAAGAAGGTGACAGGCACAGTGTAATACCCCAAGATCCGTGTAGCGAAAGGATTCATCTATTTTTTTTTTCCTTTCTATCTCTTCTATTGGTTTCCTCATCTGTTGTTCATATCAATCCATACATACATATATCCAGAGCCAGAGATAATTACATTACAGAAAAGAAACAGCAGCGGATACTATAATTCACATATAGTACAATCAGAGAAGAGACAATAGAGTCCAAAAGAAATATCTACACTAGCCACATCGGCTACAAAAGAAAGCCTACCAAAGGCTACAAAACAAAAGGCTGAACTCGACAGAAAGATCTTCAGACTGGAGGCCCTGCACCTGAAATATTAACCACATATAATGAGCTTACAAAGCCCAGCAGGTTACCAAAGCCTACAACTGAAATCAAAGCACGACACTGAGAACAATATGCAGGTTAATCAAATCAAGTCAAATCAATCAGTCGAGCATGATCAATGAGTCAATGCAATCCGGAAATCAATAGTCAATAAAACCAATCAATGCAGCGGCAGACAAATCGATAAATCAATTCAATCAATCAATATTCGTCAATCAAAACGATACGATCAAATCAATACGATCTAATCAATGAAGTCAATCAAGAAAAATGATACGAGACAATGAATCTATAAAACAGTCCATACGGTGTAGAACAGTAGCAACAGTGAATCTATAAAATCTATAGGTAGCAATATCAATGAATCTATACAATGTCCATATCAATGTTCAGTAGAATCAATGCTCGGTAATCAATCGATGAAATCAGTGAAGTCGTATCAATCAATAAATCCGATCAATTCCAATAAAGTAGAAATCGGTAAATCAGTAAATCCGTCAATATCAATAAATCAATCCGAAATCAATAAATCAATATAGATCAGAAAATCTATGCGATGCAATATCGTATACATGCAATTTCATACAATGGTCTTACTCGACAAGCCCAAACACTAGTCATGATGCTGTTGTAGTTATCAATCGTTCAATATCAATAGTGCTGTTGTAGTGGTCAATCTATATCAATAGTGCTGTTGTAGTTCGTTCAATAATGCTGTTGTAGTGGTCAATCTATATCAATAGTGCTGTTGTAGTTCGTTCAATATCAATAGTGCTGTTGTAGTTCGTTCAATACACGTTGGTTTCTATAACCAACGTTCAACTAGGTTTCCACTTGTCTTTCAGCAGTCAATCAATCAATCAATAATCGATGCAATAAGCAATATTAAAGAAATCGAGAACGATCATATCAATAGTCACAGGCAGATCAATTCAATCTATCAATTCCGGGAAAATCAGAAATCATACGAAAATCGGGCAGAGTAACGGTAGTCTATCGAAATTACACAAAAATCCTGCAAAAAGACAAATTCTGAATTTCACCAAATTACAACAGAATAACCACGGCATCAATGCAAGACTATCAGTCTATAGAATTCAAATCAAATCAGGTCATGATAATTTCCTATTCAATTAAAAGCGCGTAGAATCAATTCCGACCGGTAAAATCTTCGTAGAATACAGTCAAATCGTGTGCAATAAATATATCTATAACATATCAGAAGTTGTGCGGTGGAAGTTGTGTCAAATCAAAATCATGTCGAAAAGTCGACTACGAAAACACAAAACAGATCACAACTCGGTCAAAACACAATATCTTCGAAAACAGAAGTAAGGTTCGGAGTCCTTACCACGAGACAAACACAATATGCAACAGCAACGAACGACGAAAATCGCTCCGCGGGCCTCGAAATCGGACTTCTTCCTTTGCTTTTCCGCTCCTTCTCTCTCCTCAGATATTTTGATTTTATAAAATGATTTCTCTCTCCTCAAAACGAGCTGATTTTTCTTATATCATACTCAGATCGGCCTGGCCGATCGCCCGATCGTCCCGGGACGATCAGACCAATTTCTGATCGTCCTGGACCATTCCCAGGGCGATGATCAGGACGGTATTATGTGAACAGTGCCGATCGTCCCGGACGATCTCAATATCGTCCTGGACGATCCCGTCCAGAAATCATTCCAGAACACTCCAGAAATCAGCTGTTTTCAATACACTGATCGGCCTGGACGATCTCAACTTCGTCCCGGCCGATCCTGGGGAAAAATCACTTTTCCAGCAGCTACAGCAAAGGAACGAGGTCTTACACACAGTGGCTTCGAAGAGCGCAAATAAGCTTCCTTTAGCAATTATTTCAAAATACGACAGAGGTGAAAGACCGCTACCTTCATTGGTGAATGAGGCTACGAACCATTGCTGCAAGCTCCCGTTCTAAGGTTTGATCAAAAGAGGCGACATGCAAATTAGAATGGTCAAGGTTCAGGCAGATTGATAGCTATTTATTTTATATGTTGTCTTTTAATGTTTTTAACAAATAGACAATTTGTGTTCTATTTTATTAGCATTGCTTGCATCATTGTGTCAGTGTAAGTACAGACATGCAAATGTATACAAGGGTGTATTGTGAGTTCCTCAAGCACAATAGAAGGATCATTTATGAAAAAGAAGCAAGGTGGTATCAAGAGAATTCAAGCAAAAATCAAGGCAAGGGTGGCCAACGTAGGGCTTGAAATTCAAATGATGGTAGTTTTACAAGGATTACTCATACAACTCATCCCCACAACAAGGAGATGTCTAATGATGCTTCAAAATCATCCTCCTACATCCATGGTGCCATATCGCTCCGCTCCCCACAAGGCATAGGCTGACCTTGCCACCTCATTTTATAACCACACACACTCCCTACATTCAAGTAGTTATCTCTTGCATACAAGGGTTTTTTAATTTGAGTTTCCATTATGTAAGAGGGAGTATATGATATAATAGGGATGTGAATTGAAGTTTAATTATTATTGGAATGAAAATTTAGTTGTGCCTTCAAGCACTTTTACCTCTCCTTAGCTTGGTCATTGTGAGCACCACTTGTTTAGGATAAGGTTAATTTAATTGCTACCATTGTTATGCACTTTAAGTCTCAATCCATTCCATCTTCATCTTCCTCATATCTATAATCTATTAACATCCTCTCTAGCCTTCTTTCCACAGTGTAAAAGAAAATCCTAAAAATAACACCTCTCGGTTTGCCCTCTTCAATCAAACCTTAGCTCAACCCCATTGTCTCCTTAAGACTCTACACTTATCAACTCCATCTATGATGCAATCAAAAATTTGGGAGAGGGACCCAAATTTTTGATCACAAAATGATACTCTTTCTATAACTTAAAAGAAACTCACAAAATATCCAAAAGAACACAAATACGATAAACCCCAACTTTATATAGTAAAATGAAAGACTTACAACTCTTAAAATTAAAACGACTTGCAAACAAAGACTCTTACAAACTTTGACTTCAAAAACAAAACATCCTAAACTTGCTTATAAGAGAAGAAGGATACAAATGAGGTGGCACTTGCGGATAGAAGAAGAGATTAGAAGCCAAGAAGAAAGAGGAGAAGCTCGCAAGCTTTCCTAGAAGAGGAGAGGAAGAAGTGGCATAGCTCGCAAGCTATCCAGGAAAACCCTCAGGTTTCTTTCCAAAAATCATTCACATAAACTCTCTAAAACATTCCAAAACAACTCCTATTTATAGACATAAGAGGGGAATACAAACAGCCCCAAAACATTAATTAAAAGCTGAAAATAGAAGGCCAAAAGGCACCTAAAAACTGCAGTAGAAATCTGTCCAGAAATTAGCAAAAGACTCTTGGAAATCCCCCCAAAACAGCCACCAAACAGCCACTTAAAACTGTTCAAATTCTGTCCAAAAACAGCCCAAGATTTCCCATAAATGGAGTGATAAAAAGCCATTAAATTCCCTGCACAGGAATCCCAAACAGCAGGGAATAAAGTCACGGATTCCAGCACAGGAAAACCAACAGCACCAAGGCAAATAAGGGCCACGGCATCAGCACAGAGAAACCCCAAACGGCATAGCAGTTCTCAAGGGAAAGCCACGGTTCCAGCACAGTTTTCAGCAATTCCAAAGGAGAGGAATTAATCCCAACAGCCATCATAAAGTCACAGCAAAAGGAGGGGAATAAAGGCCACGGGTTCCACCACAGAGAAACCCCAAAGGTCTCCATTAAAGCACAATGAAGGCCACGGTTCCAGCAGCTTTTGTTATAGAAATTCCAAACAGCATAGCAATTTTCAAGGAGGAGGCCATGGTTCCAATCAGCCAAGCACAAAAAACCAACAGCCACAAGAAGACCAAGGGTCATTAAATTTTGAGTTTGATTTGACCCCCCCTTGCCTACATCAATCTACCAATCTCCAGAAGTATTCTAAGCCCTTCCTCCTATCCCTTGAGAACAAATAGCTATGAGAACCTTCCTTTTTTTCATCCACAAAATTCTGTTTTAAGGACTTATTATGGTGTTCCACTTGTTCTATCTCCACAAATACCTTATTCTACATATCTCCAATACATCCTTCTAACTCTAAAAATACCCTAATCCCTTACCATCTTCATTAACCTCTTTATCCACATTTTAACAACCTTGGCCAACATCTTAAAGGCTTCCACAAGGAATATAGCTTTTTTTTTTTTGGCAAATGACTATTTGTAATGCTTTCTGTTATTGGATAGGCATAATGAAACGTTATTTAATTTTTTTCATGAATATCAAGAGTATTGAAAACTTATGACTTCTACGTGCTAGGATTTATAAATTATGCATTTTTCAAATGATACAATGAAAATTTCTGTCTTTTAATTTAGAGTCCCACTCATAGTCTTTTCTAGATTTTTGTTTCTTTTCTTAGCTTGTTATTCTTGTACAGAGTTTAACTATTTCTTCTTTGACCAACCACAGAGCTGATTATAATCCAAAAAATGATTTGCTGGATCAAGAATTCATGTTGAAAGGGAGATGGTTCATGAGAAAGGACTTGGAGGTAATAATAATATGTCTCTTCATGAAGCTTGTTGATTATTTTTAAAGTGGGAGGTTGGGAATTGCTTTTCTAACAACATTAATTGCTTAGTATCTCAAATGCATCGTGTGAATTATTAGTTTTTTCTGAGTCATTTTATAGTTACTTTCTTTGTGTTTTTCTCTTATATTAAAATTGATTAAGGAGTGTGATTTAGATCCGCATCTATGTCAGATGGTGACTTTGTTGCATACATTTTTTTTTCTTGTGAAATGTAATATATGGCTTGTTTATCAACATGAATTCAACTATAACAAGGAATGGGTGGTGTGTCATCTATTGTCATGGTCTAGATGTGAATGAAGGTGCAAGTTTGGCAATTTGAATATGATAAAAGAACTTAACATTAACTTGCTAGTTACATCCCTGGAGTTAAGGCAAAATGAAACAATTTTGTATTCCAAAGTAAGATTCACATATAGAAATAAATAAAAATTTATAACAATAAAATATATAAAATGTAATTTTTTGAATTAATGAAAATACTAACACTCTATCATCAGGAGAAATTAAAACATCAAATCAATGAAAAAAAAAAGATAATAACCACAAATAATTGAAATTAAACAAA
This sequence comes from Dendrobium huoshanense, assembly GCA_016618105.1. NCBI lineage: Eukaryota > Viridiplantae > Streptophyta > Magnoliopsida > Asparagales > Orchidaceae > Dendrobium > Dendrobium huoshanense. The sequence continues at coordinate 13,080 of JADPUM010002252.1, read as the reverse complement.
GGCCATGTTAAAATAAATAAGCTACTATTGAAATAATAATACCTGAATTCAAAGAATATATATTGTTAACAAATTTACTCCTAGCCTAATAATTTTCGAATCAATCCAATAGGTTATATTTGGAAGTAAAATGGGTGTAAAGTATTCCAAATGCAAGGGTTTTGAAAATGTTGGTGTTTGGTTGGTGAAAAAGGGATGCAAAGTAAAGTAATAACAATTATTCTAAATTAATTACACATACATATGGTTTGAGTTACATTAGTTAAGATTTTTGTTAAAATACATAGGAATGTGAGAAATAAAAACTATAGAGATAATTTCCTTGATCTATGATTATGGCATAAACCATTCTAGGTTAAATTAATTTAAGTAAGAAATCTGAATTATAAAAATTTTGTTAAAACGGTTTAGTGAAAATTTAAATGAATATATAATCAACCCAACTATTATGATTAAAACAGTTGATTTAGTTGAAATTTGATTGAATTAATCAAGATCAAGTTATCATTGTGTTTTAGTACTCTATTAATTGATGAAAATAGTATAAAGGAAATGAATGATTTTAGGACATTTAGGGCCATGAAGTGAACAATGATGACCTTATATAACAATAGTTGTATTGCCGAAGGGAGGAAGAATCCAAGACTATTACAACATAGATCCATGAGGGACTTTTTGCGATGTTCACCAGTCTAGCCCCAAAATAACAACTAAAATTAAATGAATACACTAATATTATCCAAACATGGTTCAAGGTTGCATTAACCACATTGCAAAGTGTCATGAGTGTCAAATAAATGTTAACATAATTTATTGTCACTAATTTGGTCCATCGAAAGTTGGGGTACCGACACTGTAGGTTCTATTGGCTCATCATTGTTAGTTGACTAGAATTTCATCCTAGCAGCATGGTTAACCAAGTATTTGTTCAACACTTTAGTGGTTTCTTTGGCTAAGGCTTTCAATTCTACTCATTTTGTGAAGTAATCGACCAGTGCCAATAGGAACCTTATTCAAACACTTATCTTAGGAGGGGCGTTAAAAATGTTAATCCTTTGCATCACAAGCAACTTGAGATTGGTGATCCACCTGAACTCTTGAACCTATCTGATGTGAAACTACGAGGAGTTTGTTTAGAAATTTAAAAGAAACGATTAAAGTGTTGCTCCTTATGAATTTAAAACTAGCACATAAAAGTTGAGTTAGGAATTAGAAAAATATCAACTTGCTTAGGCCAAAGATTCGCAATAGAGATTAACCAAGCCGATTCAATCCAAGTTCTAGGAGAAATTAATATGCAAAGTACAATAACAAAACCCAACGTTTAACAATGAGAATTTCACCTTGGAGCCGTATCACTCAAGGATTAGTGGACTTTTGGCGGAGATAGAAGATCCAAGCGATGAAGGAAGTTACCACTAGGGAGAGGGCGCAGAAGAACTTCGTCGGAGGAAAAGTCGCCGGTTGGGATGGAAGTCGTAGATGACCGTCGAGGCTCCAAGCGTGCTTTGAAAGTTTTCGGTCGTAGATGCTTGCAAGGATCGGGACGACTCTCTCCAAGTACTCTTCCACGGTGGTTTCGTCTTCAAATCCCACGTCGAAGCACGGAGACCGTAGTACGTTGATACTTCCGTCGGCGTTGAACACAAGACCCCACTCAAGCTCGGGATCCGCCATGCATGCTTAGCGTAGGAGGATCTTTCTCGGGAAGAGAGGAAGAACCGGTGTGGAGAAGGAGAGCACTTGTACTTGGTAGGTGGGAGAGGGGAGATGAAGCCGGCGGGACTCTCAAGGAGAGAGGGTGGGAGTCGGCGGGTGCAAGAGGAAGAGGGCTAGGGTTAGGGCCAAGTAATTTGGATGCTTGTAACAATAGATTTACTAAAATCTGAAATTAATTTCAGGTTTTAGTAAATTTGGAGGGAAGTATTTGAATTGAATTTCAAATTTTGAAAGTAATTAAGGGGCTTAATGAGAATCATAATGAAGCCCATTAAGAGGGGGGGCCGGCGGCTTGCAAGGAGGGAGGGAGGATTTAAAAACTGAAATTGATTTCAGTTTTAAACTAAGGGGAGAGGGAAAATTGTTTGGAGTTAATTCCCAAATCAAGAGGAATCAAGGCCTTAATGGAGCATTAATGGGCTCCACCCAAACATGTGGCCGGCGGCACCTAGAGGGGGAAATTGGGTGTGGGACCAATTGGATGGTTTCCAAATTGGGTGCATTAACACAAAATCCGTTTGAATTCGAATTTTGTCATGAAAGCGGAGTTAAAACTTTCATAATTTGGAAATTCCAAAATTGAAAAGTTTTTGAAATTCAAAATTTGAAATTCAAATATTGAAAATTTCAAAATTTGAAATTCAAATATTGAAAATTTCAAAATTGGGGAGTCGTGGGGAATGGGGGATGAGGCCAAGGTTGAGATTTACCGACGGATGGTGGAAGGTGGGGTGGCCGGCGGCAAAAGAGGGCCTAGGGCCGGCGGGTTGGGAGAAGGGAAGGAATCGGATGATGGGGATAGACCACGAGTCACGGACTCCTCCAATGACTGGTGGGTATTGCTTTTCGCCCACACCTTGGGCTCTCGTTCTCCTCTCTAACTTCAAGCTCTCATGCAAGACAAGAAGAAGAAGAAGCAAAGAGACAAAAACTAGATTTTCATTCAAATATTCATTAACCATAATACAAAACATGAGACCCCTATAAATAGGTCTTCAAACATAAGGAAATAAAAGTACTCAAATGCCCCTTGGGCTACAATAAGACACAACTCCCCACAGGGGTAAAATGGGAAAACAGTAAATAAAAGACAATAATAATGAAATACATCATGACATCTAAATCAGAAGTAGAGACGCTGAATCGTGGCCGTCGATCTGCGGTTTTGCCGGCGATAAACATGTCGGTAGCGTCTGTCGATGTCCTCATCACTATCAGTGAAGAATCGTAGAATGGGACTTGAGATTGGTGATCCACCAGAGCTCTTGAACCTATCAGTGAAGAATCGTAGAATGGGCTTTGCATGCTCTACGTGATTTAGCAAATTTGATTATGATCTTGGATGTTAGCCAGAAGAAACACTATCAAAATATATTGTTTGGCCGGACTTATCATCAAATGGATTTTGCACTCCCCATGATGGATATCTTCCAGCGTTTGTGCTTTGGTTGTTACCAGGCATAGAAGAAAAAATTTGGTGAAACTATTCTTGAAAGTACTCCATTTTAGTTAAAATCACCTAGCTACTTGGTACCTAATTGACCGGACATTCTTGCACCTACTTGTAGTACCTCATTGTTTAGATAAAGCTCTACCTCACTCATCCACCCATCTCGGGATTTCATCTGAATATGGCTTTTGGCTCCGTGTTAGATGGAACTAAACCTTTTAATGAGGTGGCGTGAGGGCTACCATATTTGTCAAATAAATATTCTTTTTGGTTCTCTTCCTCAGGCACATGCTTCACCTTGAGATAGTCAGACCTTGCTATTGATGCTATGACTTCTCTAGTTACTTCTTTTAAAATGGGTCTAGTACTTCATATGATCCAATAATATGATTCCCCATCAGTTGTGAGCGGCGTGGAGTACTAACTCCTTACTCCAATTTTGGCCACCAGCCTCAGTTCAATAAGAAAAACTTTGTACCCCATTATTGTCAGATTCATTAAAACTAAGTTGAATGAAAGTATAGCACAAAACTCCATTGCTATTCTTCCGCGAGGCTCCATCAATAAACATCATTCAGGATCCTTTATTCTTTCGGTTGGTCTTGGGGAATCATGTTAAAATTTTTAAGTAATCATAAATTATAATTATAGAGCCATAAAAATTTGAAACAAACATTCCATGGGAATATTAACATACCTTTAGTTTAGTTTTACAAACAGAAATAAAATTAATATCTAGGATTGAAATACTTGAACTAGTCAGCAACCATTTTTTTCTTTCCCTTTTCCTGTAACAACAGCCAGCAATGAAAATACTGATGAGCTATGAGACTCAGTAAGTAATGCAGTTGTAATTAGTATTAAATATACCTATTAAAAATTTAGAACATTAAAACATAAATAAAAATTTAAACTATTAGAATCTACAAAACATCTTATTTGACATTACCTTTTAACTGTTATCTTAGATCCATATTAAATATCAAATTTTCTCATAAAAATGTTTGGCTATTCTTTCATAAACAAATTCAATGGAGCTCAGGATAACCTGGCATTATCGCCATTGAATTCCATAGAGATTCCTTTTGCCTCCTTAGGGGTCCTTTTTGCCCCACCTGCTATGCAGGTATCATTTATTTTGGGGTCCCTGTTGCCCCACGTACAAGGTAGTTACATATTTGGGAACCTGTTTGTCCCAACTATCATTGTAAATCATACATCATATATATAGCCAAACTTTATGTTAAATTGATACTCAATACACTTTTATAACATAACTCGTACTTGTATTGTTGCTTTCATAAAGATCTTATATGCTACTCATTTGTGTAATGAAACAGTGTATCATATTTTAATAATGGAGATTCTTTCCAAGATATTTCTAACTAGCAAAATCTTTAATGAAACATAAGAACTCTTATTTGAAAGTCTCATGATGCAAATACATAAGAGGTCTTTCAAATATGGAAACCAATTTAGGAACATCTTTTAGCAAGAGAATTACTTGTCATGCATATTTCTCTTGCATTCATTCAAATACCAATATATCATATAAAATTAACAAGAATTACATTTAAAACTTTAATTTGCATTACTTACCGCTCTGACGGGTGCTTCTTCTAAAACCTCACTTCTTACTCTTCTTCTATTATAAGTCACTCCAAAGCCTCCTCTTTGCATAAGGATATAAATCTATATCACCCTAAATTATGATTTGCATAAGAACTTTATTGAATTGAAATAGTATAAAAGATAGGGCAATTTAGGATTCTTACCTTTTTCTATCTTCTATGATTTAGTCATTCTTCAATTTGAACTTCTTAGTTTTCCTTTACTGTTTCAATCATTATTTTGCAAACTTACATCAACTCACCTTTCATCATATAGTTCTATATTAATCACATTCAAAATTTGATAACAGTTTCCCACAAACCTTTTAATTGTTGTTTCAGAAATCCTAGTGCCGCCTTCTACCACAGAGCCGAACCGATCTATAGTTCCTGCCCGTTGTCTGCACTGTGCCGAAATGGTGAATGGTGAAATCTGCAATTTTCTGTTCTCTGTAAGGCGTGGAGTTGCTACTTGCTTTCACCACTTACAAGCCGTCGTTGAACTCCTCTTCAATTCATCAGAACTTGAATTTTCTTCTTACTTCACCGAGAAAATCCTCTTCACTGCCACTGTTTCTCACAGAAATTCCTCTCCGCTTCTTACGCTCCTCCGCTAACTGCTTCTCTTCTACTACTAGCACCCACAAACAAGGCTTTTGTTTAAGAAATACTGAGTAACATACTAGTTTCCCGATATCCACTACTGTGCTAAGGCTTCTAACAATGCATCTCTTAGATTAGCCATCAGCCAACGCATGCTTTCATTAGTGACTATTTAGGAATAATATAATTTATTATATGATTGCTATATTAGTGGATTGTTGAGGAAACTTTAATTCAACCGTAATCATAAGATAATTTAATTATTGTTAATGAAATATTTCTTTTACTATTATCTGTACCGAGTCCACAAAGAAAGAAAGCCAATTTTTCTTACAGTACTTCCACTACACTGCCTTCTCCTACGCCTTATACCTACAGGTCACTTTGCCGAAACTTGAAACAATGCCTTGCACTATGCCGACTATATTCTCTTCTACGTATGTGAAACAATAGAAATAGGATAAGAGCTTTTGTGTGGGCCCACTCACAATTGCATAACTGCTCTCTCTCTCAACCCAACTTAAGCATCTATTCAGGAATACAAGAATTATATTATAATTCTTAAAATAGTTACTAATAATTACATAATAATAATCTAATTATTAAAAATTACAATTCCACTTAAATAAATTATATTTACCTGCTATGAAACTTGGATATTACATAGCTAAACAAATCTTAGTTGGTTCTAAGTTTCTTAAGTTCGAAAGGTGTGTTCCATCACAATTAATAATGGGAACTGCTTTTGAGTGCACTACAACATTTAGAGGAACTTCATGGGTTTCTATGATTACTTGTCTATTGGTCGTCTTCTATACGAACTTTTATTCGGTCCGGTGAACGTACGCTCCTCTACGTTCGGCTACCAATATTTTAGCGCCACGTAGCATGAAGAAAAGTCGCCGACCCGACCCGCTGTTTTTTGGGTTCTCGCACGTGCGTTTTTTTAAATCCTTGACGAGCTGAACAACATCCCATCACCTTTTGGATATATTTCAAATACCTAGCAATACCGAGCAAATACCAAGTTGTACCTAGTTTTTTCTAGCAATACCGAGCAAATACCTAGCAATACCGAGCAAATCCCTAGCAATACCGAGCAAATCCTGATCAAATACTGAGTTGTACCGAGTTGTAAAAAACTCGGTACAACTCGGTATTTGCATGGTATTGGTCTTCACAGAGCGGTATTTCTCATTTTTGCAAAGCAATACCTAGCAAATACCGAGCAATACCGAGAAAATCGCGAACATAACATTCCCAGGTTCCGCTCCGGGTCAAGTCGTCGGGCTGCGCGGTTTAGAGTAAGAGCACGTGGCGACATGTTATTGGCGGCCGAACGTAGCTCTACGTCCGGTCAGAGGACGTAATAATTGTTCCTTATATATCTTATGTGGCTTCGCTGGTTTGAGTACTTTTGCACCGTGTTGAGACAACATCTCCAAGAAGTCATCCAGTTATGACCGGTTGTCTTGCATCCACTGTAAGGGAGGGGAAGAAAGAAATTCACTATGCTAGAGGAAGAAGAAGAAGAAGATTACAAGCTCTTGGGACTCTTCATTCTTAGTCTCTCTTAATTACAATGAATTGAGGTTAGTCTCAATATGTTAGAACTTATAATTTAGAGTTCAGAATCCACCTAGAGGATGTGGAAGTGGTATTTATAATAGTATCGCTTAGAGGTCTTGTTGAGGTGGATGACATGCAGATTATTTATGACCATTCCTACGATAGAGGACATATTCCATGAGGTGAGCTGAGAAATGGTCATGCGACTGGAAGTAGAGAATAATGAAGAAGATGAGGGTTAGAGAAGCTTGTGGTGTCTCGGTTAAGTTGCTTCACTAATTTAAGAAGACAGTGGTGAGGGCTTGTGGTGATGAACGAAGGAGGAAAGTTGCAAGAGTTTACATCCGGGACTGCAATCATGTGTGAAGAGAATTTGGCTACAACTAAAATCCGAACTCCTATTTATCACGACTTCAGAGGTGGCAAACATTACAAGAGAGAGAGAGAGAGAGAGAGAGAGAGAGAGAGAGAGAGAGAGAGAGAGAGAGAGAGAATTGTTATATTCGGAGTAAAGCATCATTTCAGTTGGCTAGCCACGGTTCTATGAGGGCTGGCTTGGGTAAATGTTTTTTTTTTTTTCGCCTGTTTGTTACATTTATAAGACATTTCATGTGTATATGTTATTGCATATGTGGCTGTATTTCATTTGTGAATCATGACATTGAACAGGTTGTTGTCTCTTAAGAAAATTTGTATCCATTAAATTCTTAAATATGTATCTACTTTTGTGCTTGTCCATTTGTCTGATTAGCGAACATATCTTTCTGTCCATTTAATGTCTTGGACGATAGTTTCTCTGCATGTTTAGTTATCAGACATATCGATTTGTTAAAGCCTTGAGTCAAGTTCCTGACCCTTGATATTATATTGTGATGGTATTTAATTCAACATTCACATGCATAGAATGATTTAAGGGTCTTTCTTGCCATTAAAGTACTTTGTTTCACGTCAATGAGTTCAGCAACTAGCAATAAGAGGCTAAATTCTAATTTATAGAACTTTTGCAGATCAAAAATAGTAGGGGATATGTACTTCAATGCAGTCACTATGTACCCCTTGAGGTTCCAGAAGGAAAGGCTCTTCCCTGTGTCATATATTGCCATGGAAACAGGTAGAAGATCGTTTTACTGACTGATTCCTTTTTTTCCATAAAAAATTTCATTTTTATCCTGTCTATTTTTCTTGTCTTGGTGATTTGGAAACTGGAAAAAATATGTTCTGATATGGTAACACTAGGAAACATGTTATAAATCGTTTTGCTAACTTTTTTCTTCACATCATGTTGATATTGGTAAACTACTGGAAAAATATGAAGTTCTCAATATAATATGTACTGCCTTGATACATTTGATACGTTGACTTCTTATGATAATAAGTAAGATTAATCTAATTGAGGTCATGGGATTCTTATTTATCTTCTTAACTGTGAGAATCTTTCTTGGGTTCTTCATCATTGTGTATCAACTGACATAGAAGAGTAAATTAATAATTAAGGAAGTGCCCCATTTCCTTCCTTTTATGGTTTGTAGATTACATTTCTTAAACTTTAAGTACATGTCTTTGAATTCCTGTCTTAATCATGTGCTAAACATTCTTCATTGGTAAGCTTAACATATTGAACATGCTTGCATAACCAAGTGTATAATGCTTTAGATGAAAGCAAGGATATGATTCATATATTACAATGAAAGATGAGTGAAGAACAAATTATGGAAAGAGTCATGAAAAAAATGGGAATGATGGAATGTGCCAATCTTTGTGCTACAACCAGCAGCACTCGGCACCATACCGAAAGTAAGTCCATGACAATGGAAGAATTGTAGGGGATTGGAAAAGAATTCAGGCTGTGTCGAATGTTGACCATTCAATCCAGAATTAAGTTCGGCATCAACAGTGTGATTGATCAGATTGTTTCTTGCTTTATTGAGAAATTTATATTTGAGAAATATTTGGATATGTTTCTTTTTTTATTAGTATTTATTTCTTGCCATATTTTCTTATTGTTTTTTTTTTTTTGCTTGTATCCCAATGGTTGCTTTTATTATAAATAGGGACCATTAAGGCTAGGCTGAGACATATTAATGGTTGAATGAGTTTTTGCTATTTGAGCAGTTGCCCCTTTTTCATCTCTCTCTCTTCTTAGGTCCCTTGTCAATAGCTATTTCCCTTCTCTTTTTCCTCTTTTGCCCTTCTTGATATATTTTGGTATTACTTTTTAGCACCTTTTAACGTTGCACCTTCATGTGCCCACAACTGATTATATTTGTTTTAATGTCACAACCTTCAATTGCACTCATCTTGCTTGCACTTATAGACCATTGATTGCATTCCCTACCCATAGCCATCATGCTTGTGTGACGTGTTGCATCTCACATTGCTCTTAAGCGATGTTTAATGGAATATCATTGTTGAACATCCCCTTGTGAACTCTAATATTATTGTCGCTTACTCCTCACATTGTTACCTACTTCTTGTTCCCCGCTTGCACTCAACCTTGGTGTTGCACCATTGCGTTTTTTTTTGTGCAACAACCTGGTGTAGGAAACCTTGCTCCCTTTCTCTAGTACTTTGCACTTGTGATCCCAACCCACAAACCATTATTCCGTCGCTTTCCCTATGCTTTTCGGTGTATGTTCGCGTTGCTAATAATCATTCAATTCCACACACAATCGTTAACATAACCCCACTAATTTGTTGATGGTCTCTATCATGCCAATGCTCTGCACCTCACAAAGCCATTTGCCAGTCATCCCTTGGCTTTTTGATCCCACAACTAGGATGGGAATTCATGGGAACCTCACCTATTAAATCCTAGCTGACCCTTGGCTTTTTGATCCCACAGCTAGGATGGAATCCATAGGAGGCTCACCTGGATCACACCGATCTCCTTCCATATATAGGTGATTGATTTAGGAAGGATTATATTAGAGCAATTATGCATTATTCTATAATTATTTATTTATTTATTAAGATATCTTTTATTAATCTATAAATATGGACAAAATATAAAAGGTGTCCAAAAATCCTTTCCTCACATTTCCTCTCTAATCCTTCTATTCAAAACATCAAAAATAACAAAACAAAACCTGCCGTCCGTCAATGGGTTGCTGTCTATCATCAGAAAACAGCTCAAAGCCTGTTATTAAAACAAAGTTTGAAACTCAATGTTTGGGAAAAATATGGTTTGGGAGTTGGTATACCCTTTAAAATGGGACATAGTGAAGGGATTGACTTTAACCCTTGAATAAAGTTCAAAAGTTAAGATTGATTGAACAAATTTTATACTAAAAAGATAAAATTTTATATACAAGTAATTCTAAGTAAAACAGGTAAGAATAGGCAATGGAAGTAAATAATATATATCACATTCAATAGAGGTAATGTGCATGAAAAACTGATGTTATTACTAGTGGAATCAATTCAATATACACATGGGCGGATCCCCATTTAGTTGAGGGGGGGCAAATGCCCCCCCTCAAAACAAATTTTTTTTTTAATTTTAGTGAGATATTTTGAAATATTTTGGATATTTTGGGTATTTTGCCCCCTCTCAAAAAAATTTTTTGCCCTCATTTAATCAATCCTAAGCATTTTTGCCCATCCCCCAAAAAAAATTTTTTTTTGCCCACCCTGAAAAAAGAAGCTGGATCCGCCCCTGAATATACATGAATTTGTGTAGCAATAAATCAAGACAAAATGATCTATGCTACTTGATATTTCAAAATGAAAATTAAACGATATATACAAACATGTGTATTACAAATAATTGAGTACTGGTGGTAGGACTAACAACTTACAAAATACATAAGAACCTATTACAAACACCAAGGATAATGGCTCTAACAAAGAATGATATGTTTATTCTCTAATAAATAAAGTTACTTCAAATTGAGTTATACACAATTTTAAATTTATTTGAGATTCAACTGTGTTAAGTTAAACTTAAATCGAAGTTCTTACACATCGCGAACTTTCAATTAATTATAAGTATGAAATTAATGGCATTCAAATAATATTTAATTGAAATAGTTGCAATCTACTCAACCTATTTGGAATAAAATCATACTAATAACCTAATCATAATATCTATCCTAAAACTTCATCAAAACAAATGCTAGTGGTAGGGAAAGGGAGGAGGATGGCTTGAGGCTTGCTCTCGATTGTTGAAGGAGAAGAAGGAGATAAGGGAAATTGATTTTGAGGGCGGGAGGAAGGGCACAAGAGAGGAATGGTTGCTTGTTCGAAGAAGCTTGATGGCTGCGACGGGAACGGTATGTGATGCCTAGCCTGTTGCGATCTTTTTAAGGGGGAGTATAGATGAAGAAGCCAGAGATTTGCATGCTGATTGGAAACAGAGGGAGTGATCTTGTGTTCACGTGATGGAGTAGAGCAGCTAAAATTGAGGTTTGGGTTGCATGGAGGGGGAGGGGTCTACTAGTCTGGTTCAGAGAGGTTAATGGTTTATTACAATATATGTTACAAATCTTAACTCAAAAAGAATTTATAAAATAGTGCAAAAAATATGGATTAATTGCTCTCAGTTACCATTCAATAAACACGCTCAATTTATATCTCATCATGTCTAGCAATGTTCTATTTATTCTCTCAATAACAACATTTAGTTGAGGCGTACTAGATGTAGTAAGCTGTGATAAAATGCCATGCTTAATCAAGTAATCAATAACCTCTGAATTTAAGTATTTATTGCCTCAATCAGATTGAGAATCTTAATTGAATTACCTAATTGCTTTTCACCCTTAGCTTGGAATTTCTTAAACTTACCAAAAGTTTTAGATTTCTTTTGTATTTGATACATATGGCCATATCGAAAAAATTGTCAAGAAAGATGATGAAATATTCATACCCACCCATTACGTGAACATTTAGAGGTCCACATTCATCTGAATGTTTCAACTCAAGATGTTTGGCTCTTTAATCATTTGTAGATGAAGTTTTTTTTTAGTTTTTACATTCAAGATAGGATTCACAACTAGGTAGAATGTCAATTTTAAGATCTCATTAGACCATGTTTTTTAACTCTTTCAATTCTATTTTAGGTTAACATGAACATGCTTAACATGCCAGTGATATATATCATCATCATCATGAGAATCTTTTTGTCTTTTGGACACTGGCAAAGCAATTTTGAACATTTCAACATTTAGTAGTAATTTAGGAACAAGTATTTAAAAATAAAGACTATCTACTAAATTTGCGGAACAAATATTTAAACCATTTCTCAAAATAATTATCGAGTTATTATTAAAAGAATTTCTAAATAAGTATTCACACGACCTAGAAATAGAAATTAAGTTTCTTCCAAAACCTGGAATAAAACAAACAATTTTCAGATCAAGTGATGTTGTTGAAACCAAAGTTCCATTGTACACTCTCATCATTAAGTCCCCAGTGGTAAGCTCCCTTGAAGAACTAAGCGCCTGCAAGAACGACAAACATGATTAGTTGCTCTCAAATCTCTCTACTTAACATATTTCTTCTTCTTCTTTAGCTTTCAAGATACTTTTTTAAAGTTTCTCTTTCGATAACTATGCTGATCACGTTGGAAATATTCTTCTTTGGCCTTTTGGTCATTAGTTTTGTTTCTTTTTTTTTTTCTTTTTTTTTTTCATTTTCTTCTAAATTCTTTATTTATTTTTCTTCCATATTTATCATTTCCAAATGTCTTCAGCAACATTTGCTTCAACACCCATTGCCCTGAAAATAGGCTAAAAAACTTTAAGTTTATGCAAGAGTTAATCAAATTCTGATTCATCTTATTGATGATATAAATTGACTTGAACTAGATAAAGGCAAAGGATAGTCTCTAAGATCATCTCCACCTTGGTAACCCCATCTATTATCGCCCTATTTACTTTGGCCTGAAAGTTGCTAACCATTTTCAAACTTTTTTTTTTCTTGTTTTTGGCTTCTTCCGTGATGAAATATTAAGCTCTTCATTCTATCTCCTAATTCTTCATAAATTCACTTTTTTGCTGTTCATTGCAAAGAGAATCGGACAATATTATGCTTAGTTTCGCTAAGTGTATTTTAAGAAAAGGGCTTCAATTTTAGAAAACATAGATTTCTCTTTGATTATTATTTTAGTGGTTTCTATTTGAATTCTTCATG